>JAMPIV010018074.1:0-103832 GCA_024509875.1 Oreohelix idahoensis | reverse complement strand
ATTCTACTGGCCAGGCGTCCATAGAGATGTTACTCTCTATTGTCGGTCCTGTTTGATATGTCAAGAAGTTAAGGTACGGGGTCCATTTCATGCGGCTCCTATTCAAGCTGCGGACATCCCGATTAGACCATTTGATAAAATGGCCATTGACATTATTGGTCCAATGCTTCCATCTGCTAGAGGGCATACGCATATTCTTACGTGCATTGATATGTGCACTCGTTGGCCTGAGGCCATCCCTCTCTCAAGAACACTTCATCTGCCAGTGTAGCAGAGGCATTGATGTTAATCTTCTCACGCATTGGTTTTCCACGGAAAATCTTGTCGGATCATGGGGTTCAGTTCATTTCTGAATCCATGTCTCAAGTTATGAAGACATTAGGTATAGACAGATCTCTTAGTTCTATATATCATCCGATGTCAAATGGGTTAATTGAGCGTCTCAATAGGACACTCAAGCAGTTGTTGGGTAAGATGACTCAAGACCATCCCCAAGACTGGGATCGGGTCCTACCCGCTTGTCTCTTTGCGTATCGCGAGGTACAAAATCAAGCAACGGGGTTTTCTCCGTTCCAGCTTGTTTTTGGCATGCAACCACGCGGTCCGATGTCGTTAATCCACGACTTATTGGTGGATGAGAATATTGAAGAGGAAACTCAATCCTCTTATGAGTATGTGATCTCTCTTAGAAAGAAAATCATAGATGCTTGTAGACTAGCTACTGCATCATCCGAACATGCCAAAGAAAAAGCTCGTCTATCTGCAAACAAATATAGACGTCTTCGCCAGCTCATACCTGGTGATGAAGCTTTTGTATAACTCCCTGCGCATAACAATCGTCTTTTAATTACCTGGAGAGGTCCTTTCAGGATCATCTCAAGAATATCCGATGTCGACTACATCGTTGATGTTAATGGCAAACATAAAACCTTCCACATTAACATGTTGAAGGAGTATTACTCACGTCCTGATTATCTTACAACTACATCGGTGTTCCAAGCAACTGACGATCCTACACCACCTATTCAACACTATTCTAGTTTGTCAGTCATCCAAGAAGAGGAATCTTCTTTCGATGATGTACAACTACCAATACCAGTTGTACCACTCCATTCCACTGAGAAATGGAATGATGTTACTATCTCATCTACTCTTACTGATGATCAACGTCAGCAAGTCTCTAATATTCTACACACGTATGAGGATGTCCTCACTGACATCCCAGGTCATACGTCAGTCATCCAACATGACATTATTCTGACTGACGATACACCGATTCGAGTTCGCCCATATCCTATTCCTTTACACTTTCGTGATAAGGTTGATAAGGAATTGGATGATATGCTCCAATTAAATATAATTGAACCATCTTCATCACCATATTCTTCTTCTATGGTAATCATTAGGAAGAAAGACAACAATATACGTCTTTGCGTAGATTACAGGAAGTTAAACAAAGTTACAAAATTCGATGCGGAACCATTACCTCTTTTAGATGACTTATTGGAGAGATTATCTCATGCTACATTCTTTTCGAAATTTGACCTTTCAAACGGTTATTGGCAAGTGCCACTCACTACGAAAGCAAAGCCATTCACCGCTTTCTCGACACCACGGGGTCTTTTTCAATTATATTTTATGCCTTTCGGGTTAATGAATGCGCCAGCTACCTTTTATACGCATGATGCGCGCATATTGTCTCATCGTCCCGATGTCATTACTTATATAGACGACATCTGTCTTTTTAATGACTCTTGGGATGAACATATTCAGGGTTTAATTGTCCAATTACTACGCAAGAACCAACATTCAGGGGTTCTAAAAGAATCTTAACATTATGGATGTCTTAACAGGATTTGAAACATTCGCCAAATTTTTTTTCAGAATGAGGTTTTTAAATGACATCTTTAATTTTCCATGATTTTCACTTAATGGGGATTTTAAGTGCCTAAAATTTACGAAAACACATTTCAAAGCTGATATGTTGTCGAATTTTTTTAAATTGACCATTTGTCACTATTTGCAGTTCAAACGTATTGTTTAATTACAAATCGTGGTATAAGAAGTCAATTACCGTACTTTGATAGGACTACAAAAAAAAGTTTCTAGGTCTTTCTAAATCTACATACGCCTGTCATGGACAAACGCTGTCCCCCACTTACTCAACGCCAAACGCAATTAGATGTAACCAAATTAATCTCTAGCTTTACAAGGACATGGACACCGGTGTGCACATTGAATGCTTTTTCCCCTATGGGCCGCAAGCAGTTTATAATTGTTAAATTTGAGCTTCCTCCCACTCCGGAAAGAAATAATTCTATTACAGTTAAAAATCACACTAAACCTTGTTTATTGTGACATTTTGCATCTTTTAAAACTGACGTATTGTGGTACTGAATGCTACCAAAAATAAACAATTGTCGAAATCTTACAGCTTTATTTGTGCTTAACATCTCTACGTCTACCGTTCAAATTAAATTGTGTTAGCATAAATGACAGTTGACTTCAAGCTTCTATACTAACATTAATGTGTTAAAATCTTTACTTTCTACCTTACAGGATTATAACTTAACAGCGAAACCTTCAAAGGCTTTTGTCGGTTTTCATGACATCTCATTTCTTGGTCACCGTATAGGTCGCGGTTTAATGTATACAGAAGACAGTAACGTCTCTAAAATTTTAAACATCTCAGCACCTAAGACAAAAAAACAAGTGAGGTCGCTCTTAGGACTAATACAGTTCTATTCTAAATTCCTCCCTCATTTGTCTACTATAACTGCACCTCTTTCTTCGTTACTGAAGAAAGGCACACCTAATGTAATAAAGTGGTCGCAGGATCATCACCTTTACGGCGTTAGACTATATAAAAACAAATTTTTTCAAATAAGCCTTTTTTAAGGTTGCCTAACAAAGATCTCACCTTTGTTCTTCGCAGTGATGCTTCTTCCTACGCTATCGCGGCAGTTTTGATGCAGGCATAATACGGAGGCACCTTATTTCCTGTTTATGTACGTATCCAGAAAGCTTACAACGAGCGAGATAAAAATTACTCCGTTCTAGACAAAGAGCTCCTTGCTCTTGTCTGGGCAATCACAAAAACTGGATCGTTATCTCCTCGGATCACACTTTGTGGTGGAGTCTGACCAGAAAGCTCTTACCGCATTGAATACAGGGAACGTTAAGTCATCAAAGTCAGCGCGTTACGCTATAGCTCTTCAACCGTTCCATTTTGAGATACGAGCTATTCCTGGAGTGCAGAATGTATTTGCAGACTGTCTTTCAAGATGCGCGCGTGAACTTGGTGAAACTAAAACACTTTTAGATGGAGAAACGTCCTCACCGAAACATGAATAACTTTGTACAGTGTCATTAATTGTACATCTGTGAAGACTATGTATAGTTTTGCAGTATTCGTATAAATATAACTTTCAGAACATACTTACATATGGATTATCACATTATTTATTGTGAAGTAACGTTTTTATTAGAACGGGAACAGTGATATTAAAGTAACATTTTTTTTTTTTTTTTTTGTATGGAAACATTGGTAAAAAACGACAAAAAATAGACATTCGTTAGTGTTATGGAACATATTACACTACATATCGTGTTCGTTAACTTATTTCGTGCATGGAACATTAGGAACCTATTCTTGTTGACTCTAAATAGTTCTGAACGAATATTCACAATGACTGAAATTAGAATTACTTAGAATAAATTACTAGTTATTTATTTATGTGTAATTAAGTACTAGAATTAGATTAATTCAATTTAATCAATTTGATTGTTTATAAATCACACATCTACTAACTTTATTAGTGTCTCGCAATACGTGTAGTCACGTATCCCACTACATGATATTTTACTTTTAGATAACTAGTCAAACTTACTAGTGTTAGATATCAGAAAGTGCGTTGCTTCTTAAAGTGTTTAATTTTGCATTGCTTCATTTTTGCACATTGTATTTCAAAATTTTCTGTTTCACTGATTCTTTTATCATTGATTATCATCAGTGTTGCTGTTCATTTTCATTTTTGAAATCATATGTTTCGATTTTCTTTTGAAAAACTTAGTTGAATTTTATTATCATCTTTTTTTTTGATTTTTGATTTTCATTTTCATTTTTTCAACTTCTTTTTACTTCGAATATTACCACATCGTTCCAAAGTAGGTCGATGGTGGATGTGTGCTTTAATGCATACTGTCATTTAGTTATATTAATTTCAAGTCAATATTCTTTTCTTAATATGATAATTTTATGCATGTCATAAATCTTCTTGTAGTTTTGACTCACCTCTCTCGAGTAATTAGTTCGAAAAAAAAAATTAATGGGATTAATTTTTTTTAAGGGGAGGTAATAAGGGAGCTGTTACGTACATTTATTACCTAAGGGGGTAGTCGTCGGTCCTACCAAATGTACGCACCAGTCTTGAGATAGTTATATTATTTGTGCGTTCGATTGATTCACGCACTGACGTGCACAATGCTGTGTGAGTTGCTTTGGACGCACGTGTAACCTAGTTGAGTAGTTTGTGACGTCAGGTTTTGAAGTGGAAAACATGGAAACTGGCTTGTGTCCATGATTGTAATTTTATATTGTGTATCCAATGGCATGTTGAAGGAAGCCATTTATTATTGTGATTTGTATTGGTCTTCAGGTCGAAGCCAATCGCAGTTATGTCACGTAAGTTATCGCCCACTTCTTATTTTAATGCTGCATAAAAAGGCCGCTCTACTACTAATCTAGCGGGAATTTTATCATTCCTAGAATGGATCTACAGAGTCGCTTGCCTTTAAGATTTGGATCGTAGACGGAGAATTCCTACGAGTAGAAGAAGTTATATTGTTTACCTTATGCACATGTTTTAAATGCCGTACATGCTTCAATGCCAAAGTCGTGGCATGGATGTAAAGAGAGGGTAGCCAACTGAAAGCCTTTAACTGATAGGATTATCGTATATGACTTTGTGTGAAATTATATGATGTACAACGCTATGTAGGATGAACGTCTGGGAATTTTAACAAATGTAATATGGAAGATTTCATCCCAGAGTATGTATACGTTACCATGATAGACGTCCTTGAAAGAAGGTCAACGGTCGTGACTGAGAAGGATATTATACGGTAACAGTTTTGTAATCCTTAGTCTATGGACAGAGGTCTTTACTAGAAGAGAATCTTCAGGAACTTTAGCAGCAATAATTAATATGTTGTCGTGTGATCTTTGCGCCTGTGACGATGTCCGTCTTGTCCACTTCGTGTCCTGGTGAATAAAATCTATGTAAAGTTACCAACGACTTGTGTGCTGCCAATACTTGACCAGTTCACCCAATTCAAGATACTTGTTGGTTTTCGTTTGAAAAACATTGTTGACATTTATTCCGTTGTAACCATTCGCGTTTCAATTCATCACTATGAAAACGACACCAACAGTCTCCCTCAGCAAACATCGAAGGTTATGAATACTAATTATTCCTGTTGTGGAATGCATGCCCTCTTATCATCTTCCTTGCCAGTCTTGCGCCTAATGCCAAACTCCATCAATCTTAGCCTTGATGATTGATTCATCGATTACAGTGTTTGAAAATGATACATCCTCGGAGGTTCCCTGGCGGGTTTCCTGAACAGTATAGAAAATGGAAGATAGAACGTCGTAAACCCAATGACAGATGCGTTTATGGTGCTAATAATAGTGGCTGGAATTTCCATGTGCCTGTGGTAGGGAATTCTCTACTCAGAGAGGATTGAAAATCCACAGAACGAAAAAGGGGTGTGGGAGGTCATCAGGGGGAGATCAACAGCGCTCTGTCTCGACGGATAAGACGTTAGAAGAACGCAGCCAGGAGTCAATCCACAGTGCTGAGTACATTCAAGTTGATCTGCCAGATGATGATCTCACACACTTCTTGGACGGGAAGAGAGATGCAATAAAGTTTCCACCTGCCAGTGCAAAAGGGCTTTGGGAACAGCTGGACGAAGCCTTGGCAAAAGAGTTGGATAACAGCCTGAAGCAGCTAACTTTGGAGAAGAAGCTGGAAATCTTCGGCGACATAATATATCTGCACTGTCGCAAAGTGTTCGGAGTGAGGGAGGCAAGGGAAAGTAACCCACCACGGAAAAGTAGAAGACAAATTAAAATAGATGAAATCAGGAAACAGAAGAAGCATGCCCGAAAACTGTTCAAGAACGCAGTTGCCACAGAGAAGGAAGGGTTACGGCAAGTTTGGGAGCACCTGAAAGGCCAACATAATGCCCTTTGTAGAGCGGAAAGGTTGTGCAGGAAGAGAAGGAAGACTCGCAGGGATAGGGAAAGATTCTTTAGGGAGCCCTTCAAGTTTGCCAAAGAACTGTTTGAGCAGCCACGGTCGGGTACGCTAAACATCAGGAAAGAAGACCTGGAAGAGCACCTTAGAATGACATATTCAGATGGTCGCAAAAATGAGCCGCTCAGCAGCATGGCAGGCCTTAAATGGCTGGGTAAGCCAGGAGCTGAATTTAACACCAAGCCCCCAACGGTGCAAGAGGTAGAACGCATTGTCCAGAAAGCTCGGTGCAAGTCAGCTCCAGGTCCTAATGGTGTTCCATATGTGGTGTATAAAAGATGCCCTGAGGTTCTCAAACGACTGCTCCGTTTACTGAAGAATGCGTGGAAAAACCAACTCGTAAGCAAGGAATGGAGAAAGGCAAACGGAGTCTACATCCCGAAGGAACAAAATTCCACAGACATCAGTCAGTTCAGGCCAATCTCACTACTCAATGTGGAAGGGAAGATATTCTTCTCAGTAATGGCGAAAAGACTCACTACATACCTCCTGGCAAATGGGTACATTGACACTACCATTCAGAAAGGAGGTATCCCAGGTACACCAGGATGTCTAGAGCATGCCACAATGATCTGGGAAGCAATCCAAAAGGCAAAGTCTGACAGAACAAACCTCCATGTAATCTGGTTGGATCTAGCGAATGCTTATGGATCCGTTCCACACCAGATGTTGTGGCAGGCCCTAGAAATCTATCATGTTCCACAAGAGATTGCAGCAATGCTGAAGCTGTATTTCGCAGGGTTTTCTGTCAGATTTTCAACCAGAGAGTACACAACGAAGTGGATTGGCCTTGAAGTTGGAATTGCGATGGGATGTACCATCTCTCCGATACTATTCGTCATGGCTATGCAGGTAATCCTCAATGCGGCTGAAGGAATGGCTATAGGTCCAAAGCTCGGTGGAATGTGTCACATGCCACCGCTCAAAGCATTCATGGATGACACAACAATTCTGACATCAGATGAACATCAGGCCCGGAGGATGTTAGCACGCCTGGATGAACTAGTCAGCTGGTGCAGAATGAGCTTCAAACCCAAGAAGTCGAGAAGCCTATCAGTCAGGAAAGGGAAGATAGCAGAGGTCATATTCACGGTTTCCAGCCAAAGAATCCCTACTGTCATTGAGGAACCTGTTAAAAGTCTTGGCAGGGTGTACGATGCCTCTTTAAAAGACTCGAAGGCAGTGCAACAGACAATAGAAATGGCAGACAGAGGACTACAGATCATAGACCAAAGCAGACTCCTGGGAAAGTTCAAACGGTGGTGCCTCCAGTTCATGTTGATACCGAAGTTGCTGTGGCCACTGCTTATATATGAAGTAAGCACAAGTACAGTGGAAGCTATAGAGCAGAAGGTCAACAAGTTCATGAGAAAATGGCTAGGGGTACCACCAGGTCTGTCAGATGTAGCACTGTACTGCAAAAAGTCAAAACTTCTGCTTCCCTTCAAGTCAGTTGTTGAAGAGTACAAAGTTGGAAAAGCAAGGCTTGCAATGATGCTACGCGAGTCAGCTGATGACGTGGTTAAGTCCATTCAGCCCACACTGAAAACGGGAAGGAAGTGGAGAGTGGAAGAAGCTGTTGATGCTGCTGAAGAGTCACTCAAACTGAGAGAGGTAATCGGATACACACAAACGAATAGACGGGGATTTGGGCATGGTGACATCCGCTGGTGGTCCAAGGCATCAAGCAGGGAACGCAGAGACATGGTAGTTCAGGAGATACGAGGAGCTGAGAATGATAAGAGGTTGCTAAAAGCAGTGCAGCAGGTCCAACAAGGCCAATGGACTACATGGGAAGGAGCCCTGCAGAGATCCTTGACATGGAATGATATATGGCATATGGCACCTCTTAGGCTCAGCTTCGTGTTAGATCAATGTATGACCTGCTGCCGTCGGCCACCAACCTTGTGAAATGGGGAAAGTCGGATGATGAGCAGTGCCCCCTGTGCCAGGGGAGGCAGACACTTGAACACGTGCTCTCAGCGTGTAAGGTGGCATTAGGGCAAGGACGATACACTTGGCGCCATAACAAAGTGCTAAATGAGCTTGCTGCGACAATAGATCAGGCAAGAATGAAAGCGAATAGCAAAGTCCGGCCAGACACCACAAACACATACTTTCTGAGGGCAGGAAAGTCAGCACACCCCAAACCGAGTAAACCTGGTAGCAGTTTACCATCTCTTCTTGACTGTGCAAACGACTGGGAGATGGCGGTAGACCTACCTGGACGGGGGGCATATCCAGAGAGTATCAGAAAATCGCGGAGACGGCCGAATATAGTGCTTCATTCTTCAGCAACGCTTCAGGTCATACTGATTGAACTGACCGTGCCATTTGAATCCAGATTAGACGAGCAACATTCATTCAAAGCGGCCAAGTATAGCGATCTAGCCGCGGATCTGAGACACGATGGATTCAGTGCAAGGGTCATGGCGGTTAAAGTGGGCGCAAGAGGGCTTGTGGCTGCATCAATGTATGATTTATTGAAACTGTTGGGGTTGAAGGGACAGTCTAGAACAAGGGCACTGAAGAGGCTTAGCGAAACTGCCGAAAAGGCATCAGGCTGGCTGTGGAACAACCGCAGTGGGCAATGGAGATCGTGACGGTAAACACTGCGGTACAGAAAACACCAAAATTTTTCTAAGTCCACAGCGCTGAGTTTATATGGTGTAATAGTGAGGGGGCTGCGACTCTGGGGCAAAACGCGATGTATACTATAGGGAGTGTGTCAGGTACAGAATTTCAGTGGCGTGCGGCGCGCAGTGGTTAAGGTTCGTCGGCTGCGCGCTCGTGTCTCAGTGTGTGTCCTTAGTTGTGAAGGGCGACGGAACGAACGGAATAATTTGTCTTTTCTTTGTTACTTTCACAATTGCCCCCACGGCTGGCGTTGTGGATTAAAAGTTGCTACCGTAAGTGAAATGGGTTCATTTTCGATACAAGACAACAGGAAGCTGAGACGCTTGGGAGTCATGACCCAAGTGGGCCCGCCCCCCTTAGAGTGTAAAGGAGTAATCGGGCCGAAACACTTGTCAGATGGGGGGACCTCTTCTGATGATCAGATTGCTTCCTGTTGTATCGCTCTGTAAAGAGTTTCCTATCATAGTTCCCGCAGTGAAAATAGCCATTGGTAATGTTTTCTATTTTGACTGTAATTGTAAATACTCGCAGTAGCAGCATTGGTAGTTCGTCGTAGTTTAGTGTGCCGGTTGTAAATAGCGATAGTAATAGCTGTAGGAGTGACATAATAGCAGAAGCACTAGTCCATGTATCGTAAACCTCAGAACCCCATAATATAATCTAGCATATATGACCGAAAGTTAAAATTTATAATAATATGATTAAATGATCTGGATGGTTTTTTAGTCCCATAGCAGAAACTTCGAGAGGGCAGTGATATGTTATAAACTTCACTATACTAGGTTCAGCTTTATAAGGTCAGGTGACCATGTGCCTTCCTTGTTGCCTTTGCCTATCCCAAATCAAGAGCAGAGTCTGATACCCATTTACAGCTCGGAAGACTGCAGCGTGACGCTATAAGGTTTCGATTCCTGAACCCGGTAACTGTGCCACGAGAGGACAGTGCTCCAGCGGTTGTAGTAGAGTAAGTATTAGTATTAATATTAATAGTAGTAGTAGATGTAGTAGTAGTTGTTGTAGTATTCGAGTAGGAGTAGTGTAGTATTTAGTAGTATTAGCAGCAGTAGTAGTAGATGCTGTAGTAGTAGTAACAAAAGCAGCAGTAGTAGTAGTAACAGTAGTAAGTGTTGTAGTAGTCGAGTAGAAATAGTGTAGTATTTAGTGGTAACAACAGCAGTAATAGCAGTTGTAGTAATAGATGTAGTAGTAGTTGTTTTAGTAATCGAGTAGAAGTAGTGTAGTATTTTAGAAGTACAAGCAGCATCAGCAGCAGCAGTAGTAGTAGTATTACTAGTAGTAATAGTATTAATAATAGCAACAGTAGTAGAATTAGTTGTGTTTATTATTGTTATCATTATCTTTGAATAAAACCTTGCAAGAAAACGGGTTGGATATTTTCTTCCTTTTCATGCAGTTTGATCCATCCTTTAGCGATCGATTTCACATGTTGTTATGAAATAAATAATTATTTGACACTGTTGCGTTCCAGTCTTTACAATGATGATTAAAAGTGAGGATAATATTAATCTAGGGTGATAACGCTTCAAAATGTTCAACTGAGAACGACAACAATGACTTGTATTAAAATGCAGCTCACCCCTGATGATAACGTTACGATTTAATGATTTTGTCTCACAACTTGTAGCTCCACAATAATAAAAGAATTCATGATGATAATTTATCTGTAAAGAAGGCCATTAAAGTACATAAAATCAATGGGCAGTCATGCCGTCTGTCGAGTCCACGTCCGCGCATCAATTATTTAAGAACACCATCGTCAGTGATTATAATATAGTCACAAGCATACTTCCCTGTAAGAAGGTACACATATCTCTGGCACTCAATATAATGAAATATAATATGAAACTGTAGTCACCTCCACGAACAATAAATATACAAGCGAGGGCTTCCACACACACACAGCCTGTGGGTTAAAAACACAGCCCAAAAGTCATCTACTTCTGCTCTGCAATGCGCGTCTACGTAATTATTTAATCTGATGTCATTTTAATACGGCGGCGCTCTATTTGAGTATCGCGTCGTTTCAAAATCATGAACGCATCGCGGTGTGCAAAAAGAGGAAGAGCGCTATCAGGAGCTATAAGACAGAAAAGTAGGCGTAGACAAAAATTAGAGAACCAGATGGGCTGACCACTCTGCTAAAAGTGACAGAAATTTCTCCGAATCACGACTTAACTCCTCACTGCTTAATTCAGAGTCTAGGATTACCTCTGCTTTCGCTTTCCTACGCGAATTAGCATAAAGCAAACACCAGTGGTTGCTGTAGTGGTTTATGAACATACTGTTTTCATATGTTAAGGTTGCCAGCCTCTTATGCTTTGTATCACCACTTAGCAAGCACAGGCATGTTAAATTCACATTGTAAAATAAATGTTCACAACTTACCCCAAATAACTTTGGAACACAATCTCCTTTCACAGTAGAATGGACACAGCAACTTTGATTAGCTGCTTCGAACCTTTGGTCTGGGGTAATTTGAGAATCCCTCTTATGACTTTTGCTTCTGAGTCCTTAAGTTTCCAGTCTTTGAATTTAAAATTGCGGGTTCTCTTTTAAGTCACCACGACACCCAAATATTTCGATCGATCACTTTTAATTGTGGAATCAATTGTTCGATGTCTCTCTGACTCCTGGGAGTTGCTAATTTGACGTTGCAATGCAGTAAGGTTTGTGTCTCCGACTTCACTAGATTATATTTCCATTTCTCAGTCCAAGTCCCAGATTGGTATTTTTGACCAGCTTTCCACTGAGAGCTAAGGTTTATTTCAGGCTCTCGATTTAGCCTAATCCTGTCTCTTTAGAACTATGTGGGTCGGGGTGTTAAATCATTACTATCCTCCACGTGTTTTAAAATGTCAATTTTGAAAATTTAAACTGGTAACCTCTTTCACATATAGCAGTAATACTTCCGATTGCATTTGTACAAACTCATAAACACATCGGTGAAATTATTTCCTGGCTAATACCTTTCCCACCATCATCTCTCCATACGGGTTATCTGTATTATTGATGTGGCGAGAGATTTATATACAGATGTAGTGATAGTATTGACAGAAGTAGGGTTCTCTCCTAAACAATGGTGAAGTCCCAGTGTCTATGGTTCACTGGTCTCACTCTCACAAGAAGATCAATGCTGTGAATAATCTGTGACAAGGATTAGATATAGAAAAGCAAATTATACTGGTGCCCTCTCACTTTTTGATCTCCTATGATGTACTTATTTAACTATGAAAATAGAACTGTAACTCCTTTGAATAAAAGTAATTAATAACTAAAGTGGTTTACAATTCAATTAATTTATTATCTACACTATGTACCATTGTGATGATGGGTGAATGTTGAGGCAATGGTGATTATGGTAGAGTATGTACATTCCAATCTATTTGTAAGTAAATACAAAAGAAAAAGGATCCACTTTGGATCTATTAATTAACAAGTTCCTTTACACTATATCTTGTCCACCAGGAATGTTCACCATCCTTCTGTATTTATTTTAATAGTGAATAATTAGAGTTTATCTGTCTCTCCTATCTTTACAGCTCAAGTTCATCATTTAACACTTAACTCCATTAATAAAAATATGACTTAACACAAGCCTATTAATTCCTGAAATAAAATGTACATTATTCACATAAATATTTATGATAGTCCTACATACCCTCTGAGAATCTTTCTCCAACACAGAATTACACTTTTAGTGAAGATGCCTGCCCTGCATACAGTCAAAAATGGCTTGGCAATGACAGTGCTCTACTCTGCTTCTTCTGGCTGGGCTTAACAAGGTTGTGTGTGATAAATGATTTTTGAAACTGCCACCCTTATATACTAATGGGGCGTACGTCTGAGGGAGTCGTATCTGATTGGCCCAAAATAATTATAGAAAATGTTGTCTATGGGCTCATTGTGTGTAACTTTGCAATTTATTAAGGCATATATCTCTTAAATGGTCTATGTTATCACTGTCTGATCAATATCCTTCGAAATCCCCTGTGACAAGCTTCAAATCGATTCTTTGATATTGCTTTCCATGTGGGCATGCAGTCTAAATAAATTTATTTAGATTAATACTAGGCCTACCATCGAAAGTGGCCATCTCACAAACTAACCGATATTTCCGTAGGTACATCCTACTTACCAATTTCCTTTTAGATTTCCAGGTATGAACATTCCCACCAGTAAACTCAGTTATTCTTATTGTAAAACAATACTGCCTGAAGTCGTCCTTTAAGAATTTCCATTCGTCCCCATGCACAAATTGCTTCGCCATTATGAAAATATTTCCTTTCCGCTCCTCCCCTGCGAGGTATAGACTGCGCATGCGTCAGCTAGTACTGTCGCGATTAACCCTTTGGCGAAGGCAGTGTGTTTACATACTAAAATCTAATTAAGCGTACTTTTCATTATGCTACAATTGATACAGAGATGGTCCAGTGGAACTATCACCTCATTATCACCTGTGTTATCGTGCACCTCCCAGACGGATTTCTTAGATAAACAATCTGGCATTCTTTCCGTCCATCGTGCGAGACCACCTTGTGTCAACAATGACCATCTCTATCAATGGTAGCTAAATGGCTTAAGTGATAAAAGTATTGTCAGCTGACCTGTCTAATTAGCCGTGTCATACTACGATTCACAAGGTGAAACGTAAACAAGTCTGGGAGTGACAAGGCAGAAATGTAGGTGTCTAAAGTATGCAAATAATAGGACGATGAGTGCGGAAAAAAATTGATAATGCAGGAGAGAACGAAGAATGTAGAAGGACATATAAATATATTGCAATTGGACGCCTCTTTACAAATAATGACCCAAAATAACTTGGAATGCGGATGTCTCACAACAAGCAGAAATGGAGATGGAGTAAAGCAGTACTACGGCGACGCAATGTCTTGCACTGCACAAGGTATCTCGTCTCATATTTCTCAACGCTGTTATTTTGTCATCTACGTTTTTTCTACTAATTGAGTATGGCTCTTCAACTGCAGGTGGCTCTCTCTCAGGAAGTCTGTATTAAAACACACTCTTCTGCAGCAGTGGTCTCTGTAGCAATGTGGTTTACAAGATGGGATGCCAGTCCCAAGCACTATTTTGCATTAGTCGCCTTTTAAGACAATGCCTGAAGGAATGTTGTCATATTCTTTCTTTATCTCCTCACAGACCCCTGGGTCCTTACAGGAACCATACGAGGTCTTTACAGAAACTACACGAGGTCCTTACAGGAACCATACGAGGTCTTTACGTGAACTATGAGAGGTCTTTACGTGAATTATGCACGTTCTTTACGTGAACTATGAGAAGTCTTTACATGAACTATGAGAGGTCTTTATGTGAACTGTGATAGGTCTTTAATAAAGTACACGAGGTCTTTACATGAGCTAAACTAGATTCTTAAAGGAACTACAGCATGTCCTTACATGAGCTACTCGAGGTCTTTACATGAACTACACAAGACCTTTACAGGAACTACATAAGGACTTTACATGAGCTACAGGAGGTATTTACAGGATCTACAAGAGGTCTTTACAATAACATGTAAGGCCTTTAGATGAATTACATAAGGCCTTTACATGAACTACAAGAGGTCTTAATAGGAACTACACGAGCCCTTTACAGGAACTATAAGTGGTCTTAATTGGAATTACACGAGGCCTTCAAGGAACTACAAGTGGTCTTAATATGAACTTCACGAGGCCTTTACAGGAGCTAAATAAGACTTTACAGAAACTACTTAAGAACTTTACAGGAATGTCAAGAGGCCTTTATAGGAACTACAAGTGGTCTTTACAGGAACCACACAAGACCTTTACAGAAACTACATAAAAGCTTTATAGGAATTTCAAGAGGCCTGTACGTGAACTACACGAGGCTAATATATTTGGCATGTATTAGCTAATTCCAGAGGTAAAAGGTGACGGAAATATAACAGTCCAAACATAATAAAGGTTAAACGGAATGCAATAAAAAACAAAGAGCTAACGGATAGCATTTTTGGCAGGACAAAATACATACAACCACAGCACATGTAGATTATAACATAATTATAAAGAAATATATATTAATCTCTTCTTTAGTGAATGTACTTGCAATTACCCACGAAATCTGACCGATCACTTTCTGAATGTGTGTAGTTTAAACAAAAATCTGACAAGGTAAATTCGCTGCATACTGTCAGTTGTAACTGGAAAGCATGAAATTAATTATCAGGTCCTTTTGTATTACCCTACATAAATTAATACGTACGGAAGCTTCATAACTGAGGAGTACATTTATTGTTATGCTTCGCAGAGTGGTTAGAGAGGCAGTTAGACGAAGGGCTTTTATTTCATCTACAGTTAAATTAGACAACCTAATTTCCCCTGTGAAAGTGTTATTGTAATAATTAAACTAGACAGCATGAATTTCAAACTTGAAAGAGGCATTGTGAACACAACTGTTCCAAAAACAAATCATGGACGTAGATGGTTTAAGGTAAGCATGTACAAATATTTTCATGTTGTCTTCTCTTTCTCTCCATTTGTGTCCTATATTTTTGTGAACTGCCATTCATTTTACTGTTCTATATTCTTAGATATAGAACATCAAATGTTAAATGTATTCGTCATCTGATGATTTATACAAATATCTATAGCGCTCGCAGTGGTGGGCAGTGACCGAGCAGCCCCGTATGACAGTGCGCAACAGGACTGTGGCCACTGTTGCACATACTGTACTTTCATTAGCATCATTTAGAGTAGAAATTTGTAAAAAGACTTTTAGACCTACTTGGATAAGGTTTAAATAAAAATTAAGTAGGAAATTTAAAACAGGATAAACTGAAGTTTCTTCTGCCTACACTTCTGACATTTGCTAAGAGTTTATATTGAGGCTCTTGAGATGTGGAAATATAGAAGAATAGGCGCGTCTCACGGAAAGAGATAAAAACTAATAAGAAAGTCCTAGAAAACCTAGGAATGAAAAGAGAATTAATTAAAGAGATCAAAATTAGACAGCTAACATAATTTAGATTTGGATAAAAAACACGTTACTGAAAACCAAATTAGAAGTGAGAGATGAAAGCAGACATGTAAGCGGAAGACGTCGTATAAGTGGGAAGGTAACATCAAGAGATAGAGAGGAAAGAGCCTATCAGAGTTGTGACATATTATGAAAATAGCTTTCATCTATCTATTTCTTTATCTACACTTTCTTTTACAACACTTTCACCTACGCCTGTTTCGATAATATAAACCTCCTATACGCTCAGAGATCGGGCCCTTTTTCTAATTTAGCATGCATTCTATTGCTGTTCGCTATTTCTTTGATGTATGATCACGAGCAGAGACGTGTAAAATTTGCACTGATTAGCAAATTACGTTATGCCTGATTCTGGTTTTCGGCTCTAGCGTGAAGAACGGCTTTGATTTACTGTCACGTAGAGATTATGATCAATAAATTTTCTTTTGTTCTTTTCCTTTTCTCTCACCCGTGTCCTCTATTTTATTATCACTCTTTACCTTTTTCCTGTATTTTTCGCATCCATTCGTTTGCGAAAAATATTTTCTTCCCCATTCTCAACTTTACCGTTTTCTTTCTCATACTGGTAAACGCATTTATGACATAACGTGTCAGAGAGAGAGCGTTAAAATGCATTCTATTGCATTAAGTGTCAGTGGACGAAACTGTGAATATATTCGTCTGGCCAGACATAGGAGCAGACATATGTCTACAGCATTCCCTGCACCAGACGAAATACACTGTGAATATTCGCTTTCGCCAGACCTATAGGCGACAAATTTGTCTGCATTTTCACCTGCCACAACGAGTTGCATCGGCTGAGTGCTCAGTGAGGCGCGATAGCCGACAGCTCCTCGGCGCAGTTTGAGACATTTGTCTGGAAATCTCAGCTGACAAGGCACTTACTGTTGGCCTGGTCAGCTTGAGGTGTGAAAACGCACGAGTGTCAGTTTTTGGTAGTCTTCTAGTTGATGTAAGGTGTTTTAGACGGAAAGGGGAGATTATTTCGTTTGGCAAAATAAAGTGGGACCCTTTGTCTGGTAATAGATATAACCAGAATGTTAAACTTTATTTTCATTCAGTCCTCAAAATTCGCAGTAGACAGGTTGTTCGTGAATAGAATAAGCTGTATAGCAAAGCCCTAGTTTGTTCGGAAATTTATCGAACTCTAGACTTCAAATAAATATATCAGCGTATAATTCTAAAGTGTGCGACTAACTGTAGTTCTGTGTGTTGAGGTATATATATATTATAATAATTATCTAATATTTTGTGAAGTGTTTAAAGTGATAATCGCTTATTTCATATTTCACTAGTTAGATTTGGTGCAGAGTGCTTAATTTATATAGTCTGTATTATTTTATAGTGACGAGTTACAGTGGAAAACAGAAATTATAATTTCTAGCTTAAACTCAGTCGGCTATTAAGGAATTTAATTTTACGGCTAAATAATCAGACGGGAACAATTTTTCTAAACTAACTTATAAATGCTAGATGCCTCATGAGTGTTGACGGAATACGTATGTATTCCTAATTCATGAGGATTGATGATTTTTAAATATATAACTTATTGCACGGGAAGTTTTAAATGATAAGTCAAGCTGTACGCTTGCATTTTAAAAACGTAAGTTATATTGAGTACATAATATGTAACATATTTCATATGTGTTTTTTCTTTATTCAGGGAATACTGGGGTAACCCAAACTTTGCCGGGGTTTTGTACAGAGACATACCTAATAAATGCTTATACTGGGCCTTTGAACCAGTGCATATTTCTACACTAACTCTAATGTACATGCTGCCTTGTGGCGAGTAAAATTACAGAAATATAAAACATTAACTTTCCGACATTGTTGACAAGTGTGTGGTGAACCAAGAGTATTTGTTGAGAGAAGTTGTCCACCGGTCATCTTTCTAATTAAGGGAAACCTCGTGTTCTGACATTGTGTGCTCGTTTAAGCCTAATTCTTACCTCGTGAGTCAAGTGACACTAACTTTAGTCTGAAATAACTATCGCATGAAGCAGACGCTCCCCGGATCCATTTTGATGAAACCAACAAACAAATCTGCAGAGCTGGGATCCGCTTCATTTAACGACAGTAACAGATAAAAAGTGTGTGAGTGTCCCAAAGTTTGCGCCAGACGGCGAACCACAGCACGATTGTAAGTATATCAGGGCCCTGATGAAAGAACCGAGTGAAAGTAGACTGAATGATGGTCTTTGTTTGAGTCACCCACGTTGTAACTTCCTTTATGCAAGTAATTGCTAACAATATTTACCCCTAGAATAAAGCAGAGTATCAAGTCTGTCCATACCTTAAAAGGGGGAAACCATAGACTCAATCATATGTATCTGTAACTCTTTGGGGTTATCACTTTCTTCTAACGGGACTGTGAGCTATATATCCAGGGAGGACCATACAAACGGGTCTATCACTATTGTAGCATTCCTTGATTTTTTTGACTATGTATATGCTTTTGAGATATTTTATATGTTGTGATGTAAGTTTACTATGATAATTAAACTATACCTACATTTATTTCAGTGTGGTGGTCAGTTCGTTCCCATAATATATATATATAATCCTTGTTATAGTTTTCCCACGTCTGTGTGTCTAACTGTCGTCAATTGTATGTGCGTGCACGTGAGTGGATAGATATATATTAATATATATATTTTTTATAGACTGTCTGACTCCTCTGGATCTGTTGTAGAAGATAGGTGGAAAGAGAGAGAGATTCTCGATTTCCGGGACAGCCTCTATAAATTTCAACCATCTCACTCGTGGAACTCTATTTCTATTATCACATCTCACTGTGGCTATCACTCATTCTAACCTATTCCGAAGGGACCAACCCAAGTCTTAATTTCCCTATCAAAAATCTACGACAGAATGGTGGCTCGTTTTTCCGGAAATTGAACTCTAGTCCTAAGCAAATACGAATATCAGCTCGTTTGCAGGATTAATTTTCTTTATTCTGATATAGAGTAAGAGTGTGATGTCTTGTGAGTTTTGTACTTTTTAAAAATAAATTATCCCCTAGACGTATCGATCTGTTTATGGGCGTGCTGACCACACAATTAATAATTGTTTTTATCCACAGCATTTTCAGCATTATACGTTTGAGTTACAGGTTGATTTTGTCGGAATATATGTTAATTACTGATTTAGTAATACTAAACGCTGGTGAAGTTTGTGAGTGTATAACATTCACAGGGGTTTTGAAGAAGTAGGTGTTTGAGCAAAGCTAAGGAGTGCGTTCAGACAATTACGTCCTGTAAATTGCCTCCCTTACCCTAACTGTCTTCAGGGGTGAACTTGATAGTGGATTTAAAATTTTGGGGATTTTTTTTTCTCCTTAAATTTTTTTGCAATAATTATTTTGTTTCCACTGTAGCAACTTATTTTCAAGGAGTAATCTTAACTACCATTTATTTGGCGTAGTCGTCTGCATTAGGTGCTTTATTGCCGATTAATAGCAGCGATAGTTAGATACTATATATTTTTGGAGGAGGTATACCAGGTTAAGGTATATCATCTTTTTGATTTGATATTTTCTCGTCAGTGGTAGGAACCAGTGTATCTTTTTTTCCCTATTTCTTTCTCGACTAAGTCTCAGTCACTGACCTATTATGGCAGACAGGGCGAAGCTTAGGCAAATCCTCAGAGACGAAGCGAGAGAAGAAGGTTTGGACGGAGAGGAAGCGAAAGCTTTTGTCAGGGACGAACTTGACAGATATGATGCGGAGAGGAAAGCAGCTGAAGCTAAAGAGCAGAAGAAGATGGATGAGGAAATGGAAATTCGCAGGGCGAACGAACGAGAGAAGGAGAGACAGCATGAGGAACGAGAGAAGGAGAGACAGCATGAGGAAAGAGAGAAAGAGAGCATGAGTTGGCTCTTAAAACTCTAGAATTCCAAAGTCGTGGCGCTGCTACTACCTCCAGCAATGGAGAGTCTTCTCCTCATTCTTCCTTAACTGATCCTTCTAGCACTCAATCTACTCACCTCACTGCTATGTCTTTTGTGCTAGAATCTTTCCCTTGTCCAAATGAGAAGACTGACACGTATCTAGAAAAATTTGAGAAAATTGAAACTCTGTACGGTTTAGAGAGGTCGCGCTGGAATATGAAGCTTTCTCAGTCTTTGAAAAGTAGTGCGTATGATGTTTACGCCAAACTGGAAAGCAGCCAACAAGACAATTACGACATGTTGAAGAAAGCTTTGCTTGAGCGTTTTGAAATGAATGCTCGCAAATTTTTGCAACTGTTTCGCAACAGCAGGAAGGATAGCTCTGAAACTTTTCAGCAGTTCTCATCTCGTCTAAGGAGATACTTGACTAATTGCCTAGAGCTCTCGCAGCTCCCCTCTACCTATGAAGGTCTGGAGGAATTTGTTTTAACAGAACAAATAAAGAACACTTTGTCTGCTGATACCCGGAGATTTTTAGTTGAGCAGGGTGCAGAAAAGCGTGAAGACATCTTGTAAAAAATCTGAGCGTTATCAAAATGCGCTGGCTGAATTACCGGCCTCAAAACGTAAACCGACAGAAGAGCATTTTCGAAAAAATAATCTAGACTAATCTTCTCATGCTTCTCATGCTTCTAATCAGAATAACCATAGAGAAACTGGACTTCAAAACCCCCCTCCTGAAAAATCTAAGTTCTACAAAACCAAGTACCTCAACCACAGTAAACAGTCTGATCAACCCGACCGCCCTACATGGCAGCGCAGCCAGAAAGGACAAGGTGGCAAAGGGAGAACCCCTGAGCACGGGACTAATGATCAGAGTGAGCACACCGAGCCTAAACGCATCGGATGCTTACTAACAGTCTCGCAAGGCGGAATTATGGACAGTGATTCCCAACCTGTTGGGGATACACCCTCAACGCGAGGTACTGTTACATTGAACGGTTCTCAAACTTTTTGTTTATTTGACACGGGGCTTTCGTATGATTGCATTGTTGCCAGAAACCTGGTTAAACCCGGTCAAGAGACAGGAGAGACCGTCCAACTTTGTGGAGTTCGTAAGAGTGATGCACCTACAGCGCTTCCCATCGCATTGGTGGAGATCCACTCTGATTTTGTCAGAGGCGTGATCAAAGCGGCTGTTATGGATGACCCCATCTACCCAGTCATACTTGGCGGTAGATACGTGTGTATTGGGAAACCGGAAGAGCCTATTGTGGCAGCAGTAACTACAAGAGGGCAAACCAAGAAGGAACGGGAGCCTGCGCTTAATTTGTTACCTATGGAACTTAAAGAAGCGCAACAAAAGGACCCTAATTTGGCACCCTGCTTTAGGAAACTGCCTATGGCTAAGGAACCCAGACAGCATGGGGACATTTTTTCTAAGGATGGTGTACTTTATCGCAGAACGGGCAAGCCTGACCAAGGTTACAATCAGCTCCTAGTACCGAAACAGTACAGAAGCCAAATCCTAGAAATGGGGCACTCTCTTCCCTTCAGCGGACATATGGGACAGAACGCCACAAACCAACGGATAACCACTCATTATTGGTTGCTAGGAGTAAATACTGATATTATCATCGTCAAATCCTGCGCCCAGTGCCAACGTGTACCACCCAAGCTACGGGATAGTCTCGTTGGGTGACATGCCATTTGTGGGAACCCACCATTCGAACGGGTTGTGATCGAACATTGTAGGGACCCTTTAGATGAAAGGACTAAAAGAAGGAACAAGGTATCCTGACCTTACGTTCGATTACGATGATGCGTGATGCATATGATGATGGATGGCATCCGCATGTCTGGTTTTGTGTAGTGTGTAGATGTGTTCAGTCAAAACAATGTTCATGCAACAATAACAGGGCAATCCACATAGGACGTCAGTAAACTCACGACGTATAAAGTCAATGAGTCTTGAAACAGCCGTTGACGTTTTTCTTCATTATTTATTGTGGACGCCACAGTGACAAAATGGTTACGCAAATGTGTAGGCACATCAAACAGTCATTATAACAGCAACATTCAATACAGCAATAGACGGTAGACAGCATTACAATGATGAGTCAGATGCATGTTATATTTCATAGTGCTGTAAATGTAGTCAGGTGGAAAACTCCATCCTTTTCTATAACAGCCAGGAGATAACAGATGTATGAGATCAGTTCACTCTCCTTAGTTTGACTTCAGCAAGACAGACACGTCTGCCGAAGTATAAATAATGTCCTCAAAAATATCCTCTAGATAATAAAGGTTTTCCAAACCTAGTTCATTTAACAGAGTAGCAAGTAATGGTCCTTGGTACCTGCATCAACCGATGCAGTACAATGCAGCGACATGTGAGCTGGGAAAAAACATCTCGTGACGACGACTTTCGCAGACAGGCTATGAATCGAAATCGCTCACGACCCAAAATCAATAGAGTTAATGAAAGAGTCAATTTACCTTGCTTTCATGAAATACACAGAAATATCACGCCTCCCGACATGTGGGAAACACTAGAGGTATTATCTCGAATAAACGAAATATCCATTAAGAGGACTACACATCCCTGACAGAACAAAAATAGCGGAGATCCCATCTTCAACGAGGCATCTCTTTCGCCATTCCAAATCGCTCACTCCCACTAGTGGTGGGCGGAAACCGATCGACAAAGAAGCAAGACAAGTCATGCGCAGTCCAGCGCAAAACGACCACAGCTCAAACTTAACTGCATTCGATACCAACGCGAGAAGACAAATGCTTACCGAGAAAAGTGACTATAAATTCCAAGCAGTTGTTGCCCTTGCGTTATAAAACAGATATTGAAATAAAACGATGGTGCGAGAATTTATCACGCAACATATCACCACCTCCTCCCGATAAAAAAAAAATGTGGAACATATTTTTTTTTTCAATATCAACGAGCAAAGCCGAATACGCGGCTCAATAACGCCACGAATTATGCGCTGTATTAATTAACTAAATTGCCAAACAATAGGCTAATTATAGAGTGTCTGGTGAGGATATACCTCAACAGAAAAATAAATATGTCTCAAAAAATATTCTCATCGGGGAGGTGTCACCAACACACATCACGTTAGCATGTAAACACAATATACGTATGCAAGTTACTATAATCATCATTAAACAGCATACTCTAATATTGTTTTTAAAAATGGATGTACAAATCTGATAGGAAAATTTAAATAGTACATTCTTTGACATGTAATGACTTATGTACTTAAGTTAACCGTTAAAATACTTGACGATCTAGGGACTTTTATGTTTTACTATGGTTATTCCGAGGGTAAGTACACAATCTAGAACTCGTAAGGTAAGTCCTCAGCTCAACAATGACATTCTGAGAAAGTACAAGCAATATAATGCTAATTAATAACTAATATGCATCATAATGTACAATACATTATTAATAATTGTGGCTGTTTAGTAAACTAACGGCCCTTATATTAACTACTCAGTCCTCCTCTATCATCTTAAAAAACGAACAGAAGAAGATGACAACAAAGCACGATAGTGTGTACATATAAAGTAAGTACAGATGTGCTAATCTATTGTAGAAATATAGGTGTGTTATGACTCTGTAATATATGGAAATATAGGACAGAAGTATTAGTTGGAGTCATGTGGGCATCTAGACAAAATGTCAGCCATCACATTATCCGCACCACGGATAGCTCGTACCGTGAAGTGAAAAGGTTGAAGAGCTATAGCATATCTAGTGGATCTCGAACTCTTCAAATTCTTAGTCTGAATAGCTGTAAGAGCTTTCTGATCAGTCTCTAGAATGAAATGTGCGCCCAGGAGGAATCTTTGTAGCTTTAGAATTGACCAAACCATCGCTAACAACTCACGGTCTAAAACCGAGTAGTTCCTCTCTGCCGCATTTAGTTTTCTAGAAATGTACATAACAGGATGCAGAGTATTTGCATATTCTTGCATCAGTGCTGCTCCAATCCCAGTGGATGAAGCATCACTCCGAAGAACAAAAGTCCTATCAAGAGTAGGTAATCTTAAGATGGGCGGAGAAGAAAATATATTCTTGATTTGGTCTAGTGAAGATTGGCATTCTTCAGACCAACGGACCAGATTAGGCGAACCTTTCTTCAACATTGTTGATAGAGGTGCCATGATCGAAGATAAATTTGGAATAAATCTCCCATAAAATTGAATTAAACCTAAGAGACTCCTAACTTGTTTCTTCGTTTTAGGAACAGAGATGTTCAGTATTTTGGAAGTATTGTGGTCTTCTGTCTTCAAGAGACCATGACCAACACGATGACCAAGGAAAGAGATTTCACCAAAACCAACAAAAGCTTTAGAAGGTTTTGCTGTCAAATTATTCTCACGTAGAGTGGACAGTAAGTCATATAACCCTAAATAGTGATCTTCCCAGGTATCAATGAAGAGACAGATGTCATCTAAGTATGCGATGACATCCGAACGATGTGACAGAATTCGACGCATCATGCGAACGAAAGTGGCAGGGGCGTTCATGAGACCAAAAGGCATAAAAATGCCATTTGAAATAAACCCCTAGGTGTAGAAAAAGCAGTAAGAGGTTTGGCATGCTCTGCTAAAGGCACTTGCCAATAACCTTTAGACAAGTCAAGTTTAGTGAAGAATCTAGAATTAGAAAGTCTAATCAGTAGATCTTCTAACAAAGGCATCGGTTCAGCGTCGTACTTTGTGACCTGAATCAATTTGCGATAATCAACGCAAATTCGTATGTTCTTATCCTTCTTCCGGACAATAACCATGGAAGAAGAATATGGTGAAGTCGATGGTTCAATTATATTTAATTGAATCATTTCATCCAATTCCTTTTCCACTTGCGACTGAAAGTGTATAGGAATAGGATACGGCCTAACCCTAATGGGATTATTGTCGGTAAGAATTATGTCATGTTCTATGACATCTGTGTGTCCAGGAATGTCAGTGAGAACATCCTGAAATGTTTGTAACATCGACGAGACTTGTCGATGTTCGTCACCAGAAAGATTAGGAGAAACAGAAACGTTTTTCCAAGATTCCGTGGAATGTAATGGAACCACTGGAAGGGGAAGGTTGACATCAGAGAAGGTAGCTTCCTCATCCTGAATGACTGACAGGGATGAATAATGACCGTGAGGTGCAGGAGCATCATCCGTTGCCTGGAAAATAGGCAGCAAATAGTCCGGACGTTCGTGAAATTCCGAAAGCATGTTTATGTGGAAAGTTTTATGCTTTCCATCAATATCGACCACATAGTCAACATCGGAAATCCGAGAGACTATTGCATACGGACCTTTCCATGCAATAAGAAGGCTATTTTCCCTACTGGGGAGTAGGACGAATGCTTTGTCACCTGGACAAAGTTGTCGTAGACATCTATTCTTGTTAGCAAACTGCCTTGCCTTCTCTTTAGCAATTTCTGATGAAGCAGTTGCTAGCTTACTTGCCTCAATGATCTTTTGTCTAAGAGCAATGACATACTCATATGAGGATTGAGTTTCATCGCTAATATCATCGGCAGTGATGAGATCGTGTAATAAAGACATAGGGCCGCGTGGACGCGCGCCAAAGACAAGTTCGAAGGGAGAAAATCCTGTGTGTTCATTAGGGTGTTCTCTATAGGCAAAGAGTGCCGCCGGTAAAACCCTGTCCCAATCTTGAGGATGATCTTCAGTTATCTTACCAAGCAAAGTCTTGAGCGTTCTATTCAGACGCTCAACTAACCATTATTAGAACATAGGATGGTAGATACTACTGAGAGATCGTTCAATATGTAAGGTAGACATTACCTGTGACATAGTGTCAGATATGAGTTGAGTGCCATGGTCTGACAATATTTCTCTGGGGAACCCCACGCGAGAAAATATCAACCAAAGAGCATCTGCGATATCTGTAGTAGATATGCTCTTAAGAGGAATAGCCTCTGGCCAACGTGTGCACATATCGACACATGTAAGGATAAACTGATGTCCTCTCGCCGACTTGACCTTAAAAGGGCCAATAATATCTATGGCCATTTTCTGAAACGGCCGAATAGGAATGTCAGCAGCCTGGATAGGCGCAGCATGTCGTGGTCCTCATAAGGATTTGACCTCCTGAAGATTACCTTGCATGATCGCAGTAGTAGTAAATACGAATTGTCCTTTATTGACAAACAGGCACATAATGGATAGCCGCCAAGGACTCTTCGAACTTCGTAGGGGCTATAACCATATGGCCAGCACATTGCGAGTCTATGAAGCATGTTGCAATATTTGGACTTTTTCTCATGCTCTTGGGAACAAGAATTTGCGAATGTGCCGACGTAGTCGAATCTTGTACCATACGTACAAGTACGCCGTTTCTCATTGCAATCCAAGATTTTCTATTTGTATCCTGATTCGGATCACCTTTCTTCGCAGGAACGAAGAATTTTTTTAAAGAAGGATCTTCTTCTTGCAATTTTATGAAAGAGTCACGAGTGATTACTAAGTGACTATCTTGGCTATCAACTTCATTATCACTATTCAGTGAAGTTTCGGGTGTTTGTAGAGCTTGTGCTCTTGTAACTACTGCATTTGTAGCTTGCATGTTATTATCTTCCCAAGCAGCAATCTGCTGTGGGGTACACTCCCTAACTACGTGAATACGACCAATAATAAGGTCCGCAATAGGATTAGGTAAGAGACAAGCATGCACATCTCCAGTAAAGAAAGGAGTGGCAATGCGAATTACAGCAGTAGGATATTTTTCTAGAGTGCCGCCACATGTGACACATTTAATAACCCTTCCTGTAGCACAAGATGGATCTACAAGCGATTGTCTAACACCAATAGTGGTGCATCCGGAATCGAAAAGTAGTGAGACCGGAGTATCATTAACAAGACCCTTATGTAGAATTAAAGAACCCCTCCCGTCATGCGCAACAGCAGCAGGAAGAGCGGGAAGTGGGTGACCACAACTCAAAGTAGTTATGGTACCCGGTTCGAATAAAGTACTGCATTGGGGGCATTTGTTTGCTCTCTCAAGTCAAAAGCAGAACTAGTGACAGCGTCAAAGTTTTTACTATCAACAACATGATTACAGGCTGCCTCAGTTTCCTGTTGTACAGCATTAGCCTGTTGATATCTCTTTTTTTTGTGTTGAGATCTACCCCGACTATTATTACCTCTGAAGTTATCAGAGTTATTATTATCTCTGCAGTTATTATTGTCTCTATTGTAATTGTTATACTGGTTCGAATTCCAGTTTCCACGATTACTATCATGTTCACATTGATGCGAACATCTATTTGTTTGGTTTTGAGGTCTTCGGCAGGAATAACCTCTATTACCATATCCTCTTTTGAAATGCTTATAATTATTAGGGTGATAGTAACGAGTACTATCAGGTTGTCTCCAATTCTTCGAAGAAGAATCACCATGAAATTGGTTTCCATGATTTTGACAGAAATTACCGCTGCCCTTTCTATCAAAATTTTGTTGGGATCTACGAGCAAAGTTTTGACCATACGGAGCTGCCGAAGCAACTGGTAAACCTTCTTTCACCTTAGAGTTACCCATGGTTATGTGTGGGTGCGCAGTTACGTATTGGCAACAGAAATCTTCCATTTCTTTATTGTTTTAGGTTTACGTTCATGAAGGAAAGCAAGGAAAGACTCATTGACAGACGACATGACTTTGTCTCTAAGTATTAAGTCCATAAGTCCTTCATAAGTTTTTTCCGTCTTAGATAGTTCAACCCATCGTGAGAAAGTAATGCGTATTCTTGCAATAAACTCGGAGAATTCAACTCCATTTTCAGGTAACATGTTTTTAAATTGTAGACGATAGCCGTCTTCGTTAAGCTGATATTTCTTTAACAAAGCGGCCCTGACAACCTCATAATTGTTCTTGTCAGGTTCATCCACCATATTTAATATACTTAGAGCTTTACTTGTCAGTATCCCTGATAACTGATAAACATATTTTGCTTTGTCTATGTTATGAGCTGTACATGCTTGTTCAAATCTGTCCAGATAGAACATTATGTCATCGCTGGAAGGACTAAATGTTGGTAACTTAATCTTAAAAGTATCATTATTAGCCTTACCAGAAGATGAACCCTTGTTTGAATCATTACCATTACTCATGCTTGTCAATTTCAATTTTTCCAACTCTAAAGCTAAGACCTTTTCTTCATGTTCCATTTTTGCTTTCTCTTTCCTCTCATCAGACTCTCTCTGTAATCTTCTTTCCTCAGCCTGAGCCTCTTTTTGAAGTCTTTCATTTTCAGCTTCTTTTTCAAGTCTTTTATTTTCAGCCTCTTTTTCAAGTCTTTTATTCTCAGCCTCTTTTAAGTTTTTGAATTCTCAGTCTTTTGAGCTTCTTCTAGCTGTAGCTGGAGTTTTCTCTCCTCAGCTTCTGATTCCCTTTTTTGTTTTTCCATTTCCATTTGGAATCTTTTTTCATCCACCTGCATCTGCAGTTTCTTTTGTTCAGCTTCCATTGCTTTATCATATCGAGCAGTTGCAAATTCTTCTAACTTATCACCAGTCTTCCCAAGCAATTTACCCTGCTCAATAAAGTGCTCAAATGTAGACATGTTGTCTAACATATGAGTCCAAAACCTGAAATAATTAACTAATTTATTTCAAACCTAAGTGTAACAAGTCTTAATTAAGCACTTGTATATTCACATCACCTTATATTATCCCAGTCTCTGTGGGAAACAATTCTCCAATCAAAGAACTTGTATATGAAATATCAGCACTCAATTCTTGATCACAAGTGCACTTCTCATTCAATAGTGCACGACACTATTCATCATTCATTTATCATCAGTATAGTAGTAACAGTGCATTAGCATAGCCCATTAACTAATTACTATAACTGTAAACAATGACTATGTAAACACATGCAGAATGTAAACATTGAAAATGTAAACAATACAAACAATGTAAACAATAACAATGTAAACAATAACAAAGATCAGCAACAATACAAAAACTTTCGCAGAAATCAACTAAAAATAAAGCAGAAATTAATGAAATATCACAAAAAATGTGACGATATCTGCGATAGAATTAAACAAAATACATGACACCACAGTGCATAAACAAAAATGTTGTATGAAACTAAATTATAGACAAGAGTAGGCTAACAAATACAAACAAATCAAAACAAAACTAAAGAATGCGAAATAATAACGAAAACAATATTAAAACATGTCATCACAGCTAACATAAATAGCAACAGAAGTCGCTTAGCAAATTCCAGTATTGGAAATTTGCAAACCTTACAGAAAACGCTCACAATAGACGACCTCTATGACGTGGCATAATCTAACGGAGACACCACCCAACCGAGAACCCGCTGAAATATAAACATATAAATATACAAATAACATATAAACATATAACATATAGAATGAGATGATACACAGAAGACTCAGCAGAAGTATAAGGGCACAGTTTACATACAAACAGGCCACTTAACTTAAAGGCTTCCAATCGTAGAACAGCAGAAAAACGGATGTCAATCAACGTCCTAAAGAGCGAAGCTCCAACGATGATGGCACATCTGAACTGCTTCCACTGCTAACACGATGGTACAAGAGCTTCTGACATACTGTGTGTTGAGTTGTTTCGGCACTTGACCTTCTAATCCAAAAGTAAGTTGATGGAAATCGGTACTTGGCCTTCTTCAGAAAACAACCCGTTTCAACCGGCACTTGACCTTCTCAAAAAACGACAGCACTGGAACCTTGACAGCAGCAACTTGCTTGACTTGCGTAAAAGATAACAGCAGTCCGAGTTATCCGGCAACATGTAACAACGCCGGGTACTGTCAAATTCTTGTTTCCGTCAAAAAATTGAAATTTGACTTTTACCGGGCAACGCCGAGTACTTTGAAAATTTTGAAGATGTTGACTGTATTGAAGAATGTTAATTTCTTGAAGGATGCTGATGAATTCTTGTTGAAAATGAAGTGGGTAAGGGACCCCGTGTTTGCTAGTACCAGAATCAAACCAGCTTATGGCCACCAAATGTAAATGTAGTCAGGTGAACAACTCCATCCTTTTCTATAACAGCCAGGAGATAACCAGATGTATGAGATCAGTTCACTCTCCTTAGTTTGACTTCAGCAAGACAGACACGTCTGCCGAAGTATAAATAATGTCCTCAAAAATATCCTCTAGATAATAAAGGTTTTCCAAACCTAGTTCATTTAACAGAGTAGCAAGTAATGGTCCTTGGTACCTGCATCAACCGATGCAGTACAATGCAGCGACATGTGAGCTGGGAAAAAAACATCTCGTGACGACGACTTTCGCAGACAGGCTATGAATCGAAATCGCTCACGACCCAAAATCAATAGAGTTAATGAAAGAGTCAATTTACCTTGCTTTCATGAAATACACAGAAATATCACGCCTCCCGACATGTGGGAAACACTAGAGGTATTATCTCGAATAAACGAAATATCCATTAAGAGGACTACACATCCCTGACAGAACAAAAATAGCGGAGATCCCCTCTTCAACGAGGCATCTCTTTCGCCATTCCAAATCGCTCACTCCCACTAGTGGTGGGCGGAAACCGATCGACAAAGAAGCAAGACAAGTCATGCGCAGTCCAGCGCAAAACGACCACAGCTCAAACTTAACTGCATTCGATACCAACGCGAGAAGACAAATGCTTACCGAGAAAAGTGACTATAAATTCCAAGCAGTTGTTGCCCTTGCGTTATAAAACAGATATTGAAATAAAACGATGTTGCGAGAATTTATCACGCAACACACTTTATGGGCAGAAGCTATCCCGCTAACATGCGCAGATGCCAAGCATGTCGCAGAAGCCCTCGTGCAGATTTTCACTCGGTTGGGATTTCCTCAGCAAGTGTTGACGGATAACGGATCATCATACCGAAACCTGTTGATGGATGAGATCGTGAAGATCTTGAGGACCCAACACATCAACACAAAGCCATATACTCCGGCCGGAAATGGGCTCGGGGAACGTGTTAACGGAAACCTCAACATGATGCTAATTAAACTGGCACAAGTGAAACCTGACGATTGGGATCTTTGTATTCCTGCAGCTTTATTTGGCTACAGAGAATCTCCTCATACGTCCACAGGATTTCCGCCAGCTACCCTTTTATTCAGCAGACCCATTAAGGGCCCGCTTGAAGCCTTACTTTGGTCGCTGACAGACTAGAAGGCTGATGAGACAGTTGTCTCAGCAAGTAAATATGTGTCGGATTTAAAAGGAAGGTTGAAACTAGGATGGGACCTAGCAACGACTAACTTTAAGCGAGCACGCACAAAGCACGCTAACCGATACAGGAAAGTCGCGAAAGAGAGAGAACTGGAAGCAGGAAAGAAAGTTTTGGTGTTACTCCCTACCGGAAACAACCAACTGAGGATCGGATGGCAAGGGCCTATACCGTCCTGAAAAAGATTTCTAAGGCTAACTACCAGATCTCTATTCAAGGAAAGGAAAAGGTTTTCCATTTAAATCTGTTAAAGAGATAATTGGAAAGACCAGTGCCAACCTCCGACCATCTCCTGACGATCGCCAAAGCTGACGAAGATGATGATAGTGGCAGGGAAATTCCACTGCACACACACGAAATCTTTCAAAAATGTCAGAAGCGGCGACGCTCTTTCAAGAGCGCATGGGAGACATTCAAGAGAAAGGAAACTTTGGGAGTAGACTTGAGTAGGAATTGGAGAGAGATGGAGGGGGAAGATGAGAGGGATGAAGACAGACACCCTAGGGTTACGGATATAGGAAATTTATTTCCATAACGTAGACATGGAGTGATTCCATATCTTAAAGGGGGGACGTTCTGTCACGTAGAGATTATGATCAATAAATTTTCTTTTGTTCTCTTCTTTTTCTCTCACCCGTGTCCCCTATTTTATTATCACTCTTTACCTTTTTCCTGTATTTTTCGCATCCATTCGTTTGCGAAACATATTTTCTTCCCCATTCTCAACTTTACCGTTTTCTTTCTCATACTGGTAAACGCATTTATGACATAACGTGTCAGAGAGAGAGAGAGAGCGTTAAAATGCATTCTATTTCATTAGGTGTCAGTGGACGAAACTGTGAATATATTCGTCTGGCCAGACATAGGAGCAGACATATGTCTACAGCATTCCCTGCACCAGACGAAATACACTGTGAATATTCGCTTTCGCCAGACCTATAGGCGACAAATTTGTCTGCATTTTCACCTGCCACAACGAGTTGCATCGGCTGAGCGCTCAGTGAGGCGCGATAGCCGACATCTCCTCGGCGCAGTTTGAGACATTTGTTTGGAAATCTCAGCTGACAAGGAACTTACTGTTGGCCTGGTCAGCGTGAGGTGTGAAAACGCACGAGTGTCAGTTCATGGTAGTCTTCTAGTTGATGTAAGGTGTTTTAGACGGAAAGGGGAGATTATTTCGTTTGGCGAAATAAAGTGGGACCCTTTGTCTGGTAATAGATATAACCAGAATGTTAAACTTTATTTTCATTCAGTCCTCAAAATTCGCAGTAGACAGGTTGTTCGTGAATAGAATAAGCTGTATAGCGAAGCCCTAGTTTGTTCGGAAATTTACCGAACTCTTGACTTCAAATAAATATATCAGCGTATAATTCTAAAGTGTGCGATTACCTGCAGTTCTGTGTGTTGAGGTATATATATTATAATAATTATCTAATATTTTGTGAAGTGTTTAAAGTGATAATCGCTTATTTCATATTTCACTAGTTAGATTTGGTGCAGAGTGCTTAATTTATATAGTCTGTATTATTTTATAGTGACGAGTTACAGTGGAAAACAGAAATTATAATTTCTAGCTTAAACTCAGTCGGCTATTAAGGAATTTAATTTTACGGCTAAATAATCAGACGGGAACAATTTTTCTAAACTAACCTATAAATGCTAGATGCCTCATGAGTGTTGACGGAATACGTATGTATTCCTAATTCATGAGGATTGATGATTTTTAAATATATAACTTATTGCACGGGAAGTTTTAAATGATAAGTCAAGCTGTACGCTTGCATTTTAAAAAAACGTAAGTTATATTGAGTACATAATATGTAACATATTTCATATGTGTTTTTTCTTTATTCAGTGAATACTGGGGTAACCCAAACTTTGCCGGGGTTTTGTACAAAGACATACCTAATAAATGCTTATACTGGGCCTTTGAGCCAGTGCATATTTCTACACTAACTCTAATGTACATGCTGCCTTGTGGCGAGAAAAGTTACAGAAATCTAAAACATTAACTTTCCGACATTGTTGACAAGTGTGTGGTGAACCAAGATTATTTGTTGAGAGAAGTTGTCCACCGGTCATCTTCCTAATTAAGGGAAACCTCGTGTTCTGACATTGTGTGCTCGTTTAAGCCTAATTCTTACCTCGTGAGTCAAGTGACACTAACTTTTGTCTGAAATAACTATCGCATGAAGCAGACGCTCCCCGGATCCATTTTGATGAAACCAACAAACAAATCTGCAGAGCTGGGATCCGCTTCATTTAACGACAGTAACAGATAAAAAGTGTGTGAGTGTCCCAAAGTTTGCGCCAGACGGCGAACCACAGCACGATTGTAAGTATATCAGGGTCCTGATGAAAGAACCGAGTGAAAGTAGACTGAAGGATGTTCTTTGTTTGAGTCACCCACGTTGTAACTTCCTTTATGCAAGTTATTGCTAACAATATTTACCCCTAGAATAAGGCAGAGTATCAAGTCTGTCCATACCTTAAAAGGGGGAAACCATAGACTCAATCATATGTATCTGTAACTCTTTGGGGTTATCACTTTCTTCTAACGGGACTGTGAGCTATATATCCAGGGGAGGACCATACAAACGGGTCTATCACTATTGTAGCATTCCTTGATTTTTATGACTATGTGTATGCTTTTGAGGTATTTTATATGTTGTGATGTAAGTTTACTATGATAATTAAACTATACCTACATTTATTTCAGTGTGGTGGTCAGTTCGTTCCCATAATATATATATATATATATATATATATATATATATATATATATATATATATATATATATATATATATATATATATATATATATATATATATATAATCCTTGTTATAGTTTTCCCACGTCTGTGTGTCTAACTGTCGTCAATTGTATGTGCGTGCACGTGAGTGGATAGATATATATTAATATATATATATATTTTTTATAGACTGTCTGACTCCTCTGGATCTGTTGTAGACGATAGGTGGAAAAAGAGAGAGATTCTTGATTTCAGGGACAGCCGCTATACATTTCTACCATCTCACTCGTGGAACTCTATTTCTATTATCACATCTCACTGTGGCTTTCACTCATTCTAACCTATTCAGAAGGGACCAACCCAAGTCTTAATTTCCCTATCAAAAGTCTACGACATTTACACATAAGCCGAAATCTGAACGAAGATTCCCCGTAGGTGCTACCATCTGGCAGAGAGTCTGGTTTGGTTTTCAGTCTATAGTGTTCATTTCTTTGTTTTTAGACATATATATATATCCGAGCATTCTAACTCTAAATTATCCAGTACCGCCAGAATTCCAGAGAACATCTAGCTTTCGATTCTAAAGATCTCTTATAATAGTAGTATCACTTAGTTTTTCGATTGGAGATCGTTTATTTCTGGCTTGTGTATTTGGGTCAAACCCTAAACCTTACCAGCGGCTAAAATATGAAATGAGAATAACTTTTACAAAAAGAACATTCTGATATAAATATTGGGTTTTCAATGTGACCTGTCTGGCCTCGTGTTTTTACACCCAGCAAGAGACAGAGTACCAACCCACAGTATATTAAGAATAAATTGTAACTGGACTTATAGAATATCCAGATTTCTTTTCCAAAGTTCATATACATTCAGCATGTGGTGGCGACAAAATCAAACAGTGACATTACCTGAACAACAACCACTGTGTTGTGAAGAAGATTTATCCTGAACAGATTTATTTACCTGACACTCGATCTAACGATTTAAGATTCCAAGCTACTGTACACTGTGAACATTAGATCTTTTAATTATTTTACTACATGGACAAAAATTGAAGTGACATTACCAGCATCCTACTAACAGGAGCGAATCAAGCGTTTCCCAACATTTTGATTACTTAGTCTTTGGAGAAACTGGGGCTTGATTCGCCAATAACCAAACCTTGGATGGGCTGTGTGTATCTTACGATTGTTCCAGATGTTGTGAAAGCACCTATTAGGTAAGAGTGACTGGTTGTGATCACAGGTCTGTCAGAGCGAGTGAAAGCCGGGATGAATAATTCTTTCATTGTATAACCCATGTACTAACTTTGTATTTTTTTAATGCAAGTTTTGCTAATGCTGTCCCTTTCAGAATAGATTAACGTATAAACTCTGTTCTTTATTGTAGAGGAAAATCCTAGACCATAGCGTATACACCTGTGACTCTTTTGGGGGGTTAATAAATTTTCTCTAACGGGATCTTGTCTCAACAGAGGGAGGGAGGATTACACCTATGAGTCCAATTTTCTTTATTAATTCATTAACCTATGTTTAAGTGCATTTGATTTTATATTCAAAATATATTGCTGTTGTAAAGTACTTTATGATAAATAAAATTTACATAAACTTTATTTACGTCTGTTGGTCAGCTTGTCCCAAAAGATTCCTATTCCATTGCTATAGTTTTCACGTCTGTGCGTCTACTTGTCGTCACGTATCTGTGTGTGTGTAGAGGTGAGTGGTTGAATATATATATAGGGAAACTGTCCGATCTACGAATCTCAGTCGTAACCGATAGGCTGGATAGATTATCTCTCAAATTCAGGGACAGACTTTACCTTTCACCACTTCACTCGTGAAAATCTATTTCTTTACCTTATCTCCCACTGAGCTATCACCTGTTCTTGTTCTATCCAGACGGGACCACAATTGATCTTAAATTCCTATCAAAAAATATACGACAAGAGTGCACCATCAAGACAAGAGACAAGACGTTGGAGATCCATTACAGCCGACCTTCCATGTGGAGACAGCAGCTAATGAGGGTGGTTATTTAAGACAGTTTAAATTAACTGTTTGTGTTTTGCTTCCATTTTTAATAAGCGAGAAACGAACTAGCAGAATCGACCATTATTTTTAAAATGAAATTGTCGGTATACTTTCAACAATTATATTGAGCGAACAACTATTAGCCATTATAGAAAGGAGAACACGCTCAACAATCCAAAACTTTTGATGACATTACTCATTACTAAAATACCATAACAAAAAAACAAAAACCGAAAACAAGCACACCCACAAAATGCACTTTTTTCACACGCTTCATACACAAACCGTTCTTGAGTGGTTCACATGTCGGAAGCCTTCCACAAACAAACAGAAACTCATAGTTCATGTACTAGTACATCTACTAGAACTACTACTACTACTAGAACTACTACTACTACTAGAACTACTACTACTACTACTACTACTACTACTACTACTACTACTACTACTACTACTACTACTACTACTACTACTACTACTACTACTAGAACTACTACTACTACTACTACTACTACTACTACTACTACTACTACTACTACTACTACTACTACTACTACTACTACTACTACTACTACTACTACTACTACTACTACTACTACTACTACTACTACTACTACTACTACTACTACTACTACTACTACTACTACTACTACTACTACTACTACTACTACTACTACTACTACTACTACTACTACTACTACTACTACTACTACTACTACTACTACTACTACTACTACTACTACTACATCCACCACTACTACTACTACTGCTACTACTACTACTACTACTACTACTACTACTACTACTACTGCTACTGCTACTACATCCACCACTACTATTACTACTGCATCTACTACTACTACTACTACTACTACTACTACTACTACTACTACTGCTACTACATCTACTACTACTATAGCCGCTACTACTACTACTACATCTACCACTACTACTAGATCTACTACTACTACTACTACTACTACATCTATTACTACTACTACTACTACATCTACTACTACTACTTCATCTACTACTACTACTACTTCATCTACTACTACTACTACTACTACTACTACTACTACTACTACTACATCTACTACTACTACTACATCTACTACTACATCTACTACTACTACTACTACTACATCTACTACTACTACTACATCTACTACTACTATAGCCGCTACTACTACTACTACATCTACCACTACTACTAGATCTACTACTACTACTACTACTACTACATCTACTACTACTACTACTACTACATCTACTACTACTACTACATCATCTACTACTACTACGACATCTACTACTACTACTACATCTACTACTACTACTACATCTACAACTACTACTGCATCTACTACTACTACATCTACTACTACTCCTACTGCTACATCTACTACTACTACTACTACTACTACTACATCTACTACTTCTACTACTATATCTTCTACTACTACTACTACATCTACTACTACTATATCTACTACTACTACTACTACTACTACTACTACTACATCAACTACTACTACTACTATATCTACTAATACTACTACTACATCTATTACTACTACTACGACTACTACTATTAATACTAATAAATACTAATATTAATAAATATTAACATTGTGTAAATCTGCCTTTTTAACTCAGAACAAAAACATTGGAATATAAATTGCATGCTGTACGCAGTGACTATAAACTATCAGAAGGTCGCACTTGTGATGAAATTATGTGCATGTGTCAGTGTGTATATATATATATATATATATATATATATATGTATATATATATATATATATATATATATATATATATATATATATATATGAATGAGTATGTTTAAATTTTGAACATAATAATTGTCTTAGTATATCCCAAACGACACACAACGCAACAACGACTGAGGGAGGCAATCCATAAAATTGTGGGTAGTGAAGCGCCTTTATTTCACTGGTTATCACTTTATATAACTTCAGAGGTGTTTTATACTGATAACTAACTCGTCACAACTATTCCACCTGGCCTTCGGTGTCAACCACCTGTATTGGTCCAAGGCTACTTACTTAGTATTCAATGCTGACCATCAGGCTCCTCCTCAAAGTATTATTTAAAAAGATAAATCTAATCCCGTAAAAGACACTGCGAATCAAGTCTTAGAGACTGCACTATACTAAATCCAGCTTTGAAAAAAAAAAGGGGGGGGGGGGGGGGGGCAAGGTTCCTTCCTCGATGTCTTGGTTTTCCTAATTCAAGAGCAGAGTAAGGTACCCATTTACAACTGGGCAAGCTGGAACGTGACAACATTATCTTTCGATCCTGGTACCTCTGCCGCGGAAGGGCGGTGTCATAAACACTCTGCCAGTCGGACACTCAAGTAATATTGCTAGCACCAGTATATACGAAAATATATTAATGCTGTAGTGTCACTGCTCTATAGCACCTAACCTATGAAAACCTTTCTTGAAATGTGTGCCTCAGGTCCCGAGGCTTGTCTTGGTGGTCATCATCCTATTTCTTCTGGCAACCCTCGCTGTCACCTTCGTGCTGCTGCTCAGTCACGAGAACAGCCCGGAGCAGAAGCAGACTTCTGAAAGTGAGTGGACAAATAAATCCAGTGAGGCCGTGTACAGATACGCTGCAGTAGCTTCCAGTACAAGGGTTTGTTCCCAAATCGGCACGTAAGTTGGAAATGAATTTGTTCTCGTTTTGTTTTTGTTTGTTTTTTTAAACTCTTCTTTGGAAAAACAAAAGTAAAAGTAGTTATGATTTTATATATGTTACATTGTTATGATTAAATTTCATAACAGGTGTGAATTATATAGCTTTAGCTCAGCGGGGCTCTTTGTTTGTTTATTTCACACGGGTCACTGGAAAAGACGGGTGAGCTACGTTAAGCCGAAATGCTTGGCTGGCTCTCGTGAGACAGGTGAGACTGGTGGGACAGAAATGCGGGCAGAGAGCGGATTGTGTGTAATGGCTGGTGGACGTACGATTTTGAGCTCCGGGTGTTGAAGTGTTTAAAAATGGAGTTCTGTGATTATTAATAAAAATATTAAAGGATATTGAGAGCAAATATGACAGCCTTTTGACATGGACGTACTGTCGATTATATGCCATTATATTGTTGACCAAAGATGTATTACCAGTGGAGCTACGTGCAGTTCTGAATAAATTATGTTGTCTACATCGCCAGGTGTATTTCAAATAATTCTGAGTGGTGTTGCTGGTTGCGGTGTCAAAGATTTACTACCCTAGCTGGTAGCTTGGCCACAGGAACTATCCTGGTACTACACAATTAACATTAACATAAAACGACACGTAACATACATTTAATTATGTCAAAAACAGAACAGAAGTTCACTGGAACTACTTTTGGTACATAATTTTTGGGGAAAAAATGAGTAGAAAATGCTTTTGATGCAACAATGGTTATTGTGCTTTGCTTAGAATATCTTCTTCTTCATATGTGTTCTTTTTTCTCCCTCAAAGATACTAAAAGTTGCAGTTATTTGTGGAAGCAATGATAAACTTTAGTAATTATGGTAAGTAGTAAAATTCTAAATGTAAAGATAACAATAGAAGTAACAAAAGAAATTAAGAAAATGTTGCTGAATTCAGTAGCAGTGTACAATGTGAAGCACTATTAGTAAAACGTGGTATTGATGAGAATAATACTGATAATAGCAGTATGAGTATTGAATCTAGTGTTATTATATATATATATATATATATATATATATATATATATATATATATATATATATATATATATATATATATATATATATATAAGTATATAAGTATATAAACCAATAAAACGGTATTGAATCAGTTCTTCAAATTAACGGTTCACATGAAACAAGGGAAGTTTCGGGTTTTACCCTTCATCAGCCACAGTTACAAACATGTGACAAGGACAAGAATTACATATAGGTACTACAAAAACATCCCCAGATGAGGTGGGAATTTTTTGGGCCACAAACGGCTCCTGGGTCGACCCAGCCTCAAATGGGTACTAGTGTGCCGACGGTCAAGATAATATGGGCCTAACACCATATTCCCAATATGCCTCAATGGGCGTGTAACGGGTTCCTTTACCTGTTTTTTTAACTACAAAAACATACGATGATGAAAAACATACACCAAATGAGCGATATAAGCAGATGGAAAAAGTAAACCGTTAATTTGAAGAACTGATTCAATACCGTTTTATTGGTTTATATACTTATATCTATTCCTTATCAGTTTTACAGCAGCCCCTTAATTTATTTACTTACACTATGTTATTATATATATATATATATATATATATATATATATATATATATATATATTTATATATATATATATATATATATATATATATATATATATATATATATATATATATATTATATATATATATATATATATATATATATATATATATATATATATATATATATATATCATTGTTGCAGAAATAACAGCTATAAAATTAGTGATGTTTTAAGCCACATTTACAGAGACATTTAGAATGAAGCCCAGTGTAGTTGGGGGCGGGCGGGGGCTGCGAAAAGACACACAAAGAACAGAACAACAGCTGCCTCAGGCATGTCGTAGAAGGCTACTAATATAAGGTTGTGCATGGGGCTGGCAACCCTTATCATGCAACATGTGTGGCTACAGAGACCACAACTACAAGAGCTCATGAATGCTTTGATGGAGGCTTCTTGCAAGAGAACCAGCTGCAGTGGTGGGTTCCATGCTCCACGGGGAACGAACCTGTAAATCAGGACGATGATAATACTATTAGTGCATGGTATGAAAGTAACAGAAGAAACATAAGAGAAGCAGCTGTTTTTGCAGTGGTTGTAGTGGTGGTAGATCAAAGGGGTCTGAAAATCTATCTGAAGAAGACATAAGTCATGTCACTCAATGTAATAAAGCCCATTAAATAAGGAACATAAAGCTAAAACAGACTAATACATTCACAAACCTAGGACGCATAGTAACACCAGACGACGGAACAACAGGATAACAAAGCCAGAACAGCCTTGTTGGTTTAAACAACATCTGGAAACGGTATGAATAGTAGTAATGATAGTGTAATTGTAAAAAGACAGAATGTATATATGCTGTAGCAAAAGGTTTTTATGCGTGTAGTGTCAGTAGTAGTTAATGAAAGAACAGATATATAAATCTGCCTGAAAAGAGTGTAGTCCCAGTGTTAGAGAAGAGCACTGGTATCACAGGATAGTCACGGCTATGAAGGTCTCTACTTTAGATAGTGATTAGATATAAGTTAGAGCCTAAGGTGCCACCTTCGCTATGTAACTACCTATGATAATCAAACAATTCAGTACAACTCAAACTTCAACAATATTAAATTAATAAGTCAGAGTATTACAATTAATGAATCTTTTATTATTTACGTCTATCTTTTTTACTTCTTATGCATTTATGAATGATGACGTGATGAAATTGAATGAATAAATATTAATTACAAAATTGAATGATTGTTTAGTTATATTCAAGATTAATTGAAAAGTCCTTTCTGAAATCTTCAATTTAACTTAAAAAAGTTCATCCAATGTTCCTTTATCACTATAGTCTCTTCTCTGGTATATTAATCAAAACTGTTTATCATCATAACACAATAATCACTTGGCTTTGACAGTTCACACTGGTTGCAGGAATTTGGTTACACATCCTTAAAGTCTATGACTGTCCTTAATTTCGAATACACAGCAATATTGATTGAAGGTCTTGCTCTAGACCACCAAACATTGATGGGGACTAGGGCTGAATTCCTTATGACAATATCTGAGGCTCCTGTGTTGTTTCAGGAAGCACTTTTTGATCTGGATTCGAGACCTCTGATGTACTCGTATGTTGATGTAGTGAACTTCTAAATACAATATCTAAATTAGAATATAACAGTCTAGTGCATAAAGTCAAGATAGGATAGTACTACAAATTTTCGGCGAGAATGGTAGTCGTCGCCTACGCCTTCAGCGTATTATTTGATAACGCTTTGGCCGAACCAAAAAGGGTACCCTATTTTTCAAATTCGTCCTTGAGACAAACGTACCACTTTTCCAAGTTCAATGAAGTATTTGCCTAAAATACATTGTGGAAGGGAGGGAGACGGATAGATAACCAACGCAAATCACGTCTCACATTGTTTCTAAAAATAAAACCAACTTTCTAGCATTGCCCTTAGGTGGTTTTCAAATTACGATGTAAACGTTAGAAAATGTGGACACTACGGTCAGGAAAACACGCTTAGCTCTTGTTGCGAATGACGTAATTCTCGTGTATTACGAGAGACTCTCGTATTTAGCTTGAAAGTACATGGAAAAAGAATTGAACAGGAGGTAGTTTAAAAATAAACAACTAACATAGAAAAAAAGATAGAATTTTGAACCAAGCCACTTAGCCCCATAAAAATCATATATTCGTGTACCTGAAGACTTGTTGACCAAGAATATGTTGTTAGTTATCTAAATAGTCCATTAAATAATCAAATATTGGTAATAATACATAGAGAATCGGAGATACTGTCAGGTCAAGTCATGTCTGCTTAGATTGGATAGCATATTTTTGGGGGAAAAAATTAGGTGAAAGAAAGGCTAAGATAGTACGATGAAGTGGATTGGATGAAATTTGAAGGAAGCCGAAATATTATTGGCTAACCTAAATATACAAATCTAGTTGGTAATAGTAACACATAGAGGTTTGAGATATTTTTTTAAAAATAAAGTTTCATTCAAAAAAAAAGAGATGCTTGGTCTCATTGGCCAAAGCCTTTTACTTTAACGAAATAGTAGGCTGGTCGCTGCCATTTTTTCAAAATATTCTGAGGAACAAGCAGCGATGAGCAGACTTGTGCTTTGTTTTAAACTAAATAACAACAGAAAGCAGTCTGAACAGAGGCAGTGATGAAAGTGTGCCATATTCTATTGCCTAATTCATTGTTACTTGTTTATATTTCCTTGATATGTGGTAAGATTGATTTTATTGACTTTTTAATTAAAAAGGGTTGTGTGAAAAAGGAAAAGGCCATGTAAAAGATTGTAATTAAATGGTTCCATGGCAGACTTACGCATGGCCTAGATGTTGATCCATCATATAAGGGACTATCTAAGAAGTTTAAAACTACAGGACTATATATATGATGGTCATACAGGAACATTACACCTATCTTATTGCATGGAAAAGATTACTGCAGGAATGACAGATGCGTAGCATCCATTAGGGAAGAGAAAAGAAAACTGGTACAATTTGTTCCATCAAACTAAAGTGGAGAAGCAGAGTAGTCAGAGAGAGCTGACCATGTTCTTTTGTATTGAATGTATGTTTACATGTAAATTAGGAGGAATTAGTTTGATATTAAGACAGAACCATAACTTGCATCGACAGGGGTTCCTGCTGGCACTTGTCTGGTTCTGGTACTCGATGATAGAGAAATTCAGCACGATTTCTAAGAGTCTCTGGTACCTGCTGGTATTAAAGAAGTTCAAGACCAGAGGAGACTGAAGTATCTGGCCAAACCAACTACAACTGCTGTGATTCCAGGATCCAGATAAGTGCAATATCTGGCCTGGGACAACTTATCACGACTAAAGAAAAATCTCCTGTATAGACAAAACAGTTCCTCCAAAAGACTAACATAAACAATCCTGGTGAAACAAAAGAACATTAGGATGATGATAATCCCCAACCTGCCTTCTAGTACCAGTAGTAAATAGCGTAATTAATATTAACTTGAAAATTTGTAACAATGTACTATGGACATATTGTCTGTTGTATGTAAATATCTTTATATATTTGTAAATATATCTATCCATCTAAATTGATTCTCATTGAACTGTAGTCCTGACCAAAACAACTTTAGGCTCAGGACCAATAAAGTTTCACAAAAGAAATTTTAAATATAAAATTTAACAGCTGGAGTTAGTTGAGTTTATCATAGTAATTAGTATATGTTTGTATATGTTTTTGTATTGAGATTCTTGAACAACACCCTTACAATACTCTAGACACTTTATGTAGCTTTCAGTCACGCTAGTCAATAAAGAATATAACTTAGAGTGAGATCGTTGGGTGGTAACAAGAAAGGTACTCTGTAACACAGTTGTCCATTGTTTACCTCAGAGACCTTCACAGTTGATCTCACTCAAGTACAACTATATACACACCATTCTTCTTAACATCAAAACCAACCACAGTTGACACATATGAACCTTAGGACCATATTGGACATGTGGCTAACCTTTGGTTATGGGGCCCACACGCCTATGCGTTCATGAATGAGTGTGTTCAGATGTTTGCATGTATTTGAATGATACATGGATCAGTTCTGATTAGGAATAACGAGACAAGATAGGTGTATATCTGCAGAACATTTGTTTAAAAATAATATAATACATGAATAAAAGTGTAATACATTTTATGCACAAGTATGATGCTACTTTCGCCTTTAACATTATAGAGTGCCAAGTCCATTATTCCAATATAATAGCTTTTAATTTATTCTCCGATTGACAATCCTGATAATCGTTGGTAGTCATCACTTTCCTTTACACATTCCCAACTAAATTTTAGTTCAGTTCTCTGGTCTGATCCTGATACAATTCTAGTAAAATAAGCTGCAGTAGACCAATTAATTATTCATAAATTTACATACCCTCTTAAGATAGATGTAAAGTCAAGAACAGACTCGATTTGGCGAGAGCTCCACGGCAACAGATGTTAAAGGTTTCATCCTTGAAGAGCGTCTCTCTCCTTCTCTCTTTTTGAATTATACTGTGTACTTTGAATAGTCCGCTGTTCCTTTTTATAGGTCGAGTGCAGCCGTATTGGAAAGCAAGGCATCGCAGCTTATTTTCAGCCTGTGTCTTTTGCAGTCTCGGGGGAGTTTGTGTGAGCTGTGTATCAGAAATCTTCTTTGTGCATCTCAACCCTGTTATCCATTACTTTTTTATATATCTCCTTTCACTTTCCAGAATTTCGGCTTTCTTTCTATTTGCAGTTTTCCGTACTTGGTTTCGATTTCAATTGTTAGCAATTTTTGAAAGACGATCAACACAGCAGTTTTTTATCATGCTGGCACTTTTACCTTCAATTTTCTCCGACAGTAAAGCTAACAGCAACTATTCCATTGAATTTAATAAAGCTGGTCTTATCCTCTAAAAAACGAAATCACTGTCAATACTTTCTGTAACTGCATTCACGTGCACTATACACGAATCCATTTTGTTACAAACAACCTTTCATTCCCCTTGTGGAACGTCATTATAAAATCGTTCGTCAGCAGCGCTTCGAGACTTTTGATTGGCTGACACATTCCCCTTCTTCTATCATAACTAGGCATAGTGTTAGCAACATATGACACATGCCATATTTTACAGATGCACAAATATACCAGTGAGATTGATGTGGATAGAAATAGTGAATATAGCTAACTCGCAAAGAAAAACAAAATTTAAGCGAGATTGAAATGATACATCATACCTTAAAATAACGGTTTTTGTATATAGCGAGCAAAGGAGGACACAACGTTTAGAAATCCTAGCCTTTACTGTATTGCTGAAATTTAGATAAAATGCGAATAGTTACAATTGCATGTGTCAATACTGATTAAAGTAAGGTAGACTAAAATGTGCCTTTAAAACAAAGGCCTCTCTCCTTACTTGGCGTCGCAGTTGCGCCTTAATTTGTTCAGCACATCACCGTTCACCATTCGACACCCTCGTCTGTTATTTCTCAGTTACTTACTTACTTACTTAGTCGTTCCCCTTCTACCGTGAGGTGTAGAGGTTTGGAAGAGAGAGCGCCAGACTATCCTATCGGCTGTCTTCCTCCTGGCCTGGTTTCATTCTAGTCCTCGGTCCTTCAAAGACTGTCTAATGTTGTCCTCCCAGCGGACTCTGGGTCGTCCTCGGGGTCTGGATCCTTGGCTCTTTGTTTCCCATGCTTGTCGTGGTATCCGATCTTCTCCCATTCTGCAGACATGGCCAAACCATCTTAATTGGGACTGTTCAACTTGGGTCTGCAGGGGGTAGGATTTAAGGCCTTGACGTATCGTCTGGTTGCGTACCATGCCTCTTCTTGTTACTTCAACCACCTTCCTCAGATACCTCATTTCTGAGGTTTGGATCTGGCTTTTATGGGTTGTAATCATTGCTTATGACTCGCATCCATATGTCAAGACTGGGACATAGGTGGAGCGGTATACAGCCATCTTCGTTTTCTTACCAACCTCTCTCTTGCTGAGGAATCCTCGATTTATGGCCTGAAAAAGTCTCCCAGCTGCTGCTTTTCGAGTGGCCAACTCTTCTTTGATGCCTCCCTTTCGGTCTATGATAGCTCCGAGGTATTTAAAGTGGTCGACTCAGTTACTTAATTCCCTTATTTTCATTAAGTTATTTTAACGATTTAATATAAAAAGTTATTGTATACAATATGTTGTATCATTGAGAGTCAAAAATACTAAAGAATTAAAACGTGCCACGAAAGGAACTGCGTGAAAAATTTCAACTCTCCATAATGAGTTGTGCATTAACTTTTTGAGCGTTCCTTAACATTGTGAGCGTTCCTTATTTGAAGCACTACAAATATATAAACATCATGTATAGTTAAGTAAAAGTGAGTACAATTACTACCGGTATTGGAAACAATAAGCTAAATTATTTGTACTTTAAGCAGTGCTGTATAGTAAACATTCAGTTGACAAGCTTCACGGAATTCTTCTGATATCAAGCCAGCAGAAAAGAACTTACACGTTAACAGTGAACAGCCAAAGACAGAAGAAATCATGTAAGCCATAAAGCTTCTAAGAGATGTCAAAGCTGATGGCAGGGTAAAAAAAAGGCAAAGGTAGTCTCATAACAGAATTTAGCGTAAGAGAGTGAAGTGTTAGAGACTTCTTATACAAGGTCCAGCTATTTATGAAGTGGGGGTGACAAGTTTCCTTCCTAGCTGCCTTTGCCTTCCGTAATTTACGAGAAGAGTAAGGTACTCCTTACTAGTTGTGTAGACTAGAGCATGACGCTACCAGGTTACGATCCCGAGTACTGTGCCACGAGAGCATAGCGCTCAAACCCGCTTGTAGTAGAGTACAGAGTTATTATTTGTTGCCCTCCTAGGCTCAGGTAAGAAGCGGGTGTCCACATTTATGCTGCTAGACAGGTCTTTCAGTGCATTCTTCTGTAAATTTGGTCCAAATGAATGTAGCATTTATCGTCTTTTTTCAGAGACATCCTTGCCAAGAGTGGTGGAAGTGCTGTCGATGCAGCCATAGCCACTTTGATATGTGTCGGCTTGGTCAGATTTCATAGCAGTGGCATAGGCGGAGACAGCTTTTGGACCATCTATGATAGGTCAGTCCATACAGTCACTTTGGTTAGTTAAGGAGTCAGGGGCGGATTTAAGGGTATTCTTATGATTCTTTTGAAATGGTATGACAAGATCACTCATTTGGAACTGATGACACGAACCAGACAATTGTCAGTGGAACAAGAGTTGAGAATATGACGACGGCAATGGTTAGGATTCACACTGAGAAAACTTGATGTTAGCAGAAAAGACTGCTGTTGCTCTGGAATCACCAGGGTAAGAAAGGTAGAGGGAGATAAAAACAAACGGAGAAGAGAACTGGAAAAAGACATAAAGGGGGTTAAGAAGACATCAAAAGACCTTGAGCTGACGCAAGACTCATCATAAGTTTGTTGAAGGCTTATTCTCCTTGATGAGTTGAAGGATAATTGTGATGACGATTATGATTATTGTTGATGATGAGGATGATGATTATTGTTGTTGATGATTGTAACTGTGGGTAGGTTGCTTTATGGATAAAGCCTAACTTTAATTCTGATCAAGTGGTATAAAGCTACTGGCTAGCTGCCAGAAATGTTGATTCCTTGATATGTATATATTTGAACCAGGTTCGAATCAGTGGTTTATTCCTATATCGTATGTAGTTGTAGTATGTGAAGTATTTATCCTTTAGATCCAATTGTGTTATTCTTTCATCCAATTCCAATAGTATTTACTAACAAAGTCCAGGTGAACAATTTAAACTCCAAAATGAGATTTTATTCTTGTATAACTTCAACTCTTTGTCAAAGTGGACAAAGTCACTTCCAAGTAGAAATCTGGGGATTCCTAGAAGTATTTACGAAAAATCTGGCTGAAATACAAGGTCGAGATAATACTAACCTGATCATAAAGGTCTTTATGATCTATTAGTCAATATCAATTGACTAGTCTGTTATAGAGATCATCTCTCTTGATGTCTTGAAAATCTGCAGTATGCCTAACTTTAATACAGGATCACTCTACGAAGTAATTTGCAATACTGAATTGGTTTCTGTCTGTTTCGACAATATATACTTGTACGTAGGGTTTGGAAAATCTCTCAATTCTGATTGGAAGAGGCACTACTCTTAGGCCGCGTACCCAGATAGCTATGACGTCAATGGTCACTACGGTGGTTGCTAACAGTCTCTTAGTTAAGGGAACACAGTGGTCAGTGTCATTTGCTGTCATTTGTTGTCACATGAAGCATGATTTATGAAATTAATCTATTGATCTTTTAAACTAATCTAATGATGTCTTAAACTATCCTAAAGTTCCGGTTACATGATGATGATTATGATTATTGTTGATTGTGACGGTATTGCCCCCCCCCCCCCCCTGCTTTGCAGTAGTGGTGCAAAAATGGCCAAAACTCAAGAGTATCTAATATAGGTGTCGCGATTTGGTCTGTCTTACAACGCGTCATACCGAAAGCCTTACTGTGGGAAACTGTCAGATAAAATAGCCATTCAAAACCCTCCTTTGGTGGTGTGTATACTGGAACATTTTAGGCTTAACATTGAGGCCCAATTTGTGTAAATGATAGTACGAATTTATTTAATTTCTTAAGGACTAAAGATGTTTAAGCGGAAAGGTATAGATATTTCAACAACGGGAATGTTACTTTAGAGGTAGATGTAAAGACTTCCTCGAATAGTAGTTCATTTATAGAGAAAAATCGTTTAAAATGACGTCTATACATCAGGGTAGTCTCAAATTTAGTTAGTTAAAGCATGTATAGATTAAAATGCATTTTGCTACCTAAACAATTATTATATAGAACGGTAGAGATAAATTCACAGTATAATTCTAGCTTGAAATGATCAAAATCGGCCCAGAATTAAGAAAGATACTGAATATTAAAAATTTTGCTAATTGAACAAGGCATAAATACGCATCAGTTTTAGATTCCTAACACCGCTTTTACCCTATGCCATCCGAGAGGGACGATACGGTACTATATAAGTCTTTAACTTGGCTGAATTGAGGCCACAACTTTTCAAAACCGAGCTGAACAGACGAAGAGCGGTAAAAAGTGTTACGGCCATTATACTTTGCCGCTGCATCTGACTAGCAGACTTAGATGCCTATTAACAGCCTGTTACAGCTTGTGTGAATTGCCTGAGGGTAAGAAAGAATATATATATATGTATATATTTATGTATTTTTGCTGTCTTTTTATCCAATGGTGTGTTAGGAAGTGCATGGCATGTGTTACAGAACGAGTGTGCTGCCGGTTGAAACGCAGGCATGTGTTGACTTTTAGAGACGAAAGCCAGCATTGTAAAATGTGTAGAATAATTGAGAATGAAGGCACAAATACGACTGTAAGTTTAGTAATGTATTTGAAGGAGTTCTTAAAGAAATGACATTTATCAGGAACCTAAGGAAGGATTGACAGGAATTGTTGTAATGAATCGATCAAGATATTACTTAGTAGTGTTATTACTTGGCCAAATCATTGTATGGAAGCAGATCATGGACAACTGGATCTAACTTAGGATTTATAAGGAAATTGTAGTCACAGTGAACTGGCTGTGATGGGTAGTGAGGTAAATTGTCCTGTGCATATGTTAGCACAATGTCTGACACTGTTTGTTACGTCCATTGTATTTAAGGACAGAATAGTGCTGTACCATACAGAGGTTGTGATTATTTGTATTCCAGGTTTTATCCTGCAACTACCAAGATTGTACGAGACATCCACTTCGGTGGAACTCTGTGGTGCGATAGTTCTTGAAGTTCATAGAACTGGTTACCCTGTTTTCCCAGCCTGGAGATCCAGACATTGAGTGATCCTGGCTGGAGTTGGATGCATCTCACCCCAACAACATAAGTGGAATAAAAATTCCACTGGTGAGCCTATTCAGACTCTATCTCAAATATACTTACTTACTTACTTAGTCGTTCCCCTTCTACCGTGAGGTGTAGAGGTTTTAACTCAAATATAAGAATAATAAAAGATACAAGTACAGTATGATGAATCCTTGTAGATAGCATGAATATAGTACTACCTTCACAGTTCAACTCAGTGACACAATCTCGTGTATTATAATAATTAATCAGTGTAGAGAAAAATAGAACTATCAAGACAGGATTCTGTTTGATAATTAAAGTTTCTATGTTTATTTATTTTATGTTTTAAATACCTTTGAATTTCTTTAAATTACCTAACCGAAAAGAGAACCGGTATAGGTTTAATAAATTGTAAATATGTACCAGCAGACTTTCTGAAATTATTGACATTGAGTTACAAGTTTTGTTGGATACATATTATAGTTATAGAGATAGAAAATAATTAATACCCCTAGAAAAATTAGCCAACATAATCAAATAATAATACATAATATCATAGGCGGATCTTGAAAGGGAGCAAATAGACTTTCAGGACATTCACTCTCATCACTCCTAGAGGTTTATACAGCTGATCCTAACCTTTGATGTTGATACACCCTTATTCTGTTCAGAAAAGTGGGTATTTCTTGTAAGACCAGTCTCTTACCTAGCACTATCCTGGTATCATCTGATACATCTTTTTTGTCCAGGATAACCTTATTCTTTACTACAATAGACCCTTTCGCTACAATAGGCTTCAATGGAATCTATCTGTACACATGATTACTCTTGGCAGAAATGTAGATAGAAGAGTAGTAAAGCTTCTATCACATGCGAGTCTTCACAGGAAATTCAGGTAAGCGAAAACAATGCTGGCTGTCGCTGAGCACGTTAATTCTGTAACCTGCCGACCACTTTTGTGAAGAATTTAAGCACTTTTTTATCAGCTCGTTTAAGCTTTACTTTAAGATTTAGACAAACATGCAGTAACTTTAAAATGATCAAATCGAAGTTAAATTTGTAACATTACAAATAACAAAATTTAATAATCACCTTAGTTGTAACAGTTTGAAAACAATTTGAATAGTTATGGATAAAGAAAAGCTATCATCCTCGTATTTGGGGATTGCGAAAAGAGTTAAGAAGTTCAAGTGGCAGCATATGTTTGAACTTAGCTGCCAATGAAGGTTCTGTCTTTTCACACTGATCTCTCGTCTCTGGTCAAGGTTGTCCGGTGTAGCTCGTCTCCCAGAAACTTCAAGGAAAGTCTACATAGTGCGTCCTTTGTCTTAAAGCGTAGGTCACTGATCCCGTCTTGTTCCGGAAATAGTACGTTCTGCTGGTACCACCAATAAGCCAATCCTGGCTACAACTTGTCGCCCAGATGAATAAAGAGAAGAATCGTTCTCTTACAACACGTGTCTGGGATTTCTTTTAATTTTACAATAGACTGCCCCTTCTGACTCCGTGTTTCTTCAGTTTTCCTAGTTCTGGTGGTTCCTTATTAAATATAGAGATTTCCTGTGCTTTTCTGTGTCTTATCTGGTTCTCCAATAAAAGGTCCGGATAATAATTAGGAATTATGAATCTAGTTTTCACTCTGGCGAAGGTCTGGTGTTGTCTTGGCGAGCGTGCAAATCACAGAGAGATAAAACTGTGAAATTGTCAGCCTATATTCCCTACAGTGATGTTATGAATCTAATCAGAAAGATCCAATGATTTCAAATCATACAGATAGGGTGTGATATTTCAATAAAGTCCCCCGTGAAATAAGGTGCGTGCCTGCAAAGGTCACGTATTACCATATATGGTCATCTGATGTCTGGCATACAGTCTCACCAACACATTTGTAGACTCATATTGTCTAAAATGTAATAAATATGTGATTACTTTTTAACCAAGGACCGAAGCGATTATATCATAAGTTCCGCCTCGTGCACGGGTTATCGTGTTTCGCCAGACAAACAAATCTGGTTTTATTTAACACTCCTTCCCAACGTAGCTTGAATAAACAAAAACACCTTCGTTGGGAAAGATTGTCAGACAGATTATGCGATAAAATATTATCGCCGGCCCGGTCATCAAACCTGGCGAAGCGTAAGTACGTCTGAGGAGTGGTAAACAATAAGCTACGCATTACTCTCGTAGCAATTACTGCCATAGGGGAGTGGCGATCACAAACAAGAGCATGTTCAGACGGTCTGTCACATTAATGATAATGATTATGATTATTGTTAATGATGATGATTATGATTATTGTAGATAATAATTATGATTATTGTTGATGATGATTATTATGATTATTGTTGATGATGATGATTATTGTTGATGATGGTGATTATGATTATTGTAGATAATAACTATGATTATTGTTTATGATGATTATGATTATTATTTTAGATGATGATTATTGCTGATGGTGGTTATGATTATTGTTGTTGATGATGATTATGATAAATATTGTTGATGATGGTTATTGTTGATTGTGATTATGATTATTGTTCTTGATGATGATTATGATAATTATTGTTGATGATGATTATGCTTATAGTAGATGGTGATTGTGATTATTGTTGATGATGATTTTCATTATTATTGTAGATGATTATTATGATTATTGTTGTATATGATGATTATGATTATTGTTGATGTTGATGATTATGATTATTGTTGTTGATGATGATTAGGATTATTGTTGATGATTATTGTTGATGATGATGATTATGATTATTGTTGATGATGATGATTATGATTATTGTTGATGATGATGATTGTCATAGCGCTATTTCGCAGTGTATCGTATGCATTGTGGTCGGCGATAAATCACTCGGAAAGGCCGAGGTTAGCCGAACTGGTGGGTCATGTGACTACCGGAAGTCGGGGGGAAAAGGCGCAAAGTTGGGTAGCCAGAAACTAAACTTCGCCCAGGAAGGACGCATATTTCCCTTTGTGCCAGCGAGATTGCTGGGTGATTCAAGTTAAGGACTATTAACTGAGTGCTTGCCATATTTCGGTCCTAGTTGATAATTACGTTGCAATTCTAGAGCAGTGTAGGGTCTAGGTTGTAATTTCTACAGACCGTAGTTTAATAAGATGTCAATGATGGGAGTGTGTCATTGTCGCAGTTTTACCGCTCGGGTGAGCGATATTCATAGCAGTGCTTTTGACGTAATTCGTACCTTCATGTATGGAGGTGATAGATTAAGCTGCTAAGGCAAGCTTACAGTGGTTTTTTCATTATTGTATTTGATGCGTTTGTTGGTCGTGTGAGGCCCTTTTGTGTGTATAAAGTATTAAAGGGAAGTTCCTGTTAAAGGTGTTATTTCTTATGTCAGCCATTGTGGTGTGGTTCTACCCTTGGAAGAACGAGCCTTTATTTATTGTTATAAATCCACATTGCAGTGGTGTAACCAGTGGAGTTCTATCCACGATAAGTGGTTCCTGACAATGATTATGATTATTGTTGATGATGATTATGATTATTGTTGATGATGATAATGCTTTCTACTGTAGAATGGTTAGGCAAAAATTAAATAAATAATTATTACTTTGAAAATAGTTGAGATGTATTCAGAATAAAAACATAGAAGTAAATTGGCTTGGTGATGAACATCGGCACTTTTTGTACTTAGTGAAATAACAGAGCAGCGTTGGTCAGATACGCAGTTTTGTGAAAGCAAGGCAAGACAAACTAAGTTTACTGAACACGTAATGTAACCACCTAGTTTTTTCTTATTTTTTTTTTAGCTTGTTATATTTACAGGTTGTGTAAGATATATACATAGTCTCTTATGTAGTTGTCGGCGTCTGTGGCCTAATGGATATGAACGCAGTTTCATAATCCAGATATACCAGGTTCGAAACCTGCTGCAGGCGGTTTGGTAGCAGATCGCTTTGTGTGGATTTAAAAAAAAAAAAACAATGGTATAAGCGCCGTACCGTTCAGAAAGCAATGGCAAACTACTGAATGAAAAAATTGCCTAGAAAAATCACAAAACAGCCAATAAAAGCTGGGGTTGATTGTCACGTCCTGTAAAGGATAAGCAACTAACTTAACTTATGTAGTTAATTTCTCTTTCTTTTGTAAGGTATGGCGGCACAGATAGTGAAGAGATATGTTGTATGATTTAGCTCGTTTAAGCCCCCAACAGATTTAATTCAGTGAAATCTTAATTGAGTAGCTCTATTTTTAAGTGTATTTAAGGTGACTGAGACATACGGGTGCAATACACTCAAAAGGATTAAATGAATTATAAATTTGTATATATACAAATAACACGTTTAATAATAAATTATAGTTAACAGTGTAAAATGTAATTATTTAAAAAAAAAAAAAAAAAGGTTTTTTATCACAGGGTGATGTTTGGGATATTGAGGGAATTTTCTGAAAGTTCACTTGGTAGCTTTTAAGTCTGTACTTAGCTGTCAGTAAGGTTGTTGGTTTCTGCTCCAGCCGATGGTTAGTTCTTTGCAGGTTATGGACTGGTTCACTCAAGTCACTGGTCAAGTCTGGAGGTTGTGACATGTTCCAAGAAAAACCAGGGAGTAATCACGAAGCTGGTCCAGCGTCTTCAAGACCCGGCTACAAATATAAGGTTGCGCACAAGGCTGGCAACCTCGTCAGTGAAACAAATTGTTACAAAAAAAAACAACTGCTGCAAGTGGATGTGGATGTTTGCTGAAGGCTTCCTACAAGGTGACTCCATGCTGCATGGGGATTGCAAAGTAAAATGATTATTTATTGGAGGAATAATTGACCCACTTTCATTAAACTGGTGTACCAAAGCTAAGATATTAAGTAAGAGCTCTTCTATTGTCCACGTGTGACTTTCTTGGTGACAATAACCTACATGGTATTTTGCATTCAAGGCACCATGCAGTAAAGATTTGCAGCCTTGAACAAGGACTGCCTTGAAGTGCTGTAAACTGTTGTGTTCAATCCTAACGCCAGCGTCTTCAACTCTTGTTCCACCGGCATTTGTTTGGTTCTTTTCCTTGATCTTGGGTACTTCTATTTCTTCTTCAAATACAATACCTTGTGGCGTAGGAGATCATGCCACTCCATAACTTCATGTCTCCAGTACAATTTATCAATTCTGTTGTTGATCTCAATTCATGCCACGATGCCAGACTGTCAAGTATTTGCTCTCTTTGTCTTCCTCTATCTCTTTTTCCGTCACAAACCGACGGAAAGCAACGAGAAACCTCCGTCGCATTATCCCTTGTCTAATCATGCATCGAAAAACTTGGATACTACTAACTTGCAAAAGAACAAATCACATTTGCCACTGTACCAAAAGTTGTTCATAATAACCTAATGCACATTCTTAGAGCGTCCGATTGACAGAGTGGTAAAGGTGCCGGGTTCGAAGTCCGTTACCGACACGCTCCAGCCCACCTCGCTGTATATCTGACTCTGCTCATTGAGTTAGGGAAGGAACAGACAAAGGGAACTCGTCACACCATCTCTCGTTGCTGGACCTGGTATTGTTAAATCTCTAACACTTCACTCCCCGACGGCAGTATTTGCTATTTGACTACCTTCTTTACATCCTTAAAAAGATTAATTGAGAGAAAAAAAATAATATTTGGGCTTGTGAGAAGAAAAAAAATCTAACAATTTTCTTAATAAAACGCCCTTTAACTAGCAATGAAATACGCCAATCAGCTGTTCCGGAAGATAAGGAAAAGGATCGCATTAAACCGTGAAATGTAAATTCAAAAACCATTAAAAGAGTACGAAGTTCTTTAATTGTTGTTTGTTTGTTTGTTTTGTAGTGCGTTTACTAGTGACCATAGGTCATGATAAGTATGACTACAAAGATTCAATTAAGTTGACGTAGAATGAAAATGAATGAAGTGACCTCAGGAGAATTAGTGCTGCCATGGGGACATGCAACAGAAAGACCACTATATATATATATATATATATATATATATATATATATATATATATATATATATATATATATATATATATATATATATATATATATATATATATATATATATATATATATATATAAAAAATAATTCATCTCCGTCATGTTTTGGCGGGTTACTTGCTCACTGTGTAAGAAAGTCTTAACTAATTTTTCGTTTTATTCAATTTATTCAGGAGAACGGGAAAGGCACACACGATACTAGCCCGTAGCAGGGCTCCGTTAAGTAGCAACGCAACGATGTTTGTAAATAACACCGAAGCAGTTCGTGAAGGTTAGTCTACATTGACTTAACGTATGTATGAAACTGTGAACTTAATTTCACATAGCTGTGTGAATATTTCTTAGTTCCATCTTACATGTCTAATAAGTAAATGAATGTAGTTAGGCTGTATAAAATGTAAACATATTGCACGCAGGTATTGCGGATTTAATGACCGAAGACACAGGCTACGTTAATCCATTCATTCGTTACATTTTATCTCCCCAAGAAATATAGACATTCAGTAAACTTATTTGAAGACTTTCTGTCTCGTGCCATTAGCTCATGTCCATGTCTTCTTCGTCCTTACATGCCTTCTCCATCCAGTTCTCTTCTTCGTCTGTTCTGTTGGTCTACCTCTCTTTGCCTGGGGATTCAAGAAAACGGATTGCCAGATAATGCTATCTGTAGGTCTCTTCAATATGTGTCCTATCCATCTCCAACGTCTTCCTCTCATTTCTTGTTCCACTGGCACGTGTTTGATTCTTGTCATCAGTTCCATATTGGTGACCTTTTCAGACCATTTCAATCTTTCTATTCTACGCAAGCATCCACTTATGAAAGTATGTAGTTTTTTATTGTTGTTGTTGCAATTTTTTTTTTCGTTCTCCATGTGTCAGAACCATACAGTAGGATTGACTTGACATTTGAATTGATAATTCCGATTTATCGGGTTACGTTACGACCACACAATTTAAAAATAAAAATAAAATGTTGCCTCGTTTTGGCGAGGCGCGTCCCGTTCAACCTATTCGGTTATGTTAGGGCGCATGTCCACATATAAAAAATCTTTCGTGCCACACTATCTTCGTCAGGTCAAACTCACGAAAACTGTAGAGGGAAAAAAACGGACAAACAGTCTCAAAGCCTACATTATTAAAATAAACATCTTTTTAAAATGTTTAATGTGTAAACATTTAGTCTTCGTGTTCGTTTCTCTAGTGATTACATGTGTTTGTCCCTAAGACCTTGTGTTGTAAATAAATAACCTTTGTTTTTGTTCTCTATTGCTGTATGACTCATACTCTCATAATGTCTCTATTACATTACCACGTAGCCATGGCAATGTATTTTCATAACATGGACGGCTGGAGTCCGAAACATATCTCATATATATATAATTTTTCTTTTATTCACTCTGTGTTGGGTTTCCACATAAAGGATTCTCAATCGACCATGTATCTGATTACAGATGTGGGACTGAGGAGCCAGTTTATAGGCAAAATCTAGATCACCCATCTATTTTGAAATGTTCAACTGAATATCTCTACCATCGGATATTAGGCTTTACAAAAACTAAAACCATCTCTTTCTTAAAAGATTATACAGCCATACCCCACTAATACGGCGGGTGAGGGACCAGACTCGCGCTGTATTGCGAAAATCGCTGAAAAGCAAAGCATTGCCTTTTTATTTAGCTTGCAAAAGCATCTTGGGTGCTTAAAAGCCTAAATAACATGCTTACACGATCTTATTTTAAGTGTACAGTAAAGCTAGGCATAAAATAACAATACGACAGTAAAAGCAATAGACCTTTATCCTTAACATTAACAATTGTACTGTTTGGTGAGCTAGGTCAAGCTTACAAGCTATATCAGCCATAGAAATACCTTCCTCACGTAGTTTAATCATAATTAACTTTTCTTTTAAAGTAAGAGAATTATGCCATTTTTTTACTACCACTACTTTTAATTTCTATTATAAATAAACACAAAAATATTACGCTACATATACAATAATAAGTAAAAAGTTTGTGAACGTTTAGAAAATTGCCAGTAATACACAAAGAGACGCTTTGCGAACACCTTTCGTAAACGTACTGAACAACACAGGTGATGAACGATCAAGACTAAAATATCGCGGGCGCACTCGCTTCTCTTTCTCAGCTGTTGAGTACGAGCGTGCCATGCCGAAAATCGCCGAATGAGCGAGGTAAGCGCCGAAAATTATGAACATGAATATAATTGAAAATCGCCGTATTAGCGAAGTGTCGAAAAGCGGGGTATGACTGTATAAATGTGAATAAAGAAGAACTGGCAAGAGAGTGAAAGGTGAAGTTGAAATAGTTGCATAGCAAATACTGCCGTAGCGTTGTGAAGTGTTTGATACTTCATTACACAAGGTCCAGCTTTATGAAGAGGGGTGACCAGGCGAATTACGCATTGCCTTTGCCTTCCTGTCATGAAATATTCTAATCCACATATATAAATTATTAGGTAAATATGAAGCCTAACAAATAAAATTAATAAAGAGAAGAGCAATGGTAAAATGACAGTGCTGTCACAAGGAATGTACTCGAAATCCCCCTTGTTTTCTGCGTCGTCTGCAAATTGTAACGCTTTCACGTTGATATAAAAGCTTACTGTATTATTACCCGCTTTCTTCAATGAAACGTGTGCTGTATTTCTTGGAAAAGCATTGAGAGGCCCTGCGTAATGACCTAAATTAATCCTAACATTAATTATATTACGTTACCAAAACGAACGAACAGATGGACAAAAGGATAGCGAGAAGGGAGAGGCAGAAAGCCGAACACTAAACACGCTTCGCGCGATACGCAAATGCTGCCATCACGCGTGTAAGTCTACATGCACTAATTTTTTTTCAGACGGACAGTGATAAAATACACTACCCTTTCCCAGAGTTAGGTTTATAAATCATAACAGACTCTTATTAGAAAAGATAACAATAGATGGGTTTACGTTTGAACACATAACAGTACCCAGACAGCACATCTTCGAAACAGGAGGTAGAAGAAATTGCATATTTTGAACGCAGCCACGTAGCTCCTTTAAATTAGTATTTTTGGGTTCCTTAGGGCTTGCTGACAAATAATATGTAAAACGTTACGCAAATAGTCCAGGAATTAATAAATTATACCCAAAATAAAATATTGGGGGTGCCTGACAGCATAAAATCATTTCTGCTCATAAGATTTTTTTTTAACGTGTTTGAAAAAAAATTTACGTTACAGAAATAGCCTACCATGTAAACTCCAAATTGATTGGAGCGCAACAAATGAAAGCCTAACCACGATTGGTCGGGCTATAAATACTATCTTGGTTGTTAGGGGAGACGGGAAAAGATAACATTTTTTCAAACACTTATCGAAACGTGGCTCATTGGCCAGTCTCGCTGATATACACACTTGGGAGCGTTAGTTCGAGACCACTTGTTTAAATGATCCTGATAAAGCATCAGTGCGTTGAAGCCAGCTAAAATTTTGCTCAATAAAAGCCTGGAAGATAAGCAGATGGAAATTTGTGCCAGTTTGTGCCAGAATTCATTGCTAATCAACGTATCTGTGTTATTCGTATGAATTGTGGGACAGTGGTCTTGATGGTACTGAGCAGCACCTGGTCAGAGCTTTGCTGAATCCAGAGTCGGACAGCATACTCCTTGGTCCTTTTAGCTATCAGTGAGGTGTCTCCAGAGCCCAGAGGAGAATTCGAGCAGAGGAGTCCTTTCCTGCCGCCATCACGCCAGATAAGCGAATTGGCCAGCTGAGCTCAACATTATGTCCCCTCATCTTGAACTGACTTTTTTTAAAATTAACATTAAGAGGGGAATTTACTTGTCTTAAAATCAGGAACTGTGAACATCTCCAATACTAGTCCCTAAAGACAAACTATTGAAGTCATGATGACAAATACCAACAGAGCTTGAACAAAACAAAACCAGTATTACCTCATTTTACTACTACACAACTGACACACATAGAACATTTGTAATAATATATGTCACTACAATATTCATATTAAATACATTCTGTACATAACTTGTAATTTAAAATTGATTGTGATTCCTGGTTCCCTTGTAGTTGAATCAGGACACATATTCATTCATGCCAGTAATGAATACATATTGTTATTTGAAAGTTTATCAGTGACTCTTTTAAGATATCTTTGTAGAGTGTTATATGTATGTGAGTGTCACAGTGTTGTCAAGAGTAGTGGATTAAATTAAATTGTTTATCTGTCTGTTGTTGTGACTTACACTTCCCCATACTCATACCCTAGACACATAACGTAGCATCACACTATTCCAGAATAATTCTGACTGAGATATATAGATATGTGGTAGCAAGTAAGGTTATCTATAATACACTACTCTTAATAGATATAGATACCTTCACAGCTGATCTCAGTCAGTACACTAAGTTCCCTATAAGTATTTATAACATCCCACTTCACCACATATATTGGGGTCTCGCTCTTGGGATTTTGAATCTTTAACTATTAAAAATATTGGGGGTAATTCACTTCAGGGAATATAAGAATTAAAAGGTATCCTTGGGTGGAATTAAATAAGGTTGAGCTCACGGTGCCTGTGTTGTCCATTAGATATATAGTTAGAAATTGAATTGTTGGTTAGACATTATATAAATTTACATAATAGACAATGGCGGACCTGGCCAAATTTCGATCTGCTGCGGTTCAGACTGCAAAAGAGTTAGGATTAGATGGGCAAGTTATGGTTGCCTATGTTACTACGGAATGTGACAAATTTATTGAACGCGAAGAAAGAAGGTTTGAAGCCGAAAGAAAGTTAGAGGCTGACAAGGAAATTAAGAAGTTACAATTTGAGGCTGAGGCTGAGACTAAGAGGTTGCAAGCTGAGGCTGAGACTAAGAGGTTGCAGATTGAGGCTGACAAAGAGGCTAAGAAATTGGAAGCAGAAGAGAAGAAATTAGCTGCAGAAAGAGAAGAGAAGAAATTAGCTGCAGAAAGAGAAGAGAAGAAATTAGCTGCAGAAAGAGAAGAGAAGAGATTAGCTGCAGAAAGGGAAGCAGAAGATAAAAGATTACAAAGGGAACATGAATTACGACTAAGGGAGTTTGAGTTTCAAGGCCATGCTCCTGAAAATGGTGCCAGTCCCTTTGCCTCTGATGCTACGGTTACTCAAGGAGCCTCAACCTCAGCTATGAATTTTCATTTAGATCATTTTGTTGAGAAAGACGATGATATTGAGAGCTACCTAAATAGGTATGAACTATTAGCTACCACGTATGGGTTAGAGAGAGAAAGGTGGAGCTTAAAGTTATCTCAGGGACTTCGTGGGGCAGCTTATGAAGTTTTTGCAAAAATGAGCAGAGGTGATCAGGAAAATTATGACATGCTAAAGCAGGCTCTTTTGTTAAGGTATGAAAAGAATGCAGAGTTTTACAGGAAAAAATTTAGGAATGCTAAACTACTGTCAGGTGAAACCTATCACCAGTTCTCTGCACGCATAGAGACATACTTGGAGAAATGGACTTCTCTGGGGAAAACCCAAGATCTTAAGGAAATGGTCCTTATAGAGCAACTAAGAGAGTCCATGGCTCCAGACCTGAGAAAGTTTCTCATGGAACAAGGTGCAGAGAGGCTGGGTGAGTTGCTAAATGTTGCTGAAAGGTATCAAGCAGCTCAAGCAGAGGTAACAGGTAATAAAAAGAAACAGGTGGATAACTTTAGGGCACCACAGAACTTTAATAAATTTGATCCTAGGGATCAAAATAAAGGTAAGCACCAATTTGATAGGCCACGGTATGACAATAAAAAAATAAATTCCCACAATTCGATGAAAGGAAATATGATGAAAGAAAATCTTTCAACCAAGGAAAAAGGTGGTGTAAAAATTGTAAGATGAACAATCATGACACTGACCATTGTAGAAGGAAACCTCCTCATTTTGCTGCTATGACATCGGGGAAAAAGGAAAAGAAGGGCAAACCTGAAGAATTACAGGAACCATACCACCCCCCAGTGTGTGAAGATGTCATTTGTAATGGTGTCACTATAAGATGTTTATATGATACCGGTTTAGATTACGATTCCGTTGTGAGTTCTCACCTGGTGCAGGCCGATCAATACACCACAGAAACAGTGGAGATTCAAACTGCAACCAAGGATGTAGCTACCATGACACTTCCCGTCGCCCGAATAAAAGTGAAAACGCGATATGTGGAAGGAATCATAAAAAGCAGCAGTGATAAATGAGCCAATCTACCCTCTAATATTGGGGTGTAGATATGTCTTCTTGGGGAATCCCAAGAGACCTGTGATATTGGCAACAGTGCAGACCAGATCACAGACAAAGAAGGAGGAGGATAATCCAATAAATACTCACCCAGATGAGATGAGGAAGGCACAGGCTGAGGACAAAACACTCAAGCCATGTTTCAAGAAGTTGCCCAAATCTCATACACCTCCAGGCAAGGGAGAGTTTTATATGAAGAACAAATTGATATATAGGAAGGCTGGATCTGAATCCAATGGTCACGGACAGCTGGTCCTTCCCACTTCATATAGGACTAAAGTGTTGGAACTAGGGCATGCGATTCCCTTCAGTGGTCATATGGGAATCAGCGCAACAGGACAGCGAATAGCTTGTCACTATTTCTGGCCAGGAATAACTGAAGATATCAAACGATATGTAAAATCCTGTCCAGAGTGCCAACGAGTAGCACCTAAACATTGGACTGCACCAGCAACTCTGGGGGAAATGCCCATAGTGGGAACACCCTTTGAGAGAGTTGCCGTGGATCTTGTGGGACCTCTCACCCGAACCAAGAGAAGGAACAGCTACATTCTGACTCTGGTGGACACTTGTTCTATGTGGGGAGAGGCAGTAGCCCTGTCATCGATTGATTCAAAACATGTGGCAGAGGCATTGCTCACAATTTTCACAAGGTTAGGCTTTCCCAATCAAATCTTGACTGATAATGGCTCTCAGTTCAAGGGGAAACTAACTGAAGAAGTTTTCAGGATCTTCCAGGCCAAACACTTCCATTGTAGTGTGTATCATCCCCAAGGGAACGGCCAAGTGGAAAGATTTAACGGCACATTAATGTCGATCCTGAGAAAGTTGGCACACGAAAAACCAGATACATGGGACCAGTACCTGCACGCCGCCCTCTTTGCTTATCGGGAGGTACCCCATAGTTCAACCGGTATGGCCCCGGCAACATTATTGTTTGGAAGGCCAATAAAAGGTCCACTTGAAGCTTTGTTAAGAACGTGGACTGATGAAAAGGCAGAGGAAAACATTACATCTTCATACCAATATGTGAATGAGCTGACCACTCGGTTGAAAACTGGCTGGAAACTTGCCAATGAAAATTTGAAACAAGCCAGGAAGAAACATGCTGCCTATTATAACAGGAAGGCGAAAGACAGAAATTTGGCTGTGGGAGAGAAGGTACTGCTTCTTTTGCCCGGGAGTCAGAATAAGTTACAAATTGGATGGCAGGGTCCATATACAGTTCTAGAGAAGGTGTCTAGAACAAATTATAAGATAGATAAGAAGGGGAAAGAAAAAATCTATCATGTGAATCTCCTGAAGAAATATTTGGAAAGAGAACATCAGGAAGAGACACACTTGTTGACCTTGTCCATCGCCATGGAGATGAAAAAGGAACCACTTTCATCATTTGAATATCCATTACACCCCTGTGAGACAGCAGCACAGGTGAAAATCAGTACACATTTAACGAAAACTCAGAAAGAGAGAGTGCAACAGGTTCTAAAGAATCATGCAGAGGTGTTAACAGACCGACCAGGGCATACAAACCTATTGGAATATGATATGAAACTCATAGACTCCACACCTGTCTGTATGAAACCATATTCGATTCCGTTTGCTAAGGAAAAAGCTTTGAAGGAAGAGATAGACTATCTATTGAAGGAAGGAATTATTTCGCACAGTGAGTCTTCGTATAGTTCCGGGGTGGTACTCTTAAGGAAGCCCTCTGGAGAACATAGACTCTGTATAGATTACAGGAGACTGAATGCTATTACAGAAGGACAGGTGGATCCATTGCCGGATACAAATCAGCTGTTTGCCAGACTAAATAAAGCTAAATATTTCTCAAAAGTGGATCTGAGTAAAGGATACTATCAGATTCCAGTAAAGCCTGAGGTTAGACCATACCTAGCTTTTAGTACCTCAGAAGGACACTATGAGTTTAATAGATTGCCATTTGGATTGAAGAATGCGCCTAGTGTCTTCTCTAGAATGATGAGAAAATTATTGGATCCTCTGAATAATCCCTGTATAACAAATTTTATGGATGATATCCTTATAGCAACAGAAACATTTGAGGAACACATTGACTCTCTGAACATGCTGTTTGATCGACTTAGGGAGGCAAATTTAACAGCCCGACCAACCAAATGTTGCGTTGGATGTAAAGAATTGGAATTTTTGGGACACACAGTTTATCAGGGAAACATGACCCCTGACCCAAAGAACTTAGAGAAACTACAGAAAGCCCCGAGACCACAAACCAAGAAGGACGTGAGATCCTTTGTCTCATTATGTGGTTTCTACCAGAAGTATATCAAAAACTTTAATTCCATATGTGCACCGTTAACTGAATTGACACGTAAAGGACATCCAGATCGCATTACATGGACTCCACAATGTGAAATGACTTACCAAGAATTGAAGGAAAAGCTCACAAGTAAACCCATTTTGAAATTACCTGACTTAAGTCAAGAATTCATAGTAAGGACGGATGCAAGTAATATTGGGTTAGGTGCAACTTTACTACAGAAATCAGATGCATTGGATGGGGAATTAAGCCCAGTGGCATATGCTAGCAGAAAGTTGAATAAAGCTGAAATCAACTACTCAACTAGCGAAAAAGAATGTCTTGCAGTAATATGGGCAATAAAGAAATTCAATATTTATCTATATGGGAAGGCATTTAAGTTGCAAACTGACCACAAACCTTTATCGTTTTTAGCACAGGCTAAGCATGAGAACTCTAGGTTACTCCGATGGTCTTTGCTTCTGGCTCCATATAATTTTAGCATTGAATATATATCTGGAAAAACCAATCTGGGAGCGGATTTTTTAAGCCGCCATCCGTGTGATGAGAATCACCGTAAACCCCAGAAATAATAATAAATTTCTCTATGTGTATATAGAATAAAGGACTGACATATAATGTCTGTTTTAAGAGGGGAGGTGTCATGAAATATTCTAATCCACATATATAAATTATTAGGTAAATATGAAGCCTAACAAATAAAATTAATAAAGAGAAGAGCAATGGTAAAATGACAGTGCTGTCACAAGGAATGTACTCGAAATCCCCCTTGTTTTCTGCTTCGTCTGCAAATTGTAACGCTTTCACGTTGATATAAAAGCTTACTGTATTATTACCCGCTTTCTTCAATGAAACGTGTGCTGTATTTCTTGGAAAAGCATTGAGAGGCCCTGCGTAATGACCTAAATTAATCCTAACATTAATTATATTACGTTACCAAAACGAACGAACAGATGGACAAAAGGATAGCGAGAAGGGAGAGGCAGAAAGCCGAACACTAAACACGCTTCGCGCGATACGCAAATGCTGCCATCACGCGTGTAAGTCTACATGCACTAATTTTTTTTCAGACGGACAGTGATAAAATACACTACCCTTTCCCAGAGTTAGGTTTATAAATCATAACAGACTCTTATTAGAAAAGATAACAATTAGATGGGTTTACGTTTGAAACACATAACAGTACCCAGACAGCACATCTTCGAAACAGGAGGTAGAAGAAATTGCATATTTTGAACGCAGCCACGTAGCTCCTTTAAATTAGTATTTTTGGGTTCCTTAGGGCTTGCTGACAAATAATATGTAAAACGTTACGCAAATAGTCCAGGAATTAATAAATTATACCCAAAATAAAATATTGGGGGTGCCTGACAGCATAAAATCATTTCTGCTCATAAGATTTTTTTTTTAACGTGTTTGAAAAAAAATTTACGTTACAGAAATAGCCTACCATGTAAACTCCAAATTGATTGGAGCGCAACAAATGAAAGCCTAACCACGATTGGTCGGGCTATAAATACTATCTTGGTTGTTAGGGGAGACGGGAAAAGATAACATTTTTTCAAACACTTGTCGAAACGTGGCTCATTGGCCAGTCTCGCTGATATACACACTTGGGAGCGTTAGTTCGAGACCACTTGTTTAAATGATCTTGATAAAGCATCAGTGCGTTGAAGCCAGCTAAAATTTTGCTCAATAAAAGCCTGGAAGATAAGCAGATGGAAATTTGTGCCAGTTTGTGCCAGAATTCATTGCTAATCAACGTATCTGTGTTATTCGTATGAATTGTGGGACAGTGGTCTTGATGGTACTGAGCAGCACCTGGTCAGAGCTTTGCTGAATCCAGTGTCGGACAGCATACTCCTTGGTCCTTTTAGCTATCAGTGAGGTGTCTCCAGAGCCCAGAGGAGAATTCGAGCAGAGGAGTCCTTTCCTGCCACCATCACGCCAGATAAGCTAACTTGGCCAGCTGAGCTCAACATTATGTCCCCTCATCTTGAACTGACTTTTTTTAAAATTAACATTAAGAGGGGAATTTACTTGTCTTAAAATCAGGAACTGTGAACATCTCCAATACTAGTCCCTAAAGACAAACTATTGAAGTCATGATGACAAATACCAACAGAGCTTGAACAAAACAAAACCAGTATTACCTCATTTTACTACTACACAACTGACACACATAGAACATTTGAAATAATATATGTCACTACAATATTCATATTAAATACATTCTGTACATAACTTGTAATTTAAATTGATTGTGATTCCTGGTTCCCTTGTAGTTGAATCAGGACACATATTCATTCATGCCAGTAATGAATACATATTGTTATTTGAAAGTTTATCAGTGACTCTTTTAAGATATCTTTGTAGAGTGTTATATGTATGTGAGTGTCACAGTGTTGTCAAGAGTAGTGGATTAAATTAAATTGTTTATCTGTCTGTTGTTGTGACTTACACTTCCCCATACTCATACCCTAGACACATAACGTAGCATCACACTATTCCAGAATAATTCTGACTGAGATATATAGATATGTGGTAGCAAGTAAGGTTATCTATAATACACTACTCTTAATAGATATAGATACCTTCACAGCTGATCTCAGTCAGTACACTAAGTTCCCTATAAGTATTTATAACATCCCACTTCACCACACTTCCCTAAATCAAGAGCATTCCCTTACTGAAGTAACTACTTGTTGTTCGTCCATCACGGGTGATGAAGGTAACTACAGCTGGGTAGACGGGGCCGTGATGATACCACATTTCAAACCTGGTAAATTTGACGCAAGAAGTAAGATCTCTAATCATTCTAACAGGCTAGCAGTTTCATAATGTGAAGCTAACTACAATAGTAACTACAATAGTAACTACAATAGTAACTACAATAGTAACTACAATAGTAACTACAATAGTAACCACCACAGCAAGGGATTATGTAGTTCTTTAGCGCATGTTTTCAGTAAGAACGACCTGATGACTTGGAAACCCTCTGGAATAAATTCAAGGATATCATAAAGACAGCTGCTGCAGAAGCATGCGGTGAAGTCCGACTTGGGAACCAGAGAAAGAGGACACCTTGGTGGACAGAGGAAGTCAAAGAGAAAATAAGAGAGAAGAAAAATGGCATGGAAACAATACTTAGGAGCTAAAAACACAACAGGACAAATGGAAAAATATAGAGAATATGTGACACTCAGAACAGAAGCAAAGAGCAAAGTGCTAGCAGCAAAACAGAAGTCCTGGGAAGAATTTGGAGAAAAGCTAGAAAAAGATGCACAAGAAAACCAGAAATTGTTCTATAAGACCCTAAAGAACATGAGGAAAGAAAAACAATGCCCTCTCAAATTTATAAAGGATAAGCAAGGCAAATTGCTTACTGCCCCGAAGGAAGTAATGGAAAGATGGAAAGAATATTTCTCAGAACTCCTGGATGGTGAGCATGATGAAGCATCAGAAATGATAACCACTGACACAGAAGAGGAAACCAATGATGGTGAAGATGACATAAAGATGGAAGAACTGAGGGCAGCACTAGAGAAAAATCAAGATGGGCAAAGCAGCAGGGCATGATGGTATAACACCAGAAATGGTTAAGTACATGGGAGCATCAGGCGACCTATTACTCTTAAAGGTCCTACAGGCAGCATGGTGCAACAAGACCATACCAAAGGATTGGGAGATTGCCATCATAACACCAATTTTCAAAAAGGGTGACAATCGACAATGTGGAAACCATAGAGGCATATCCCTTCTCAGTGTCCCTGGTAAAATCTACTCTAGAATCCTAGAGCAGAGACTCCGACGCCTAGCTGAGCCACAATTGGATGAGGTCCAGTGCGGATTCCGAGCAAACCGAAGTACTCAAGACCTAATCTTCACACTCAGACAGCTGAGTGAAAAGGCCCTTGAGTATAAGAGTGAGATCCATCTTTGTTTCATAGATCTGGAAAAGGCGTTTGACAGGGTCCCCTGGAGCAAACTTTGGGACTGTTTTGGCAAGGAAGAATATTCCAGCACCTCTGATTCATGCTATACAGAGCTTCTACAAGTCTTGCAGAAATTATGTGAGGACAGCAAACCATAAGTCAGAAGAGTTCACGACCACCACTGGTGTAAGACAAGGTGATATCCTATCACCTTACCTCTTCATACTCCTTATGGACGATGTCATCAAGGCATGTAAGGAGAGAACAAGAAAGTATTCAGTGGGGTACTGGAAGATAAGACAGGTCTATATTTCGGAGCTGGCATTTGCTGATGATGTTGCCCTGATTGCTAAATCAGAGGCACATCTCCAATCCAACCTGCAAGTCTGGAAGGAAGAGCTGGAGAAGAGAGGGATGGTCATAAGCAGCTCTAAAACAAAATCCATGGTGATATCACGAGAAGAAAGAAAACATCAGATTAAGTTGGGAGAAACAGGGCCTGGAGCAGGCCGGTACGACCACTTTAAATATCTCGGAGCTATTATAGACCGAAAGGGAGGCATCAAAGAAGAGTTGGCCACTCGAAAAGCAGCGGCTGGGAGACTTTTTCAGGCCATAAATCGTGGATTCCTCAGCAAGAAAGAGGTTGGTAAGAAAACAAAGATGGCTGTATACCGCTCCACCTATGTCCCAGTCTTGACATATGGATGCGAGTCGTGGGCAATGACTACAACCCACAAAAGCCAGATCCAAACCTCAGAAATGAGGTATCTGAGGAAAGTGGTTGAAGTAACAAGAAGAGATATGGTCCGCAACCAGACGATCCGTCAAGGCCTAAAATCCCATCCGCTGCAGACCCAAATAGAACAGTCCCAACTAAGATGGTTTGGCCATGTCTGCAGAATGGGAGAAGATCGGCTACCACGATAAGCATGGGAAACAAAGAGCCAGGGATCCAGACCTCCAGGACGACCCAGAGTCCGCTGGGAGGACAACATTAGACAATCTTTGAAGGACCGAGGACTAGAATGGAACCAGGCCAGGAAGAAGACAGCTGATAGAATGGTCTGGCGCTCTCTCTTCCAAACCTCTACACCTCACGGTAGAAGGGGAACGACTAAGTAAGTATGTTTTCAGTAACGTGTCTAACCTAATAGGTTATTTTATTGTGCCATTAATAGAGAAAGAATAGAAGACGATGTAATAAAACTATTACCTGTGCCGTTAATTCTGAACAATAATGTTCTTTGTTCAAGAGGCTTACGTACTTACATTTTGCATTGTTCCTCATGTTTTAAAACTGTCGTGGGTGTTTGCTTCCACAGGTGGCCTGTCAGTGGCAGTTCCAGGAGAGGTGATGGCCTTCTGGGAGGCCCACCAAAAGTTTGGGCGTTTGCCATGGAACAATTTGTTTGAACCGTCGATTAGACTTGCTGAGACCGGCTTTCCTCTGGAGGCTAGTACAGCGAGTGCGATTCAGTCTAAGGCTGCTAATGGCGCTCTTGACAGGTTCCCATACCTGAGGTATGTTGAAATTGTACCCTCACTAATCAAGATAAAGGGCACTAATCCAGAACAAGGACACTAATCCAGAACACGGGCACCAATAAAAGACAGACACTAATCAAGAACAAGGGAACTAATAAAAATAGGCACTAATCAAGAAAATGGGCACTAATAAACACAGGCATTAACCAAGAACATGTGCACTAATCTAGAACATGGACACCGATCAAGAACAGGGCTACTTATAAAACCATGGGCATTAATCAAGAAACGAGGTAATAATTAAAAATAAAAACCAGGGCACAAATCAAGATCTAGGGCACTAATTAATAAATAAGACAATAACAAAAACTAGGACATTAATCAGGCACTGAGGCAGTTATCACGAACTAGGGCACAATTCAAGAATTAGAGCACTAATTAACAATACGGGGACTAATCAACAACTAGGGCACAAATAAAGTCCTAGGGCACAATTCAAGAACTAGAGCACTAATTAACAACATCGGTAGTAATCAAGAACTAAGGCTCGATTCAAGAATCGGGGCACTAAACAAGAACAAGGACATTAATCAAGAAAATGGCACTAATCAAAATACGAGCACTAGTCAAGACCTACAGTACTAATCACGAACTTTGGTATTAATCAAGAACAGGGGCACTAATCACGAACTTGGGCTTTAATCAAGAACAAGGGAACTAATCAAGACCTACAGTACTAATCAGGAACTTGGGTATTAATCAAGAACAGTGGCACTAATCACGAACTTGGGCTTTAATCAAGAACAAGGGCACTAATCAAGACCTACGGTACTAATAAGGAACTTGGGTATTAAACAAGAACAGGGGCACTAATCAAGACCTACGGTATTAATCGCGAACTTGGGTATTAATCAAGAAAAGGGGCACTAATCACGATTTCTGGCACTAATTAAGAACAGGGGCACTAATTAAGATATTCGGTCCTAATCACAGACCTGAGCACTAATCAAGATGTACGGTACTAATCACGAATTTGGGCACTAATCAAGAATAGGGGGCATTAATCAAGACCTTCGGTACTAATCACGGACTTCGGCACCAATTACGAGCAGGGACACTAATCAAGAACAGAGACACTTATCAAGAAAAATGACTCTTATCACAATTGAACTAATCAAGACCTAATGATATCAATACACGTCAAGCAACCAATGACTACTAGCTCGGGCGTTGACGTGGCTGGCGAGTCCTTTTTAGGGCTTTATGTTTGTAGCAAAGTTGATTTTGCTGGGGAGGTTATGATGGTATCCTAAAAGAATGAAAAGGTGTCTGCTATAACCGTGTGAGGTCAAGCAAAAGTAGGTCTCTGACTCTATAGATGATGATGATGAATTATGTGCAGAGAACCTAACGCTACCTCCCTAGGTCTCACACGGTCAATCTTCTGGCTCTAGTGTATGGTGTATGGTGTACCTAGTGTCTAGGGGAGAAATGAATGATGGTACACAACAATCAAACACTTTAAGTTTCTATAAAAGAAGTTGATAACTAGCAGTTAAGTTTTTCTTTAAAAAAAGTATTTACAATTTATTTTGCCTGTCCATTCATAGCTTGTGGACAGGTCTTTGAAAACAAAGACAAGATAGTTTACAGAAAAAAGAACAATTTAAAATGTTGGGACTATCTGCCCAATAACTAAAAGTTATTATATATTTATAACTGTTCTTCCTGTAGGAAATTATTAAGCTAATTCACTGTATTTTATATAACGGGAGAGTCGCTGTATATGAGGGCTGTAGTTCATCCTACCCCCATAAAATTCCTGTGTAATATTTTGAAACACAAGAAAATGTCAGAGATGCCCCAGAGGTTTTACTCTTCACCTGAGAGTCCTTGTTGTAAGATAATACGATGGGTAGTTGCAGAAATTTCAAGTTCAACAATCGCCAATGCTCCTACTGGATATTCAACAGCATATAAGTCTGGTTGGAGACTGGTTGGCGTTTATAAGCACTCAGCAGGTTTCCTGTCACCAGCCGGCAACAGGAACATAGACCCTCTGCAACAAAAGGACACCCTGGCCTTTTATCTCTGATCATTTATTCTAACACTTAATTTCCTATGTGGGTATGGGGTCAGCCTCGCGTGCCCCTAACGTTACCAAAAAAAAACAAGGAGCAGAAAACGCCAGTGTGTCTGGTCGTGTGTTCCTAGATATTAGTATTTCTTCAATAACTTCTCTAATACTGGGAATATCATATATTTTAAAGTACATTCTTACTCAGTTAACTTTACGTCATACTACCATATAATTCTTATGGGGAACTTCCTAATGGTTTAAAATTTCCAATTTTTGTCATCGTCCATCGTCAACTAAACTTTTACACAAGTCCGCCATCTTCCCCTCTTTCATCTTGCGAGCATGTATTTTTCAAATAACTACAGTTTTAGTTACATCAGAAATGCTACCATTAGGAGGAAATAAAACTGTCTGCGTGGTTTGGCCTTGCTGGCTTTTTCGCAGTGTGAATATATGCGTTGCAGACTGTCATCGAAGCGGGGTTTAGACGGGGCGGGTTAAGATTTTGCGTTACTAGTTAACATTGTATCGTGTAATATTACCAAAAAATGTAAGGATTACTACTAGTTTTGCTACAAAGTTGACAGAAAGTGTTACTTCAGATAGCTATATTGGGGTATACTTCCGCCAATAGTTAATTGTAAGGCTAGACTACAAAGTGTACACAGCAGATTGGGAAAAAGTTAAATATTAGTAGTGTTTCTCGAAAACGAAACTAAAGCGCGTCAGACTTTTTCCGTGAAATCGTTCTCTAGGCTTAGCACTGTGCAAAAAGCAGCGGTGCTGGCTTCGAAGATGACAACCGTCAGACACATGCGGGCTAATGTATTTATTATCGTTTTATGCCTAAATCGCACTGAATTGAGCGTTTATTCTCGCATATTTTGCTACACACCTCCCATCCTAAAACATGCATTCATTTGCAGGTTATAATATGCGAGATAACTTAGCTCCATGAAGTCTTACTCGTTTTTCTGATCTTCATCATAAGGATGTCTGCTCAAAAAGTCTGCGCCAACGTTCAAAGGGCCGGGAATGTATTCTATTAAAAAATGAGTATGGTTGCAACAAGAGAGACCATCTCAATAATCTAGAATTTTCATGCTTGGCCTGTGATAAGAACACGAGGGGGGAATGGTCCGTTTGGACCACAAATGTCCGGCCATATAAATAAATCTGGAATTTCTTTATAACCCATATTAAATCGAGACATTCTTTTTCACTGGTTGAGTAATTTTTTTCCGCCTTGTTCAATTTGCGTCTAGCATAAGCGACTGGGTTCAATTCCCAATCTTGTGAGGAGGACCTTTGCAATAATGTAGCGCCCAGGCCTACATTGCTTGCGTCACTTCTCACAATAAATTCTTTAGTCAAGTCAGGCAATTGTAACACTGGCCTGCTTGTAAGCTTCTCTTTTAACTCCTGGTAAGCCAATTCACACTGTGCTGTCCAAATTATAGTATCAGGTTGACCTTTGCGAGTTAAATCGGTCAAAGGAGCACATATAGATTTAAAATGTTTGATATATTTTTGGTAAAAACCACACAGAGACACAAAAGATCGCACATCTTTTTTTGTTTGTGGTCTAGGTGCTCTTTTTAGTTTTTCCAGATTCTTGGGATCAGGGGTCATGCTACCCTGATGTACTGTATGTCCCATGAATTCCAACTCTTTACAACCAATACAGCATTTGTTTGGCGTAGCGGTTAAGTTAGCCTCTCTGAGTCTATCAAACAGCATATTCAAAGAGGTAACGTGTTCCTCAAATGTTTCTGTAGCAATGAGGATATCATCCATAAAATTCGAAATACATGGATTTTTCAGGGGATCCAGCAATTTTCGCATCATCCTAGAAAACACGCTCGGGGCATTTTTCAAACCAAATGGTAACATGTTGAACTCATAATGACCTTCCGAGGTGCTAAATGCCAAATAAGGTCGAACCTCAGGATTTACTGGAATCTGGTAATAGCCTTTGCTAAGATCCACCTTAGAAAAATATTTTGCCTTGTTCAGCCTGGCAAAAAGTTGAGTTGTGTCAGGTAATGGATCCACCTGACCTTCTGTGACAGCATTCAGTTTCCTGTAATCTATGCACAGTCTATGTTCTCCTGATGGTTTCCGCAACACCACCACACAGGAACTGTAAGGAAACTCACTGTGAAAAATAATCCCTTCTTTTAACAGATAATCAATCTCCTCTTTCAAAGCTTTTTCCTTAGCGAAACGGAATAATAGAATAAGGCCTCATACAGATGGGTGCTGGGGTCTAGTATGTTTCATATCATATATGACAGCAAAAATTTGTGTGCCATGGTTTATCAGTTAAACACATCTGTATGTTTCTCAAGGGACCTTTGAACCTTCTCCTTAGCTGTCCTTTTGTCAGGTGATTACTGATTTTCACCTGTGCAAACGTTTCACTGGTTTTCAGTGGATATTCAACCGAGGAGAGAGGTTCATTTTTCATCTCGGTGGCTATAGACAAGGCCGTTAAATGTGATCCCTCCTGGATTTGTCTGTCCAGATATTTCTTCAAAAGGTTCACATGATAGACTTTCTCTTTTCCCTTTTTGTCTATCTTATAATTTGTTCTGGATACCTTTTCCAAAACTGTATATGGCCCTTGCCATCCGATCTGAAGTTTATTGTTGCTGCCTGGCAATAGAAGAAGTACCTTCTCCCCTACAGCATGTTCTCGATCCTTCGCTTTTTTATTATAATAAGCAGCATGCTTTTTCCTGGCTTGCCTCAAATTTTCATTTGCCAGTTTCCAACTGGTTTTTAAACGAGTGGTCAGTTTGTTCACATATTTGTATGATGAGGTAACAGTCTCCTCTGCCTTCTCATCTGTCGACGTCCTTAGCAAAGCTTCTAAACGGACCTTTTATAGGCCTCCCAAATAGGAGTGTTGCGGGTGCCATTCCAGTTGAATTATGTGGTACTTCCCGGTAGGCAAACAATGCGGCGGGCAAGTAGTGGTCCCACGTCTCAGGTTTCTCATGTGCCAGCTTTCTCAGGATAGAAATGAGAGTCCCACTGAACCTCTCTACCTGGCCGTTCCCTTGGGGGTGATACGGACTACAATGAAAGTGCTTGGCTTGAAACAACTTGAACACTTCTTCAGTTAGCTTTCCCCTTGAACTGAGAGCCATTATCAGTCAAGATTTGATGCGGGAATCCTAACCTTGTGAATATCGTAAGTAATGCCTCTGCCACATGTTTCGAATCGATTGATGACAGGGCTACCGCCTCTCCCCACATAGAACAAGTGTCTACCAGAGTAAGGATGTAACTGTTCCTCCTCTTGGTCCGAGTGAGGGGTCCCACAATATCCACTGCAACTCTCTCAAAAGGGGTTCCCACTATGGGCATTTCCCCAAGAGTTGCTGGAGCAGTCCAATGCTTTGGAGCTACTCTCTGGCATTCGGGACAGGATTTCAGATATCTCTTAATGTCTTCCGTTATCCTTGGCCAGAAATAATGACAAGCTATACGCTGTCCTGTTGCGCTAATCCCCATGTGACCACTGAAGGGGATAGTATGACCTAACTCCATTACTTTCTCCCTATATGAACTAGGAAGGACCAGCTGTGCGTGACCAGCTGAACCAGTGCCGGCCTTCCTGTATAGCAACTTATTCTTCATATAGAATTCTCCTTTATTAGGAGGATGTTGCGTGATAAATTCTCGCAACATCGTTTTATTACAATATCTATTTTATAACGCAAGGGCAACAACTGCTTGAAATTTATAGTCACTTTTCTCGGTAAGCATTTGTCTTCCTGCGTTGGTATTGAATGCAGTTAAGTTTTGAGCTGTGGTCTTTTTGCGCTGGACTGCGCATGACTGGTCTTGTTTTTGGTCGATCGGTTTCCGCCCACCACTAGTGGAGTGAGCGATTTGAATGGCGAAAGAGATGCCTCGTTGAAGAGGGGATCTCCGCTATTTTTTGTTCTGTCAGGGATGTGTAGTCCTCTTAATGGATATTTTGTTTATTCGAGATAATACCTCTAGTGTTTCCCACATGTCGGGAGGCGTGATATTTCTGTGTATTTCCTGAAAGCAAGGTAAATTGACTTTTTCATTAACTCTATCGATTTTGGGTCGTGAGCGATTTCGATTCATAGCCTGTCTTCGAAAGTCGTCGTCACGAGATGTTTTCCCAGCTCACATGTCGCTGTATTGTACTGCATCGGTTGATGCATGTCCCAAGGGCCATTACTTGCTACTTTGTTAAATGAACTAGGTTTGGAAAACCTTTATTATCTAGAGGATATTTTTGAGGACATTATTTATACTTCGGCAGACGTGTCTGTCTTGCTGAAGTCAGACTAAGGAGAGTGAACTGATCTCATACATCTGGTTATCTCCTGGCTGTTATAGAAAAGGATGGAGTTTTTCACCTGACTACATTTACAGCACTATGAAAAATAACATGCATCTGACTCATCATTGTAATGCTGTCTACCGTCTATTGCTGTATTGAATGTTGCTGTGATAATGACTGTTTGATGTACCTACATATTCGCGTAACCATTTTGTCACTGTGGCGTCCACAATAAATAATGAAGAAAAACGTCAACGGCTGTTACAAGAATCATTGACTTTATACGTCGTGAGTTTACTGACGTCCTATGTGGATTGCCCTGTTATTTTTGTATGAACATTGTTTGACTGAACACATCTGCACACTACACAAAACCAGACATGCGGATACCATCCATCATCATATGGCATCACGCATCATTTGGTGGCCATAAGCTGGTTTGATTCTGGTACCAGCAAACACGGGGTCCCTTACCCACTTCATTTTCAACAAGAATTCATCAGCATCCTTCAAGAAATTAACATTCTTCAATACAGTCAACATCTTCAAAATTTTCAAAGTACTCGGCGTTGCCCGGTAAAAGTCAAAATTTCAACTTTTTGACGGAAACAAGAATTTGACAGTACCCGGCGTTGTTACATGTTGCCGGATAACTCGGACTGCTGTTATCTTTTACGCAAGTCAAGCAAGTTGCTGCTGTCAAGGTTCCAGTGCTGTCGTTTTTGTGAAGGTCAAGTGCCGGTTGAAACGGGTTGTTTTCTGAAGAAGGCCAAGTACCGATTTCCATCAACTTACTTTTGGATTAGAAGGTCAAGTGCCGAAACAACTCAACACACAGTATTTCAGAAGCTCTTGTACCATCGTGTTAGCAGTGGAAGCAGTTCAGATGTGCCATCATCGTTGGAGCTTCGCTCTTTAGGACGTTGATTGACATCCGTTTTTTCTGCTGTTCTACGATTGGAAGCCTATAAGTTAAGTGGCCTGTTTGTATGTAAACTGTGCCCTTATACTTCTGCTGAGTCTTCTGTGTATCATCTCATTCTATATGTTATATGTCTATATGTTATTTGTATATTTATATGTTTATATTTCAGCGGGTTCTCGGTTGGGTGGTGTCTCCGTTAGATTATGCCACGTCATAGAGGTCGTCTATTGTGAGCGTTTTCTGTAGGGTTTGCAAATTTCCGATACTGGAATTTGCTAAGCGACTTCTGTTGCTATTTATGTTAGCTGTGATGACATGTTTTAATATTGTTTTCGTTATTATTTCGCATTCTTTAGTTTTGTTTTTATTTGTTTGTATTTGTTAGCCTACTCTTGTCTATAATTTAGTTTCATACAACATTTTTGTTTATACACTGTGGTGTCATGTATTTTGTTTAATTATAGCGCAGATATCGTCACATTTTTTGTGATATTTCATTAATTTCTGCTTTATTTTTAGTTGATTTCTGCGAACGTTTTTGTATTGTTGCTGATCTTTGTTATTGTTTACATTGTTATTGTTTACATTGTTTGCATTGTTTACATTTTCAATGTTTACATTCTGCATGTGTTTACATAGTCATTGTTTACAGTTATAGTAATTAGTTAATGGGCTATGCTAATGCACTGTTACTACTACACTGATGATAAATGAATGATGAATAGTGTCGTGCACTATTGAATGAGAAGTGCACTTATGATCAAGAATTGAGTGCTGATATTTCATATACAAGTTCTTTGATTGGAGACTTGTTTCCCAAAGAGACTGGGATAATATAATGTGATGTGAATATACAAGTGCTTAATTAAGACTTGTTACACTTAGGTTTGAAATAAATTAGTTAATTATTTCAGGTTTAGGACTCATATGTTAGACAACATGTCTACATTTGAGCACTTTATTGAGCAGGGTAAATTGCTTGGGAAGACTGGTGATAAGTTAGAAGAATTTGCAACTGCTCGATATGATAAAGCAATGGAAGCTGAACAAAAGAAACTGCATATGGAAGCTGAACAAAAGAAACTGCAGATGCAGGTGGATGAAAAAAGATTCCAAATGGAAATGGAAAAACAAAAAAAGGGAATCAGAAGCTGAGGAAAGAAAACTCCAGCTACAGCTAGAAGCTGAAAGACTTCAAAAAGAGGCTGAGAATAAAAGACTTGAAAAAGAGGCTGAAAATAAAAGACTTGAAAATTAAGCTGAAAATGAAAGGCTTCAAAAAGAGGTTAAAGGTGAGTTAGGAAGATTACAGAGAGAGTGTGATGAGAGGAAAGAGAGAGGAAAGAGGGAACATGAAGAAAAGGTCTTAGCTTTAGAGTTGGAAAAATTGAAATTGACGAGCATGAGTAATGGTAATGATTCAAACAAGGGTTCATCTTCTGGTAAGGCTAATAATGATACTTTTAAGATTAAGTTACCAACATTTAGTCCTTCCAGTGATGACATAATGTTCTATCTGGACAGATTTGAACAAGCATGTACAGCTTCATAACATAGACAAAGCAAAATATGTTTATCAGTTATCAGGGATACTGACAGGTAAAGCTCTAAGTATATTAAATATGGTGGATGAACCTGACAAGAACAATTATGAGGTTGTCAGGGCCGCATTGTTCAAGAAATATCAGCTTAAACGAAAGACGGCTATCGTCTACAATTTAAAAACATGTTACCTGAAAATGGAGTTGAATTCTCCGAGTTTATTGCAAGAATACGCATTACTTTCTCACGATGGGTTGAACTATCTAAGACGGAAAAAACTTATGAAGGACTTATGGACTTAATACGTAGAGACAAAGTCATGTCGTCTGTCAATGAGTCTTTCCTTGCTTTCCTTCATGAACGTAAACCTAAAACAATAAAAGAAATGGAAGATTTCTGTTGCCAATACGTAACTGCGCACCCACACATAACCATGGGTAACTCTAAGGTGAAAGAAGGTTTACCAGTTGCTTCGGCAGCTCCGTAAGGCCAAAACTTTGCTCGTAGATTCCAACAAAATTTTGATAGAAAGAGTAGCGGTAATTTCTGTCAAAATCATGGAAATCAATTTCATGGTGATTCTTCTTCGAAGAATTGGAGACAACCTGATAGTACTCGTTACTATCACCCTAATAATTATAGGCATTTCAAAAGAGGATATGGTAATAGAGGTTATTCCTGCCGAAGACCTCAAAACCAAACAAATAGATGTTCGCATCAATGTGAACATGATAGTAATCGTGGAAACTGGAATTCGAACCAGGATAACAATTACAATAGAGACAATAATAACTGCAGAGATAATAATAACTCTGATAACGTCAGAGGTAATAATAGTCGGGGTAGATCTCAACACAAAAAAAAGAGATATCAGCAGGCTAATGCTGTACAACAGGAAACTGAGGGAGCCTGTAATCATGTTGTTGATAGTAAAAACTTTGACGCTGTCACTGGTTCTGCTTTTGACTTTGAGAGAGCAAACAAATGCCCCCAATGCAGTACTTTATTCGAACCGGGTACCATAACTACTTTGAGTTGTGGTCACCCACTTCCCGCTCTTCCTGCTGCTGTTGCGCATGACGGGAGGGGTTCTTTAATTCTACATAAGGGTCTTGTTAATGATACTCCGGTCTCACTACTTTTCGATTCCGGATGCACCACTGTTGGTGTTAGACAATCGCTTGTAGATCCATCTTGTGCTACAGGAAGGGTTATTAAATGTGTCACATTTGGCGGCACTCTAGAAAAATATCCTACTGCTGTAATTCGCATTGCCACTCCTTTCTTTACTGGAGATGTGCATGCTTGTCTCTTACCTAATCCTATTGCGGACCTTATTATTGGTCGTATTCACGGAGTTAGGGAGTGTACCCCACAGCATATTGCTGCTTGGGAAGATAATAACATGCAAGCTACAAATGCAGTAGTTACAAGAGCACAAGCTCTACAAACACCCGAAACTTCACTGAATAGTGATAATGAAGTTGATAGCCAAGATAGTCACTTAGTAATCACTCGTGACTCTTTCATAAAATTGCAAGAAGAAGATCCTTCTTTAAAAAAATTCTTCATTCTTGCGAAGAAAGGTGATCCGAATCAGGATACAAATAGAAAATCTTGGATTGCAATGAGAAACGGCGTACTTGTACTATGGTACAAGATTCGACTACGTCGGCACATTCGCAAATTCTTGTTCCCAAGAGCATGAGAGTGCAAATATTGCAACATGCTCATGACTCGCAATGTGCTGGACATATGGGTTTTGCCCGTACGAAGTCGAGAGTCCTTGCGGCTTTCTTTTGGCCTTTTGTCAATAAGGACATTCGTATTTACTGCCGATCATGCAAGGTATGTCAGGAGGTCAAATCTAGAGGACCACGACATGCTGCGCCTATCCAGGCTGCTGACATTCCTATTCGGCCGTTTCAGAAAATGGCCATAGATATTATTGGCCCTTTTAAGGTCAAGTCGGCCAGAGGACATCAGTTTATCCTTACATGTGTCGATATGTGCACACGTTGGCCAGAGGCTATTCCTCTTAAGAGCATATCTACTACAGATATCGCAGATGCTCTTTGGTTGATATTTTCTCGCTTGGGGTTCCCCAGAGAAATATTGTCAGACCATGGCACTCAACTCATATCTGACACTATGTCACAGGTAATGTCTACCTTACATATTGAACGATCTCTCAGTAGTATCTACCATCCTATGTCTAATGGGTTAGTTGAGCGTCTGAATAGAACGCTCAAGACTTTGCTTGGTAAGATAACTGAAGATCATCCTCAAGACTGGGACAGGGTTTTACCCGCGGCTCTCTTTGCCTATAGAGAAGTCCCTAATGAACACACAGGATTTTCTCCCTTCGAACTTGTCTTTGGCGCGCGTCCACGCGGCCCTATGTCTTTATTACACGATCTCATCACTGCCGATGATATTAGCGATGAAACTCAATCCTCATATGAGTATGTCATTGCTCTTAGACAAAAGATCATTGAGGCATGTAAGCTAGCAACTGCTTCATCAGAAATTGCTAAAGAGAAGGCAAGACAGTTTGCTAACAAGAATAGATGTCTACGACAACTTTGTCCAGGTGACAAAGCATTCGTCCTACTCCCCAGTAGGGAAAATAGACTTCTTATTGCATGGAAAGGCCCGTATGCAATAGTCTCTCGGATTTCCGATGTTGACTATGTGGTCGATATTGATGGAAAGCATAAAACTTTCCACATAAACATGCTTTCGGAATTTCACGAACGTCCGGACTATTTGCTGCCTATTTTCCAGGCAACGGATGATGCTCCTGCACCTCACGGTCATTATTCATCCCTGTCTGTCATACAGGATGAGGAATCTACCTTCTCTGATGTTAATCTTCCCCTTCCAGTGGTTCCATTACATTCTACGGAATCTTGGACAAACGTTTCTGTTTCTCCTAATCTTTCTGGTGACGAACATCGACAAGTCTCGTCGATGTTACAAACATTTCAGGATGTTCTCACTGACATTCCTGGACACACGGATGTCATAGAACATGACATAATTCTTACCGACAATAATCCAATTAGGGTTAGGCCGTATCCTATTCCTATACACTTTCAGTCGCAGGTGGAAAAGGAATTGGATGAAATGATTCAATTAAATATAATTGAACCATCGACTTCACCATATTCTTCTTCCATGGTTATTGTCCGGAAGAAGGATAAGAACATACGAATTTGTGTTGATTATCGCAAATTGAATCAGGTCACAAAGTTCGATGCTGAACCGATGCCTTTGTTAGAAGATCTACTGATTAGACTTTCTAATTCTAGATTCTTCACTAAACTTGACTTGTCTAAAGGTTATTGGCAAGTGCCTTTAGCAGAGCATGCCAAACCTCTTACTGCTTTTTCTACACCTAGGGGTCTATTTCAATGGAATGTTATGCCTTTTGGTCTCATGAACGCCCCTGCCACTTTCGTTCGCATGATGCGTCGAATTCTGTCACATCGTTCGGATGTCATCGCATACTTAGATGACATCTGTCTCTTCAGTGATACCTGGGAAGATCACTATTTAGGGTTATATGACTTGCTGTCCACTCTACGTGAGAATAATTTGACAGCAAAACCTTCTAAAGCTTTTGTTGGTTTTGGTGAAATCTCTTTCTGGGTCATCGTGTTGGTCATGGTCTCTTGAAGACAGAAGACCACAATACTTCCAAAATACTGAACATCTCTGTTCCTAAAACGAAGAAACAAGTTATGAGTCTCTTAGGTTTAATTCAATTTTATGGGAGATTTATTCCAAATTTATCTTCGATCATGGCACCTCTCTCAACATTGTTGAAGAAAGGTTCGCCTAATCTGGTCCGTTGGTCTGAAGAATGCCAATCTTCACTAGACCAAATCAAGAATATATTTTCTTCTCCTCCCATCTTAAGATGACCTACTCTTGATAGGACTTTTGTTCTTCGGAGTGATGCTTCATCCACTGGGATTGGAGCAGCACTGATGCAAGAATATGCAAATAATCTGCATCCTGTTATGTACATTTCTAGAAAACTAAATGCGGCAGAGAGGAACTACTCGGTTTTAGACCGTGAGTTGTTAGCGATGGTTTGGTCAATTCTAAAGCTACAAAGATTCCTCCTGGGCGCACATTTCATTCTAGAGACTGATCAGAAAGCTCTTACAGCTATTCAGACTAAGAATTTGAAGAGTTCGAGATCCACTCGATATGCTATAGCTCTTCAACCTTTTCACTTCACGGTACGAGCTATCCGTGGTGCGGATAATGTGATGGCTGACATTTTGTCTAGATGCCCACATGACTCCAACTAATACTTCTGTCCTATATTTCCATATATTACAGAGTCATAACACACCTATATTTCTACAATAGATTAACACATCTGTACTTACTTTATATGTACACACTATCGTGCTTTGTTGTCATCTTCTTCTGTTCGTTTTTTAAGATGATAGAGGAGGACTGAGTAGTTAATATAAGGGCCGTTAGTTTACTAAACAGCCACAATTATTAATAATGTATTGTACCTTATGAAGCATATTAGTTATTAATTAGCATTATATTGCTTGTACTTTCTCAGAATGTCATTGTTGAGCTGAGGACTTACCTTACTAGTATCAAGCATGAAGAGTTCTAGATTGTGTACTTACCCTCGGAATACCAGAGCATATGTCCTGGATCGTCATGTAGTTTAACTTTACTATGTACTTATGTCATTACATGTCAAAGAATGTACTATTTAAATTTTCCTATCAGATTTGTACATCCATTTTTAAAGACAATATTAGAGTATGCTGTTTAATGATGATTATGGTAACTTGCATACGTATATTGTGTTTACATGCTAACGTGATGTGTGTTGGTGACACCTCCCCGATGTGAATATTTTTTGAGACATATTTATTTTTCTGTTGAGGTATATCCTCACCAGACACTCTATATTTAGCCTCATGTTAGGCAATTTAATTAATTATCAGCGCATAATTCGTGCGCTTTGAGCCGCTTATCGCATGCTCTTTGATATTTAAAAAAAAAATATGTTCCACATTTTTTTTTTATCGGGAGGAGGTGGTGATATGTTGCGTGATAAATTCTCGCAACATCGTTTTATTACAATATCTATTTTATAACGCAAGGGCAACAACTGCTTGAAATTTATAGTCACTTTTCTCGGTAAGCATTTGTCTTCCTGCGTTGGTATTGAATGCAGTTAAGTTTTGAGCTGTGGTCTTTTTGCGCTGGACTGCGCATGACTGGTCTTGTTTTTGGTCGATCGGTTTCCGCCCACCACTAGTGGAGTGAGCGATTTGAATGGCGAAAGAGATGCCTCGTTGAAGAGGGGATCTCCGCTATTTTTTGTTCTGTCAGGGATTGTAGTCCTCTTAATGGATATTTCGTTTATTCGAGATAATACCTCTAGTGTTTCCCACATGTCGGGAGGCGTGATATTTCTGTGTATTTCCTGAAAGCAAGGTAAATTGACTTTTTCATTAACTCTATCGATTTTGGGTCGTGAGCGATTTCGATTCATAGCCTGTCTTCGAAAGTCGTCGTCACGAGATGTTTTCCCAGCTCACATGTCGCTGTATTGTTTAAATGAACTAGGTTTGGAAAACCTTTATTATCTAGAGGATATTTTTGAGGACATTATTTATACTTCGGCAGACGTGTCTGTCTTGCTGAAGTCAGACTAAGGAGAGTGAACTGATCTCATACATCTGGTTATCTCCTGGCTGTTATAGAAAAGGATGGAGTTTTTCACCTGACTACATTTACAGCACTATGTAATATAACATGCATCTGACTCATCATTGTAATGCTGTCTACCGTCTATTGCTGTATTGAATGTTGCTGTGATAATGACTGTTTGATGTGCCTACATATTCGCGTAACCATTTTGTCACTGTGGCGTCCACAATAAATAATGAAGAAAAACGTCAACGGCTGTTACAAGAATCATTGACTTTATACGTCGTGAGTTTACTGACGTCCTATGTGGATTGCCCTGTTATTTTTGTATGAACATTGTTTGACTGAACACATCTGCACACTACACAAAACCAGACATGCGGATACCATCCATCATCATATGGCATCACGCATCAGAGGAGTATGGCTCTTTGGGAGTTTCTTGTAACACGGCTTCAGTGACTTATCTTCAGCCTGTGCCTTTCTCATCTCCTCTGGATGAGTATTTATGGGTTCATCTTCTTCCTTTCGGGATTGAGATCGTGTCTGGACTGATGCCATGATCACCGGTCTCTTGGGATTCCCCAAGAAGACATATCTACACCCCAATATCAGAGGGTAGATTGGATCATTTAACACTGCTGCCTTGATTACTCCTTCCACATATCGCGTCTTCACATTTATCCTGGCGATGGGAAGTGTCATGGTCGCTACGTCCTTGGTTGCCGCTTGGATCTCCACTGTTTCTGTGGTGTATTGATCTGCCTGCACCAGGTGAGAACTCACAACTGAATCATAATCCAATCCCGTATCATACAAACACCTTATGGTGACTCCATTACATATTACATCTTCACACACTGGGGGGTGGTAAGGTTCCTGCTGTTCAATAGAGTTGACCTTTATTCCCTTCCTCCCAGTTTTCATGGCAGCGAAACTTGGAGTTTTCTTTCTACAATTTTCAGTGTTATGGTTGTCCATCCGACAATTTTTACAATACCTCTTTCCTTGGTTAAAAGGTTTTCTTTCATCATTTCTTCTATCATTGAATTGTGAAGGTCTATTTTTAAACTCATTTCGAGGCCTATCAAAATTCTGCTTATTTCTATTTTCGAATTTGTTATGGTTTTGAGGGGCCTTACTCTGATCTATTTGTTTCTTCTTCGTGCCAGCTACCTCTGCCTGGGCTGCCTGATACCTTTCAGCGACATTTATTATCTCACCCAGCCTCTCTGCGCCCTGTTCCATGAGAAACTTTCTCATGTCTGGAGCCATGGACTCTCTCATTTGTTCAATGAGTATCATCTCTTTGAGATCTTGGGTTTTCCCCAGAGTAGCCCATTTCTCCATATACGTTTCCAACCGGGCGGAGAACTGGTGATAGGTCTCACCCGACAGTAGCCTGGCATTCCTAAAATTTTTTCTATAAAACTCTCCGTTCTTTTCGTATCTTAACACAAGAGCTTGCTTCAACATGTCATAGTTGTCTTGGTCATCCCTGCTCATTTTGGAAAACACTTCATAAGCTGTTCCCCGAAGTCCGTGAGACAACTTTACCCCCCATCTTTCTCTTTCTAACCCATAAGTAGTAGCTAAAAGTTCAAACCTGCTTAAATACGCTTCGATTTCATCGTCTTTCTCAACAAAATGATCTACATGAAAACTCATAGCTGAGGTTGAGGCTCCCTGACTAGTAGTGGCATCTGAGGCAAAAGGGCTAGCACCATTTTCAGGAGCATGGCCTTGAGATTCTAACTCCCTTAGTCGTAGCTCATGCTCCCTCTGTAATCTCTTCTCCTATTTTTCTGCTTCCCTTTGCAGTCGTTTTTCTTCTGCCTCACTTTGCAGTCGTTTTTCTTCTGCCTCTCTTTCGGCAGTCAATCTTTTTTCTTCTGCCTCTTTTTCGGCAGTCAATCTTTTTTTCTTCTGCCTCCAATTTGTTCTCCTCCAATTGGAGCCCATTTATCTCAGCCTCTCTATCAGCCTCTAATGCCCTAGCCTCCTTGTCAGCCTCAATCTGCAGCCTCTTAATTTCTTTTTCAGCCTCTATCTTTCTTTCTGCTTCTTTCTCTAATCTTTTATCTTCTCTGGCGATAAATTTATCCACCTCTGATGTTACGTATTGAACCAACTCTGGTCCATCCATGCCCATCGCTTTGACAGTCTGTACAGCCGCAGAGCTAAACTTGGCCAGATCTGCCATTCTAATAAGTACAAAATGTTCTAACAAAATCTCTAACTAATTATAGATTTATTTAATTAAATCTGGGCTCTGACACTTTCTTCACTACCCAAATCTTGGGTAACACTATATGGGGATTCCCTGGGAAAATAGACTGTTGTTAAAGCTAAATCCCAGACCCCAATGAATGTAGTACTAAGAGAAATTCAGATGCCCGGACAAGCCTACCAATTTATGTAGAAAAGTTGATTTTGCTGGGGAGGTTATGGTGGTATCCTAAAAGAATGAAAAGGTGTCTGCTATAACCGTGTGAGGTCAAGCAAAAGTAGGTCTCTGACTCTATAGATGATGATGATGAATTATGTGCAGAGAACCTAACGCTACCTCCCTAGGTCTCACACGGTCAATCTTCTGGCTCTAGTGTATGGTGTATGGTGTACCTAGTGTCTAGGGGAGAAATGAATGATGGTACACAACAATCAAACACTTTAAGTTTCTATAAAAGAAGTTGATAACTAGCAGCTAAGTTTTTCTTTAAAAAAAGTATTTACAATTTATTTTGCCTGTCCATTCATAGCTTGTGGACAGGTCTTTGAAAACAAAGACAAGATAGTTTACAGAAAAAGAACAATTTAAAATGGTGGGACAATCTGCCCAATAACTAAAAGTTATTATATATTTATAACTGTTCTTCCTGTAGGAAATATTAAGCTAATTCACTGTATTTATATAACGGGAGAGTCACTGTATATGAGGGCTGTAGTTCATCCTACCCCCATAAAATTCCTGTGTAATATTTTGAAACACAAGAAAATGTCAGAGATGCCCCAGAGGTTTTACTCTTCACCTGAGAGTCCTTGTTGTAAGATAATACGATGGGTAGTTGCAGAAATTTCAAGTTCAACAATCGCCAAAGCTCCTACTGGATATTCAACATCATATAAGTCTGGTTGGAGACTGGTTGGCGTTTATAAGCACTCAGCAGGTTTCCTGTCACCAGCCGGCAACAGGAACATAGACCCTCTGCAACAAAAGGACACCCTGGCCTTTTATCTCTGATCATTTATTCTAACACTTAATTTCCTATGTGGGTATGGGGTCAGCCTCGCGTGTCCCTAACGTTACCAAAAAAACATGAGCAGAAACGCCAGTGTGTCTGGTCGTGTGTTCTTAGATATTAGTATTTCTTCAATAACTTCTCTAATACTGGGACTATCATATATTTTAAAGTACATTCTTACTAAGCTAACTTTACGTCATACTACCATATAATTCTTATGGGGAACTTCATAATGGTTTAAAATTTTCAATTTTTGTCACCGTCCATCGTCAACTAAAATTTTACACAAGTCCGACATCTTTCTCTCTTTCATCTTGCGAGCATGTATTTTTCAAATAACTACAGTTTTAGTTACATCAGAAATGCTACCATTAGGAGGAAATAAAACTGTCTGCGTGGTTTGGCCTTGCTGGCTTTTTCGCAGTGTGAATATATGCGTTGCAGACTGTGTCATCGAAGCGGGGTTAGATGGGGCGGGTTTAAGATTTTGCGTTACTAGTTAGCATTGTATCGTGTAATATTACCAAAAAATGTAAGAATTACTACTAGTTTTGCTACAAAAGTACAAAGTGTTATTAGAACGAAGATGACAACCGTCAGACACATGATGAGGGCTAATGTATTTATTATCGTTTTATGCCTAAATCGTACTGAATTGAGCGTTTATTCTCGCATATTTTGCTACAATGTTATCATATAGATAATGTTGGTTCTTTTCAGGACTTAGTATTTATCAACGCTGATCGGGTTAGCAGTCAACAGAGTTTACTTTTTTTTTTTTTGGATGGTAAATGCGCTCTGATATAACCAAATAGGTTGAAAGGAACGCGCCTCGCCAGGAGAAGGCGAAAACCGAACCAAAAAAAAAGACCTAATGCACTAGTCACGAACTAGGGCACTAATCAAGAACGTAGGTACTTTAAAGACGTAGCCAAACTACGGAACGGACATGGTGGTGACAATGGAGCAGCTACAATAGACTATGGACTTTATAACAATACATCGTTACTTTCGCAAAAAACATCGTCATCAGACTGAACACGTCACGAGGAATAATAATGTGGAAATTGCAGCAAAGGTGCAGTGGATTAACATTCCAGCGTAGGCGGAGAAATATCCAAAAGGAAGGTGACACGAGTCGTAACCCCATTCGTCCCGCCTGCCTGGAGTTTAAAGGTTGTATACGGATCAAAATAGTTGCCTGACACGTCGTCTAATGATCAAACCACATCTCACTGTAATGACCTATATTGAGTTTAATATCATCAAAGTTAAGCCTACTGTAACAAATATTTACATCTTGCTATCTGTATTTTGTCCTGTGCAGTTCACTAGGGTCTCTAAACAACACACAAAGAATAGATCTGCGGCACACTCAATCATATCATATCGGACGACTAACATGAGGTTGTGCAACAACGGGGCTGACAACCTCATCATGTAAAACAAATGGCCTTGAACGACAAGCCTGAGAGTGCAGTAAACTTAACTAATAATAATGGGGTTCTGGGTGATTCTTTTGTTGTGTTTATGGTATATGCTTGAGAACTCGTATTGGGGGAAAAACATCGGCAAAGAAAGAGTGACAACTCTAGATTTCAGTGGAAGAAGTAATAAAGCTAGAGTTATCTCCCTGTCTCTAACAGTGAGCACACCATCAAGACAAGAGATAGAAGACGTGGGAGATCTATTGTAGCCGACCTTCTTTGTGGAGATGGTAGCTGATAATTATGATGTTGACGATAATTGTGATGATGATGATGATGATGATGTTTTAGAGCTATACAACCGGACTGCCTATTTATTTGAGTTTACGATTCTTACGTTTCTGTTTGATTTGATTTCTTGTTATTTCCATTTATTCTCAAACGCATTAGTTCATATTGCCTTGTAAAAAAAAACAAGGGTAAAGGATCCCGTTACACGCCCATTGAAGCATATTGGGAATATCGTGTTAGGCCCATATTTTCTTGACCATCGGCACACTAGGGGTGACGTGGTCAACATCACGCCGGTCGCCTTAACCTTCCCAGAGTTGGGGCTGGGTCGACCCAGGAGCCGTTTGCGGCCTAAAAAATTCCCACCTCATCTGGGGATCGAACCACAGACCACTGAACTAGGAAGCCAGATCTTGCCTTGTGTTCTGTTCTTATTATGATATAATTGTTTGTTCCTGTAGCTTCGTCTTTACCGTTGAAACAATATTATGTGTGACTACAGAACTTGTATGGATATATCTCCCGTTGCAATCTGTCTATAACACTGGACAATAAATTTTGACTTTTTGTGTGTATCTGAGATTAAACCAAGTTACCTTTATGTTGTTTGGGCTGCTGAATATGAAAATAGCCGTTAAAACACCAGATTAGCTCTAGTTTTTTAAATATCTGTAAAACAAGTTTTACACATTTGCATATACATACCATATGATAATAATGCTCTTAGCGGAAATGATTCACAGCGACGCCTTTTTGCATGTCGCTTGTAATGAGTTTCTGGAGCATCTCTCACAAGGTTCCAACAATAGTCTGCTAGCATTGCTGCATTCCATTTCCCTTGGTACCTTTTATCGACGGTAGTAATGTCCTGATGAAATCGTTCCCCATGCTCGTCACTGACAGCACCGCAGTTAGCAGGGAAAAAATCCAGATGAGAGTGTAAAAAGTGTAATTTCAAAGACATGTTGCACCCTAGTCTCTCGTAGCGCTGCAAGAGGGTTTCTACAAGCTCCTGGTAATTGTCAGCCTTATTGTTTCCTAGAAAGTTTGTGGCCACTTGCTGGAAAGCATTCCAAGCTAACTTTTCATCACCTGTGAGGATATCATCAAAACGCTGATCTCTGAAGAGCTGACGTATCTGTGAACCGACAAATACACCTTCCTTGATTTTGGCCTCACTAAGTCTGGAAAATTTATCAGAAGGTATACAAATCCTGCCCCATTTCGATCCTTGGCCTTTACAAAATTCGTCATTAGAACAAGTTTGATGTGGAGAGGAGGAACCAAGATCTTGTGGTAAAATGTTACCATTATGGAGCAGCACAGCTTTTAAGCTCAACTTGGACGAATCAATGAACAGCCTCCAATAGTCGTCTTTGTAGTTGATGTGCAGTGATGCCATCAGACCCAGTACACCAACGCAAGCAATGAGGTTATCTGTTATTTTGAAATATGGAAGCAGACCTTTTTGCCGAGCACGAAACACAGACACGTGCACATTCTCTTCTAGAAGATTCCATTGCTGCAGTCTGCACCCCAACAGCTCTGCTTTATTTTTTGGCAATTCTAGATATCTCTCTAGATCATTCAATTCACTCTGGGTAATTGTATGTGGCTCTACAGACTCTTCAATAGGCACGAAATCAGGATCTCTTGATGTAGATGCTTTCACGGGTGACGGATGTCCACTGGCCTTATTATCTTCTTCATCATCCAGAGTATAACATTCTGATGGGTCAGGAACAGGAAGTCCTTCCCCGTGAGGCACTGGCCGCATAGCAGAGGGAATATTCGGATAGGCCTCATGCCGCTTTTTCTTCTTAGAAATACCATGTCCGATTGGAGGAGTCATGCAAAAGTAACAATCATTAAGATGGTTTGTCGGTTCCCTCCACACCATTGGAACTGCAAAACGCATCGATCGTCCTTTTCGGTTCAACCAGCAGCGCAGATTCGTTGCACAGGATTGAAAACATGTATGTGAGGCCCAATACTGGTCCTGGTCACCGATCTCACACCCAAAATAAAGGTTGTAAGCTTTCTTTAACACCCCCACCCCCCTCCCCCCCCCCCCCCCCCCCCCCCCCCCCCCCCCCCCCTCCCCCGGATCTTGAAAACTAGAGCTAATTCGCGATTTTTAAGTTCACATTCGTGATCAGCATGTCCAAATTAGTTTAAAATAGCTACTTTTGTCTCGGATACATTTTGGCTGTTGTCCAGTGTAATTAGCCGCATGTATTTTCATAATATTTAAGCTAGCGATTTCCGAACGTCACATTAATTAATACATGTTTAATAACCGTCTTATTTCGTCGGCAATATTTTTATAGTTATTACATTAAATGCTCGATAAATGTAAGCTAATGGTGACTGGAGCCAGTCGTGCGCCAGTGGATCAAGAAATTGGAGCAGAACGCTGGAGATGTATGGAGCAGAACGCTGGAGATGTATGAAGCAGAACGCTGGAGATGTATGGAGCAGACGTTCAGAAAACTTGTTGATAGTATTGTCAGACAATTTTTATTCTGGAATCCCCAGTTTGGTAGAAGTAGAGGATTAGACAAGAATACACGGAGAAGAGAACTAGGGGCAGACATGCGGGAATGAGGAAGACATAGAACGACCTTGGGCTGAAAGCGCGTGACAAGACCTGGCATACGCTTTTTAAGGCCTATGTTCCTTGTGGAGTTGAACGGTGAAAGAAGACGAAGCAATGAAATCTAAACAGTTTTTTTTTTTTTTTTTGTTTTTTTATTTTAAATTTGCCTGTTTCAGAGAACTATTGACAAATCCAGCAACAAACACTTTGTACAAGGAAGGTGAAATTGTACGGAACCCGGCAATGGCTAGAACTCTGAAAAAGATTGCCAGTGAAGGAGTATCTGTGTTTTACAATGGGACTCTTGCTGATGACATGGTTAAAGAGCTGAAAGATGCAGGTTTATAATTATAATTATACATTGAGGCTTTTTTTCTAATTTGTAATCGTGTTTATCTAAATGTTAATTGACTTGTCTGGTGTCACGAAGTGGTTTTAAGTTTATAGAGTTTGCCTGAATGAAAGCAAGACCCTAGTATGAGAAAGTCTTAGAAGATAGAATTAGATGGAAAATGACATGCCTGTGGACAGGTGAGACTATTGGCTCAAGAGATAGACCCAGGATTTGAATCTCCCCCTGCCGCTTCGTGATTAAAAAAAATGGCTATAGTCTCCCCGCCTCTGACTGCCTTGAAACACAAGGAGATAAGGTGTATAAATACGACCACAGACACCACTATACAGACGACGTAAAGTAAGTATAGTAAAGAGTAGAATCTGATCCAGTAAATATATGTATATATATTTATTTACAACAATAAAACATTAAAATGTCATCATCAAGCAATCACATAAAAAGCGTGCGCTGTTGCACGGCCTGAAAAAAAAACCAAGTAACAATGAAATTAGGTAGACACTGAAAAAAACGCAAACCCCAAATCACATTCACTCTTTCTGTCACCCTGCTGAGGAACAATAAAATGATTAGTGATTTAATCTACTCTGATATTGTGGGGCTGTCAACTTTAGCCTCCACTCTCTAACACAACTAAGATTTTACTGTCTTAGTCCTGCTGACTCTTCCTCAACGACCGTCTACACAGCTTTCCACTAGTTAGGCGATATGTGCCGCTATCTAACACCACTGGAAATGCTAAAATAATAGACTTGGAGTAACACAATGGCTCAGTGTCTATCCTTCAACTGGATACTGAACAGACCCTACTGGTCCTGTCTATTTTCTCCCTCCTTCTCTCTCTCTCTATCTCTCTCTGTATTGCTCTTGGTCTCAGTGTCTCTCCAACACTCGCCGACTGATGATGCTGCGTCTCCGTTACGCTCTCCTCTCGTTCCTTTCAAGACCAGGCATGGTAACCCTGTCACCTGTTCCTGAATTCTGCGATGATGATGATGAAGTTCAGGCGTCAAGCATGAGGTACTTGATGAACTGTCGACAAAACTTCTCTGCTGCTGAATAGCTTCCCTCTTTTAACCCGCTCCGGAGTTAGAGGAAAAAAAACCCCCACAGCCTTGATTTCCGGCTGTACGAAATTGAAACCAGTCTCACGGCCACCTGCCGTTGCTAGAGACTATAATAGCGATGCTCTCGGCTGTATGATAAATAAACCACGGTCCAGCTGAAGCATAGGGACTTCACTGCCAGAGACCATAGGTCTGACCCTTAAGATAGGTCCTGTTGCCGTGGGTAATTTTGCACATGGGCAAATTTACGCTCCCCCACTGATTGCCGGGACTCGCTGAAATTAAAAGAAACAGCTTCCAATGTACACCCTCTCTAAAATCACTTATCTCTAACATATACGATACATAAAATAATTCTATCCACGTGTCACTTCAATCTCACTCCTTCTCTCCCCTTCTTCTCTCGTTCTTCTCTCGTTCTGCATAACAATACATAATATTATCCCACGTGGCACTAAAATCACACTCCTTCTCTCCCCTTCTCTCGTTCTTCACACAATACATAAAATACCACTATCCCACGTGGCCTCTTCAGCCCCCTCCTTCTACTAAAATCTGCCAGGTAAAATAAACAATAGCCCAGACATCGTCTGACAGGTTACATGGCCGTTACGCATGGCCGATCACGTGTCCCAACCTTTACAACTAGGGAATTCCTTTGTCCTAAATTCCGTAGCCTCCTTTTAACATTAACACAAGTTTCCTGGCTTACTCCAATTTAAGGTAAACATCGCTGTAGGAATTATTTATTTCCCCAAGCCGTATAATTCACTGATAACATAAATCTCACTGCATTCCTCACATCTAAGGCTCAGAAAAATTAACGTACACACCAAGGATTTCCCAATAAAATTACATTAGAAAATATACAGGAATAAATGGGGGTTTCCCCAACATTCTACAAATATGGGCACACGTGTTTCTCACAACTTTACACACTCCTATCTACTGCCAAAATCATAGAAAGAATAAGCACACTGTTGCGTTTACGTCGTTCTTCAAAATTGATAATGGATGGCACTATCGTTTAAAACTTTAAGTTTTAATGTCCCCGAAGAAATTAACTACGGGCAAAATTCTCAAAAACCCACTAAGAAGAAAAAACGATTAATAAAAAGTTACATACCGATTATCGCTGGTTTTTTCCCACAGTGGAGAACGATAAATCGACGTAGTCTGACGGCAGGCAAGATTTCTTCAAGAGATTTGCCCACAGTTCTAACTGGCTATTTATACACCCCGGGACCACTCCTACGCATCATCGCGAAACCCGCGTGGCTTAAAATTGCGTCACGTTACCTGACGGCCGCGTGCTTCCGGACACGTCATACCGCGTACCCGAAAATATCGATTTTCGTAAACAATGAAATCTACGGGAATCGCGAAAAATCAGAAGAAAGTAAAACTGGCCGAGAGTAAAATAAACCTACCAATATAAAACGAACCCGTTTAAATTACCTACTCAAAAATCCCCAAACACGATATATTCACATGAGAAGAAACAAGGCAAACCCCATATAATTACAGAGAGAAGAGACATGGTGAAACTAAAAATAGAACCACAGAATCGGGCCTGTTAAAAGTCAGAATTACAGTGTAGCATCACATCTGGTTTGGCTAAATATTGCTTGTTTCATTAAAGTGTTAATGAAATACATGAAGACATATCTGGAGTCATCCTTATATGACCGCAGATAAGCACAATGCTATATTATACAGATGTGGAATTAAACTTCTGTGTGTGAGGTTAATTACACCCTCATTGACCATTTAAATCATCCACGGATCCCCTTGTGGTGAAACGTGTTGAGAACCTAGCATTGTACACTGAGCATCGAGGAGTCACTTCAGCCTCCAGAAGTAACTCTGGCTTTTATCTGGCTGACTGCATGCAGAAGGGTCTCATTATGGACCCATGATTGGCATGGAGCTGAGACGTGGCTCTGTGCAGAACGTCACAATTCCTTTGGATAGCCCAGAACCGGAGCATAGTATTTTAGCTCTGCATATTTGGAGAGCCCCCTTGGATGGCGGGGAATGCACAATATGCCATGCGCATCTTCATCCTAGCTTGGGACCAGACGTGATGATCCATTGCATGCAAGCCCAGCTAGAGGAACTGGAGCTCATGACTTCAACTCAGCACATTTCAGAAAGGCAGGAAATGCCACAGGAAAAGCCTAGATCTACAGTGTAGATAATATAAGGAGTCTTCAGTTTGGTATTGGCTGCCAAAGAGCGAGTAGCTCAGGAGTCCTAGTTAAACAACAAGTGTTAGTGAAAAGAATTCTGATTCTAAACAATTTAGATTGTCAGGTTTATTTAAATAGTAACTATTAAGCAATTTAAATGTCAGTGCTAATTTTACTTGTCTGCTTATCTGAACGTCAATCACAAAACTATATTTCAATATTAATTATATTGTCTAGTTCATCTGTTAGTTAATTTTTGAGTGCTTGTCTGTCGCAGCAAATTTATAAAGTCCTGGGATCGAAACTTGGTATCTTCATGCTTCAGCTGTTACTGGACACCTGACTCGGCTCTTGAGTTAGGGAAGGCAAAGGCAGCAAGGAAGGCAACTGATCACTGCATTTCAATTAACTGGATCTTGCATAGTGCAAGTCTGTAACACTTCACTCCCTTGCGACAGCATGTGCTACAAGCTTACCTTTACCTATAGTCTAAATCTAAATATTACAGTAGAACTCCATTTATCCGAACCCCAATTATCCGAACATCCAATTATCCGAACACTTTTTCCAGAAAAAACAAATCAGATGCCACAGTCACGTTAGACTAAAATTCTGAATCTTTTGATGCGGCAAACTTCAAATGTGTGCGACCAATTTGTAGAGAATGGGATGGCTAATGGTCGGTCGCTTACGTACAGGAAGTCAGTTAGATCATAAAGTCAGTTAATATCTGGTTTATCAATCCAGTGTACGTGTGCGTTCTAGGTAGAACACTGGCTAAACAGACAGTTCAACTTAAAATAATTGTGTCTGCTACTACAGCAGAATAATTTTGGTGTACAAGTATTTCTCTGTGCGATATGGCATCTTCCAGTAGGCCTAAAGCATATAAAAGGAACCGCAATGTTTTGTCAATTGAAACGAAAACAGAAAATTATCAAGAGACTAGGACAAGGTGAAACTGTGTCTTCACTTGCGAGGATTTTCAATGTTGGGAAAGCTACCGTCTCTGACATCAAAAGTAACAAGGATAAAATTATGAGTTTTGCATCGAAATTTGATAGTGAAAATTGGTCGAAGAAACGTAAAACCATGAGAAATGCGAAAGATGTGAAATTGGAAGAGGCTTTGTATATATGGTTTGTGCAAAGAAGAAGCAAAGGGGAACCTATCTCTGGTTCTCTGTTGTGTGAAAAGGCACTTCAGTTCAACAATCAACTTGACGGTCCTCCTGACTTTAAGGCTAGCCAGGGATGGTTAAGAAACTTTAAATCTCGTCATGGCATACGAGAATTGGAGATTCAAGGGGAATCTTTATCTAGCGATGCAACTGCCGCTAAAAATTTTAAAGAAACATTCTTGGCTTTTTTGGAAGAAGAAGGTTATTCACTCGATGATGTGTATAATGCCGATGAGACTGGCTTATACTGGAAATCATTGCCTAAAAAATCACTTGCATCTCAGCGCGAAGCAGCTGCCCCTGGGTTTAAAAAGTGCAAAGAGAGAGTAACAATTTTGGTAGCCGCTAATGCCAGTGGAAGTCATCGTTTACCGGTGCTAATGATCGGCAAAGCCAAAAAACCACGTTGTTTAAAGAATGTGACATGTCTCCCATTGTGTTACAAAGCACAGAAGAGTGCTTGGATGAATAGTGAAATATTTCTTGATTGGTATACAAATCAGTTCATCCCAAATGTGAAGAGGTTGAGAGAACAAGAAAAGAAAACTGGAAAAGTAATTCTTCTACTGGACAATGCACCATCTCATCCAGAGAAGGATACATTGAATGCAGTTGATGCAAATTTTAAAGTAATTTTTCTGCCTCCCAATGTAACAGCACTGATTCAACCAATGGATCAGGGTGTTATAGCAAAGCTTAAAAAGATGTACAAGAAGGAAGTCCTGCGTCGTTTATTGTTGGCTGAAGATGAAGAAAGTGTGGTGGCGTTTTCCAAAAAGCTTAATATCAAAGACTGCTGCTATATGTTAGCTGATGCTTGGACCACCCTGTCACAAGATAATCTCAACAAGGCTTGGAGTAGATTGCTTGGGAAAAAAGGAGGAAATGAAACTACTGCAGTGGACACAAATGATGATTGTATAAATGAAGTTGTGGAACTGTTTCAAGCAATGCCCGAATTCTCGGACTGTGACAAAGATGATGCACACATGTGGCTAGAAGATGATAATGATTCTGGTTTTCAGTTTTTGAACGATGAAGAAATTTTGTCTTTTCTGCAAGAAGAAAACCAAATACATGTAGTGACCGAAGATGAAGACTCCTCAGATGTACATGATGCACTTGTAGATTATGAAGAAAAACCAAAACGTCGACCAAGTCCTGAAGAGGCCTTTATAGCACTAGAAACAGCGATGGCTTGGTACGAGCAAGAAGATGACAGCTGTCCTACACAGCTTCTGCTGTTAGAGAATGCGGGACTTAGCAGCCAAAAGGAGACTATCCAGTTTGGTGCAAAAGAGGATTCCTCATTATTTTAAATAGTGGGCTACATCTGTGCAAGTACATATATACGTAATGTTATTTTGAAAACATTTCTCTTTCTTAACAAAAATAATTAATACAAGTAGTACATGCACTGCAGTGTAATAAAAGATTTTGGTGATACAGTGATCTAATACAGTGTGGTCATGTATTATTATTACAGTACAAGTAAATATGTTTTATAGTGTATTTTCCTTGTGATGGTTAATTATTTTTAGAAATATGTGTACATGTACTCGATACATTATGTAATCCAATTATCCGAACATTTGATTATCCGAACGATGCTCGGTCCCATGGGGTTCGGATAAATGGAGTTCTACTGTAGTTCCATATTAGTGAGAACAAGTTTAGACAACTCTGGCTTTATTATTTTTGCATTAACATCTTTAGTTGTCACCCTTTTTTTCCCTTTCATTTTGCCGATGTTACTTCCCAGGCAGGTTTCCAGTTCCTCTAAAGGAGTCTAACTTTTCATTTTATTGTCAGGGTTCCCCAAAAATGTTAAATACATTAGCAGCGAGAATAATTGTAATCATGTGATTGTGACAAATGCCAGTTTACCTAAGTGCCTTTTAACCTCACAGCAAATAGTACTATTAGATCGTCTGGTGTATATAAGATTAACGGTTTCTAGAATTTTCAATGAGATGGCGTTCGTAATGTTGCTACTTACTACCACGATTATTAGGTTTATTTATACGCAAATTAGATTGTTAGGAAATACAGTAAGGCCCAGTTTTTCGGCGCTCCGTTAATACGGCAGTTTTGAATTATATATATGGTTCATTATGTTCAGCGCTTGTTCTGCTCTTTCGGTGTTTTTCATTATGGTGCGCTCAGCAGCTGAGACCGAGAATGGCTTCGACGCCATTTTATTGTCGGTAATTCAGTCTGTCTACAGCACTTTAACGCTCAGCGTCTCTCTGTATTCTAGCAATTTTACAAACTTTTCATAAGTATAAAGTATATATATATATATATATATATATATATATATATATATATATATATATATATATATATATATATATATATATATATATATATATATATACATATATATATATATATATATATATATATATATATATATATATATATATACATGTGTGTGTGTGTGTATATATATAAGGGGATTGACATAAGTCTTGGGCCTGACCATGAAGGAATCACAGGAGGAAGATGAAACTTGGCACATTTAAAGTTCATCATATTTGCACTGAATGTGTGAAGTACGCGTTTGTTTTTTCAATGGGTTTTCCCGCTACGGTGCACGGCGCAATGTACCCTATTGACCGGATCTGCTGCTCCAAAGATTTGACAAAACAATGGAAAAGAAGGAGGCCAGAGCTGTGATAAAATTTCTGATGTTTCAGGGAAAAACACCTACAGAAATACACAGGGAGATGGAACCAGTGTTTCGTGATTCTTGTCCTTCATATACTTCGGTAAAAAACTGGTGTCAACAGTTTAAGTGCGGCCGCTCAAATTTTGCTGATCTGCCAAGATCTGGTAGACCAGCCTCAGAGTGCAACGATGAATGCAACAAGAGTGAAGAAAATCATTGACCAGGATCGAAAAATGACAATTGTGGAGATAGCTAGTAGAGTGAAACTAAATGAAAGAACAGTTTATAGAATTTTACACAACAGACTGAACATGAGAAAAGTGTGTGCACGCTGGGTTCAGCGACTGTTGACACGTGAACAGAAGCAAACGAGGGTAAATTGCTGTCAACAGTTGCTCAAAAAGTATCAGTCAAAAAATTTTTTGGAGACCATGGTGACAGTAGATGAGACTTGGGTACACCATTATGACCCCAAATCCAAAATTGCCAGCATGCAATGGAACACCCCGGGCTCCCCAACACCTGTCAAGCCGAGGGCGCAGAAATCTGCAGCAAAAGTGATGCTGACTGTTTTTTGGGACGGCAAAGGTGTCCTTTTGAAAGATTATCTGCCTCGTGGCAACACAGTTAATGGACAATACTATGCAGATCTTCTCAGCAAACTAAGAAAGGTTGTGACCAGGAAACGAGGGATAACGCGCACTCAAAATCTTCCTTTGCTTCAAGACAACGCGCCCTCGCACAAAGCACGGCTTGTGCAACTAGCAGCCAACGATTTGAATATTGAAATTCTTCCACACCCACCATATTCTCCAGATTTGGCTCCATCAGACTTTTTTCTGTTCCCAAATCTTAAATAACAGCTAAAAGGAAATCATTTTGACAGCGATGAAGAGGTTATACTGGCATGTGAGGACTGGTTTAGTGTGAGAAATAGGGTATTCTACTCCCAAGGTCTTTTCAAGGTCAAGCAGAGATGGCAGAAGTGTGTCAGTTCAGACGGTGGCTATATTGAAAAGGAAAATAAACACTATACAAAATTTCAGCTCTCTGTGAAATGTCCTTCATGGTCAGGCCCAAGACTTATGTCAATCCCCTTGTAATGTATTATTATTTTTATACGTTACATAGACATCGAAGCGTAAAAATGATAAAAAGAGGATTTTTAAGCCTTTTATTTTAAATGCTGTATATTCCTTTCACTTTCGTATCGTTTTTTTTTTTTACATCTCAGCGATATTGTACGCTTAATAAATGATAGTGTAAGCATGCTATTATGATTTTATATGCGTTTGCTACATTAAAAAAAAAAAAATTACTATATTCTGCTTTTTGCCGATTTCCGCTTTTCTGCTGCGGTCTGTAACCTCACCCACCGTATGAGCGGGCCCTACTGTACATTAGAGTGATACTATTGAGACATGTAACAAGATTTTTCCATACATTTTTATCTAACCTTTAACCGATCTTTTGACATTAAAACTTTCTTCCAGGTGGAATAATTACTAAAGAGGACTTTGCAACATACCAAGCCCATGTAATAGAACCCCTTCGTCTTCGTCTCAATGATAATCTAACTGTGTATTCTCCACCACTACCGTCAGGTGGCGTTGTCATGCTGTATATTCTCAACATCTTATCAGGTTTGTGCACAAAATTCTAAAGCTGTATTTCACCTTTACGTGACTCCTGTACCTTTAAATATAGTCATGCTTAACATAAATACTACAAAGTTGTGGAGATACCTAATCACCTTCACCAGTAGGTTCGACTTTTGATGGTAATTATTAAAGTAATGATGACACCGTTATAAAACTCTGACAACAAGTAGCGAGACAGCCACTTAGTCTCAAATAGCCAGGTGTGTTTTAAACTCTTTACAGATATTTTCCGTCATTTACCTGTGTTCGTGGTCACTTGTCCTTGATTTTTCTTTTGTCTTATTTTATTTATTAATTTACACTTTTTGTCTCTTAATCGTTGCAAGGTTAATTAATAACAAACTAGTTGGTAAAACAGCATGTTACGGTATGAACACGCATTAAAGATTCAGCCATGCTGAGAAAAGCACCCCTTACCTGTCCAGTCGTATTAACAGTTGTTCCATTCTGCCACGGAATCACCTCCCCTGCTCTGCAGGGATTTTAATACAATAGCCAAATTTTAGAGTATACAATGAGGGTCTTTAAATGTATCTACCTTCGCTAAGATTACTCTTGGCAGAGTTGTAAATAGAAGGTGCTTCTAGGGAGTCTTCATAAGATTTTTCAGAAATCAAGCAAACGTTGAATTTATCAACGCATTAGTGAACATTGCATTAGCCCGCCCCTTCTATGAAGATGAAGATGTATGAGCTCGTTTCTGAGCCCCCAACGTAATTATTCAATAAAATATTACTTTAGTAGCTCTGTTGCATTTATATTTAAGATAACTGATTCATACGAGTGCACTTCTGTCTGTAATAATTAAATTAACTTTTAATTTGTAGATACATTTAATAAATTTAATAATCAATTATTGTTTAACATGAGTAAATAAATAAATGATGATAGTGAATTGAAATATTGAGTGTTTCTTAGTGAATTGAAATATTGAGTGTTTCTTTACTCAAAATGGTTAACAGTTTGTACCACACGCTTTAGAAGAAAAAATGTCTCTGCGCCTTCCTTGCTGTCCGTTCTGCCGACCCTCCTATTTTCTCAGTAATTTTACCCTCTGTGAGCATCAATGATAAACTCAGTGGATAGAATGAGAAACCATCGTTACGTCAGGTAAACTGACGACAAACGTGAGGCTGGACAGCGGAAAGCGGCTTTTGCATGATTTAAGCGTGTTTAAATATACACGTGAACTTATTCAAATGTTAATATAATAAATATATACACCATGATATCATCATCATCTACTTCCTGCTACACTTGGGGACTGGGGCTAACTCTGCTTTTGGTTTCCTGTGTGAGAACCCGCACGAAGACGTCACCTGCGCTTGCTGTGATGGTTTTCATATGCTGAGGTTGCCAGCCTCGTATGAACTTGTGCAACCACCAACGAGTTAAACATGTCAAATGTAAAATATAAAGTGAAAAAATTGTATATAATACACCTTACCCTGTACGGGGTTGTAATTTACAGACATCCAGCAGAGAGAAGACTTCCAAATAATGTCGGGCCACAAGTTTTGAGGCAGTTCAAGTCGAGTATTACTTTAATTATAATCCCACTATTATCCTGTATTTAGGTGCCGAGCACTTCGTGGTTTTTAAGTATTATAAAGTCGAGTTTTCTTGCTGGTTAATTTCAGAAGATTCTGAATACTTGGTCTATTCCTATTTATGAAACCCTGCTTTTCTTTGGTCCTAGCTTGTCTGAAGGTGTCGACTTGATTCAGAAGAAAAACGGGTCTAAACTCGTGCTTCATTATATGGGACTTTTCGCGCATACCCTACAAGTTTTTCTCCGCGGTGAGAGTCGCCAAACAAACGTATAGTCTAGTTTAATATACTTCGGTTAGACAAAGCAGATTTAACTGTTTGCTCCCAGCTGGGCTGTTAACGTTATCTCGATCCAGGTTAGATCATGCGAAAATAACACAGCGTTCCTTTATGAGAGAAATAGTGGTAAAGAATGCACAATACAGAGAAAAGGACAGGTAGAACACGATAAAATGAAGAGCAGGGTCATTTTTCGTGACACATTCAAAGTAAAAGTTTAGTTTCAATCAATTACTACACACGTTAGGATACCCTCACCCTCCAAGCTAAATATACGTATACATTTTTTGTAGCCGAAAAAACTAACAGTCCGTGTATAAAATATAGGAACACAATGAGTTTGCTATGTGTAGAAAATCTATGCGACGACAGACTCACTAGAGCAGTGTAACATGACAACATTTATATAGAGTATTTCATACAGTAAGAGGTAGGGGGACGTTGTCAGACCATTCGGGACCCAAAGATGCAGCAATAGTGAATGCAGTCAGCGACCCATAGCTTGACTGCTTGCATCAGGACCAGCGAACCAGAGCTGGTCAAGACCGTACTCCACCACCACGTGGTTAGGTCCTGGAAACAGTCCTGCAGCAGTTGCAGTCTGGCTGAGCGAGGTACGGATCGAAATGGGAAGGCAAACCCGGTCC
>JAMPIV010018073.1:0-248168 GCA_024509875.1 Oreohelix idahoensis | reverse complement strand
ACCTGTCCCAACCTCCTTCACCCCACCGAACACCCTTTTGCCCTCTCCCCACATGCCCCGACGACATCGCCCATGAGGAGCATGAAAAGACAAGGTGACAGGACACCACCCTATCCCACACCAGTGGTGGTCCCGAACTCCCCCGACCTATGGCCCGCCGTCCCCACACAATCTCCGCAAGACCCGCAGAAGCTCCGAACAACATTAATCAGAGGTGCCGGAATGCCTCCCTGCCAAACAGTCCCAAAGTCCGCTCCAGGGGACCCTGTCAAACGCCCCCTCCAGATCCATGGAACAAAGATGGATCCCACTCCTATACCCAAGGGCCCCCTCACCCAGCTGTCCGAGTGTGAAGACCAGGTCCCGAGCACTTCGGCCTGACCGGAATCCGCACCGAACCTCATACAATTGTGGCTCAGCAAGGCGTCGGAGTATCCGCTCTAGGACTCCAGAGCAGATTCCACCAGGGACACCGAGAAGGGACACGCCTCCACGGTTTCCACACCGTCAGCCCCTTTGAAAATTGGTGCCATGATGGCAATCTCCCAATCCCCCGGCACGGCTCCGCTGCACCACGCCGCCCGCAGGACCCCCAAGAGTAACAGGTCACCCGATGCCTCCATGCACCCAACCACCTCTGGTGCCACACCATCACGCCCCGCTGCTCCGCCCATCCCGATCCTCTCCAGCGCCGCCCCCAGCCCCTCCATCCCCATGTCATCCCCACCACCACTGGCCCTCTCCCCTGCGCCAGTGGCCATCACCTCTGATGCCTCACAACGCTCACCATCCAGGAGCCCCCGAGAAACACTCTCTCCATCCCTCCATCACTCCCCCCGGGGCAGCAAGCAACCCGCCCCGCTTGTCTTTACAAATTCGAGAGGGCACTGCTTCTCTTCCCCCCCCCCCCCCCCCCCCCCCCCCCCCCCCCCCCCCCCCCCCCCCCCCCCCCCCCCCCCCCCAATGTTCCCGGGGTCCCTTAGAACAATTTCCGGTTTTCCCGCGCATCCTCCTCCAGCCCCTCTCCAAACTTCTCCCAGGACCTCTGTTCCGCCGCCAGCACCCCGCTCTCCGCCTCTGTCCCGAGTATCTCTCCACCTGTCCTGCTGTGTCCCTAGCTCCCAAGTACCGCTTCTACGCCATTCTCCTCTCTCCCATCTTCTCCCCCACTTTCCCTGTCCACCAAGGCGTCCCCCCTCTCCCGTTCCCAAGTCGAACCCCACCACACGAACCCGCAGCAGCTGTCCCGACGATGTCCTTGAATCCAAGCCAGAGGGCCTCCGAGTCACCAGGCCGCCCCTCTGTACCGCTCACCGCTGCAGCAACAAGCCCCCGACATCTGGTCTCAACCTCTGGCCCTACCAGCCCGCAGGCCCCAATGCTCACCTCTCCCGTTCACCTACCTAGCCTCGTGCGCGATGTCGGTAGCCCACAGGCCGAGCAACCCCCCCAGTTGCTCCCTCGACTGCAAGCAGGCAGTGACCACCCCCAACCTCCGGCCTCCTCCAGACTCCAGCACCCCGGACACACCTGAATGAGCTCCTCCCAAAGACACTGTCGATCACTGACCCCCCACTCCCCGTTGGTTCACATCTAGTGTATGCATGTATGCACTTATGGGGGAACTTTGTGTTTGTAATGATCAGATTCTGCTCTGCAGAATCTAAGGAGTCACTTTCCATTGTCATTGAGAGTATCTTCTCCATATCTTCCGATAACTCCACCCCATCTAGCATGGTCATTTCCAACTCTGGCATTGAAATCTCCGAGCATGATAATTTCATCTAGGCAGTTTTTTTTTTTTTTTTTTTTTCGTACGCCCGCTAATACTCGAGGCGAAATCTCAGGTTATTGTTAATGTCTAACCTGACATTGATTTTACGTGAGTATCCCTTTTCTTGTACAGAGACAGGTGTCCCTCGCCATTCAAGCAGATACTCGCCGATTTCGGAGGTACCCATTAGAGCTGGGTCGGCCCAGGAGCGGCCAATCCCTGGTCGACGACACTCCTTCAAATGTGCTCGCCAAGTCTCGAGTTAATCCAGTCCAATTCCCGGTCGACGAAAAATCCTCAAATGCCGTCGCCCGGGTTTGATCCTGAATCACCCGGTCGCCAGAGCGGTGTTGTAACCACTACGCTAGCGCGGCTCCTATCTAGGCAGTCATTCACTGTCCTTTGAAGCAGCTCGAAGAACTCCTTGACCTCTGCTCTCCCATCCTCATTTGGCCCATACACTATGACCAGGTTGACTATGGTTTCTCCTTCTTTTAGTTTTACAACCATAATGCGCTCCGAGACAAAGGATAGCTTGACACTACGGTATCAACAACAGAACTGATAGAGAGCATAAGAAATTGAGAACCCTTGAAGGGCATGATTGCCTACACCACAAGGCACGGCATCCAATTTGACTTCATTTGGGATATTGAAAAGACCAGAAGTTTGAAGTTAGTGTCCCCAGACTATAGTATAATCTATGCAGATATGTATGTGCTTGCACAGAAAAACACAGAAGAGAAAGGTAAGAAAAAAAAGGTGACAAAAATATCTTTAAAATCAACAAAGATACCAAATCAGGGGAATACAACAAAGCAAAAATCATGAGGAAAATAGAGAGAAGATTAATATTAATGACATAGACAGCAAACACAATAATAGTCAGAAAGGAAAAAAAACATAGATCATGATAATGCAACAGCAGCACAAATTAAAAACAACTCATGTAGCCGGAGAAGTGCACATCCAACGATGAAATAATAATTATCCTGAGGGAAATTATGGACAAAAGATAAATTACAAATAATGTTTTTAATCCCAATTTAGAATATTTCTTACAGTGAACAGCACAAAGAAGACCATAGCACTACTAAACGACACAAAAGTTAATCCAGTCAAAGTAGACTGATCGCACAGTAGTAAAATCAAAATTGGAATATTCAAAGAAACAAGAAAATGTGCCACCAAAGCAAATGAGATTAAATTATCAGACGAGGAAATAGTTAACAGACTGAGTAAGGAAAAATCTATTTACAGAAAATAGAAGGAATACAAGAAAACGTGATAAATACAACTGTAATTACACTGACAAACAACATTTTTCTTTCTTATATAAGAATAAGTGTTCTTAGGTCAGTTTCTTGCGCTGATTTCAAATCTGAAATCCGTTTATCTCTATCACGCCAGGTTCTTAAGATATGTGTGAATAAATATATTTTTGGGAAACCGTTATTTGCTCCGTTTCATTTTTACTATATAACTTATTAAAAATTAATAAAATGCAAAATAATTCTACTTTTTATACTGCTAAAAGATGCATGACATATGTTACGCTATTTTTCAAATAGTTACTGTATTTTGAAATAATTCTGAGCGAAATATGGCTTCTAGAAGTTGTAGAAATTCAGCTGATCTGTTCTGTTACGTATGCGGATATTTTACCGATCGTGTTCACCAGAAAAAACTTTACACCATTACTAAAGAAAGCATATGAACGTTATTTCGATTCGAAAGTTGATGATGCAAATAAATCTTGGAAGCCAAATGCAGTTTTTTTCGACCTGTGCAAATACATTGGCAGGTTGGTTACGAAAATCGCCGAAGCATAAGTCGATGCCTTTTGGAGTGTCAGTAATATGGCGTGAACCGACAAATCACGCTACTGATTGTTACTTCTGCTTGACAAATATCCATGGTTTCACTTTTAAAACTAGAAAGTCTGTGGTTTATCCAAATATTGAATCGGTATCGAAACCAGTTCCTCATGATCCAATCACGTGTCCGATCCCAGTTCCACCATAACAATATCCGTTGGACGTGAATGAACCATCAGAAAGTGATAGTTTACCTGCTTTAGAAACTAATTCTGACTCGGATTATATACCGGTGAATGATGGTGTTCACTTAATTAACCATTCAGAACTTTCAGATCTAATACGTGATCTCGCTCTTACCAAAGGACAAGCGGAATTACTCGGTTCGCGACTCAAAGAATGGAATCTTTTAGCGCCCAATACTCCGATATCTAAATTTCGTCATAGACACAGAGAAACTTGTTCAATACTTTGAGATGGATGATGGCATTTGCTATTGCAAAGATGTAAACGGTCTAATGGTGCACCTCGGTCATGAGCACATAGTTAACGAATGGCGACTTTTCATCGACTCTTCCAAGACTAGTCTAAAAGCCGTGTTATTGCATAACGGAAATTTATTTTCATCAATTCCAGTCGCCTACTCTGTTCATATGAAAGAAACTTATTACAATATGGGTATACTTTTGGCAAAAATAAAGTACAATGACTACCAATGGCGGATTTGTGAAGACCTAAAGGTCATTGCAATTCTCACGGGCATGCAGACTGGGTATACTAAATTTTGTTGCTTCCTATGTGAATGGGACAGCCGCATCAGACAGGAACATTATGCAAGAAAGGTGTGGCCTATCAGGGATCGTATGCAGCTCGGGCATAAAAATGTAATACATGAGCCATTAGTTAACAAAGACGGCATCATTTTACCACCGTTACATATAAAGTTGGGGCTCATGAAGAATTTCGTAAAAGCGTTAGATAAAACGAGCAAAGCTTTCACTTATCTTCGAGAAAAGTTTCCGCAAGTTAGCGATGCAAAGATAAAGGAAGGTATCTTTGTAGGACCTCAGATTAGGAAAGTTATTGCAGACAAACAATTCGAGAACTTGTTACATGGTAGTGAACTTCGCGCATGGATGGCATTCAAATCGATCGTCGATAACTTTCTGGGAAATCATAAATCTGTCGACTATGTGCATATTGTTAAGCAGTGCATAGATGCATACAGAATTATGGGCTGTAACATGTCCCTCAAAATCCATTTGCTTGATTCCCATCTTGACTTTTTCCCTGACAAACTTGGCGAAGTCAGCGATGAACATGGAGAACAATTCCATCAAGATATCGCCGTAATGGAGTCACGCTATCAAGGACGGTGGAGTGTGACCATGCTTGCCGATTATTGTTGGATGCTTCATCGCGATGTACCACATGCCATTCACCGACGAAAGTCGACTGCAAAGAAATTCAAGCCTACATAACTGTTACACTTCTTGTATGAATGATGTTATAATACTGTATGCCTTGTTAAAAAACTTCAATTGCGTATTTCTAGAGATCCCGACCTGATAGAGAAAAACGGTTTGCAGATTTAAAAACAGCGCATTAAAATTGACCAGACAAACATAGAAATGTTAGAGAAAGAAAAAAAAAGTTTTTTTTTTTGTTAGTCAGTGTTATTATTACTCTGGAATGACAAGATATCCCTTTATATTTGTACATACTCTGTAAGAAAATTCAATCTGATCACCAGCAGAGAGCAATTGTTTTAGATTACGTGGTTTATTTTAGCCATTTGATCGGTCTGTTGGCATTTTTGGTGAAATTGTCCATATAGGGAAGATGATGAGCTGCAGTCGAGAGTCTATATATTAATATGTTAATCTAGATGTTAGACAAACCATTAAAAGCGTGGCCTTTGTTTCTGAGACATTTGCGTTCTTTATACGGTGCTCTTGTACAAGCCAGAAGCTGCTCTTGGATTCCATATTCTTCTAGGAAGTAGCTATGCACCTCTGCTTATTCAGTCAAAAGCTTTGTCCTGGACTATAAAGACGACATTAAGTATTTGCGATATACATTTTGCGAAGTTGCCTTAGTGTAGATAGTGTAGTTGTAAATCCCCTTATTGATAATGTCAAGTAGGCATTTTCTCACTAGTTATACTAGTCACTACTCATTACTTGTGAAAACAGCCAGGTCTTTTCGCACTGGTGGAAATATACAACTTATTCAAGAAGCCAAACGACCAGCCCTTGTCATGTAAATGGCCTTTTATTTATTTATTTTGTCTTTTTAAAGTATTTTCGGTGTTTCAGGCATAGGTTGCAGATGAATAATTCGGCACGAGTGATTTTAAGAACCTAATTTCAAAATCATTTGTTGCTAGGAATGTTCCGTATTCTATTGATTAGCCCCACCCCATCTTGGCTGTGTACAAATGGCCCAGTGGGGGGTTTTTTTTTTTTAATTCAGTCCGGCCTGAATGGTAGATCAGCATTAGCACACGTTGTGCCATGGCATTCATGAAACTGTAATGTTCTGTTTGGCAACGACCCACACAGTAACCTTACAAACGTTTTGATATATCGGCCGTCTCATTTCTTATACGAGTCGAAAATAGTTCTGTTTTGTTTTCTGCTAACCAGAACACACTCGACTGTATATAGTCTAGTAGTAGTATAATCTAGGGAAATAGGGGTAACTGCGTCCTAACAGGCGGCGTAAGTGCCTGTGGTACTGGTATGCCAGTCGTCGTGGTTGAATACAGCTCTGCACTGCTAGTTAAAAAATAAAATATTCATAGCCTCAGCAGTTGTTGCACTAACATAAATAAGTCGGCAGAAAGCAACTAATAGTGCATGTATAATTTGTTATGTTTTATATGCAGTTGGGGACATGGAAGTAGAGTTTCAGTATTTGATATACACCTTGTGCATATAGTAGTTCTGCCACACGGTAAAGGTGATTGATCTGTGCTTGTAGTCCGGAAAGCTGTGTGGCCAGGGTTAGATTAAAACTACAGATTTCATGCAATGATTCGTCGGCCGCGGTCTGAAATACATGACAGATTTGTGAAAGTAAGTAAGCGAACATTGTTTCAGATTCATTTGATTATTTCCCATTTCGTTCCGTGTGGAGCATGGAACCACAACTACAGCTGGTCTCCTGGCAGGAAGCCAGCAAACATGTGCTCTTATAGTTGTGGTTTCTGTAGCTATCTGTCTTTTACCAGACCAGTGTGCCAACCCCCATGTACAACCTCGCCTGGTATGCCTGAAGGAGCAGTAGTCAGGGTCGTAGATATAGGACTTAATAACAACATTTTTTAATGCACTATTTTGGTACCGGTACAGTATAATTCCCCCCCCCCCCGGTGTATACGGCCCTGGCAGTAGTCATATTCTTTCTTTGTTGACACCCCCCCCCCCCCCCCCCCCCCCCCCCACCAAGTAAATCTACGTGTCTGATTGCAGATTTATTTTTTATTTTTTTGGCTGTAGTTTCAAACCCAAATCTCCTACTAGTCCATCACTTCGTGTAATGCCAGTAATACACCGATATTGCCGATAAACGTTGTTAAAACTGTAAACATCACAATAAGGTCTCTACAGGTGCGAGTCAATATCTTTAAAGAGTGGGATGCATTACGTATCTTTTCCTTATCGAAATGGCATTCTGTAATAACATTTGTCCCATGTTCCTCCATGTTCATTACCCCACATACGAGTAATTTGTTTGCTTGTATGTCCATGCACACTAAAACTGGTATTATCTTGTGAACGGAAAACTCTGTTTAACCTCGTGTAGAGCTTATTATCTGGGTATATGCGTTCTTTATTCTATATAGTATATCACATCTGTTTTGTCTTGTCTTTGTTCTTCCAGGCGAAAAAATAGGAGGTCCCGTGTGCAAGTTGCGCACGTTAAAAATCCCACGGCAGTTGGAAATGTACAGAGTAGGCCTATCAGGCCGCGCTCCTGGCAAAATTTAAAAATTAGAAACCTAGCCACCACAAACATATTTATAGAATGTGTGATTCCTGTATACACACATTTGGATTCTCGCCGGTGCTACGGATTTCGTGCACTGTGCTGAGATCCTCCTTGTGTGATCTAAGGGAGGTGATCAGAGCACTGTTGTCCGTATGCAATGATGATAGCCCTTAAAACCAAATCAAATATTTTGAGGGGTTTGTAGGTTTTGGTTGACTATCTTTTTCCAATGACAAAGATGGAGTTACAGAAAGTGATATCGGAATAAGAATACAGAAGACAAAAAGGGGCTTTCCTTACATTGTGAAATCTATGACAAGCAACAGACGTTAAGTCTAACTCAAAACTAAGAATTGTCATGTCAAATGTTAAGAAAGTCCTATAGCATGGCTTTGACCACCAAGAACAATGAAAAGCATTACTAGGAAACTACAGCTTTCACAAATGAAAGTGACAAGAAAAATCAAGAACAAAAACAGAAAATAAATTTAAAATAAATTTTTTGTAACGTCCGTACAATAACAGTAGGGGGCCTGCAAGAATAAAAAACTAACAAACAATTGAAAAACCATCAACCGCCCATTAGATACATGTAAAAGGATGTCAATAGTGAGAAAAGGCAACATAGTATCATGGAAGAGGATACATTACAAACACCATAGACATTAAACAATGCCACAACAAACGGCAGATAAATTACAGCCTGGAAGAGCCAACACACATGAAAAACAACAATCTAATGCGCTATATAGAATGATGAACACTATATACCCTAATTATAACCCATATGGGGTTGAACACGACAAACACCGGTTTTCAAGAGCATGGTCCAAAAACCAAACCAAATTACACCCTTCATAAATGGGTGCTTGCACAGCATAAAAAAATGGTACGGTATGACAAGATGGCCAATGTGGAACCGATGGACAGAATGAGATTACCGGTGGAACATGAGGTGAGGATAGAATGTTGGTGCTGGATAGGATACACACTGGGGAAACCAGCTGAGAATATCGCAAGGCGGTCCTTGTTCTGGAACCTTCAAGGTACAAGAAATAGAGCGACAACGAAAAACACATGAAGGGAATAGGAATAGACCTGGACAGGATAAAGAGGAAATGGGAAGAACATTAGCTGATGTCACAGGGGAGGAGAGATTGGTGTGCGCTGAAGCCCTTTGCTCTGCGTGAAGGATAATGAATGAATGACGAATTTGACATTGTACCTTTGACATCAACCTTTCTCAACCTTTTTATTCTGGAGGAACCCCTGAAATAATTGTCAGGTCTCACGGAACCCCTGTATAAAAGTTACTATTTCTACAGCGCATGGTAGCTTAGCGTGATAAATTAAGTTGTAAATATAACAACCCAATAATAATTGTCAATACCCTTTCAAGTAGAGAATAGTTTTTTTCTGTGGATCTGTTTATTTTAGCCAGCTTATTAACCAACTCTTTTTGTGTGGTTCTCCCTCCCCACTAAGAATATCAACTTAATGCAAGTCAGCAGTGTGTAGGGAGAAGAAATCATGTTTTTTTTTTAAACATTTCCTACTTGATTTTTTTATTTTTTTACCTTATCCAAGTAGGCTTAAAAGTCTTATCACCCATGTCTACTCTACAAGATGCTAATGAAATATGGTGTGTGCAAGAGTGAACACGGTCCTATTACAAACTGCCATGCAGGACTGTTCGGTCACTGCCCACCACTGCGAGTGCTAACATTGCCCGGCGCGCAAAATTTAAAAAACAAAAAGAACGTTTATTTATTGTTTTTTTCAATCACGATCTCTCGCGGAACACCTAGCAATCTCTCGTGGAACACCTAGCGATCTCTCGTGGAACACCTAGCAATCTCTCGTGGAACACCTAGCGATCTCTCGTGGAACACCTAGCGATCTCTCGTGGAACACCTAGCGATCTCTCGCGGAACAGCTAGAGTTCCGTGGAACCCCGGTTTGAGAAACCCTGGTCTACTGAGTAATGGCTTGACATTTGTTAGTGCAGTCTGCCCACATAAACTTAGTTTGTGGTTCCTTCGTTTATTCATTTACTATTAACGTCTTGTTCCATGAAGTTCCCCGGGGGGTATCTGAGAAGACACAGACAATAGTACTACTAACCCAGAAGCCATGTTGTAACAGACGACAACTTTGAGGTTGTGCGTGGGACTGGCAGCCGCATTGTGTAAATTTGGCAAAAACCAGCTACTGCAAGAGCACAAGAAGACCTTGGTGGGTACATGCTCCCTGTAGGGGGGGGGGGGGGGGGAACCCGGGGGGGGGGGGGGGGGGGGGGGGGGGGGGGGCGGGGGGGGGGGGGGGGGGGGGGCGGGGGGGGGTGGGGGGGGGGGGGGGGGGGGGGGGGGGGGAAACCAGCTGCAGTGGTGGCTCCGTGCTCCATTAGGATCGAAATGATGAACGACTTCTGTCATGTTCATGTATAGTTTTGCCTGCGGAAGGCCTGACTGCCTGAAACATGTTCACCTTTAATCTTGTCATTCCATCGAACTGTCTCTTCTCTCATATGTTGCCTATTTTGGTAAATGATGCAGACTCTACATCGTCAGTCTTTCGGTGCATTTTTGTATAAACAGTCACAACTCTATAATTTTTCCTGGGTGGGTTTGAAAAAAAATCGAAAAAAGGTGATTCGTCTTACGAGGACAAAAGACAAAGAAAATAGTCTACGTTACGGCCACAAGGCCTTCGTCAGGAAAGGAAAGAAAGTGAAGGCTAGATAGGACACATAAAAACTAAATAAAATAAAAACTGGGTACTTCCCTGAAGGCAAGAACCGAAATTCTATCAAAATCGCTGTCTGTTTGTAAGCGCGTGGCTGAACAGAAAAATGACTTCCGCCGCCGGATGTACACAATGCATACTAAGAAACTAAAAAACGAAACCGGAAAATAAACTACCCAACGTGATAAAAGTGGGGACTGGAAATAGAAGGGGACAGAATGAGTGGGAGATAAATAAATATGAAATAAAAAAATGTATATGGCATACAAATAGAAGAATAGGATAAGAGTGGAAAGAGTAAAATAGAGCAAGAGAGGAGAGGGTGACCTCAGACAAAGGTGTGAAAAGTGTTGAGACCGGCTGGTTTTAGACACTCCATGCGGTGGATAAGACGGTTCTCAAGCTGTTCTCGGCTGGCAGTGTCAGAGGAGCAGGATCGGATCGCTGTGACCTGGATGTCGATGGGACCATGGTGGTCAGGACCATTGAAGTGTATAGCAACTGGTGTGGACTTTTGCTGAGCGATGTCATTTAAGTGCTGGCTGAATCTGTCCCCAAGTCGTTTGCCTGTTTGGCCAATATAAGTTTTGCAGCAACGTTTACATATGATCGTATAAATGACATTGCGCGATTCACACGTGAAGCTACTAGTGATGGTGTACGTAGCCTTAGGAAAGGACACCTTCTGGGTTGATATGACATACTTGCACGTGTTGCATCGTGTCCGACCACAGGGTAGTGTGCCAAAGTGAGTGGCATTCTCCTTTGGGAGACGGCTGTGAACAAGAAGATCCTTCAAGTTCTTGTCACGTCTATATGCCACCAAAGGTGCTTCACTGAATACTTTTTGGGTCAGAGGCTCAGCTTGGAGGATAGGGAGGTGGCGGAAAAGGATCTGTTTGACAGTAGTACTGTGAGGGTGATGGGTCAAGATTAATTTGACTCTATCCGAAGTGGATTTATGGTGAGGTTTGAGGGCCTCCAGACGAGAGATGGGGAGCACACGTTGGAGAGCAGAGGTGAGAACATGTTCTGGATAAAGTCTGTTACGGAAGAAATCCAACATCTCATTTGCTCGTAAGTGGAAGTCATCGTCGTCTTGGCATAAACGGCGGAGGCGGAGAAGTTGTGAAAAAGGAAGGGAGTCACGACAGGCCCGAGGATGAGAAGAGGTATACAGGAGGTAGCTGTGGGCATCTGTCGGCTTGTAGTATACTGAGGTATTAAGGCCGGAGGGCGTGATAGAAATAGTAATGTCAAGGAAGTTGACAGATACTGTGGAGACGAGGGAGGTGAACTTGATGGTGGGGTGAAAGTGGTTCACAAAGTCGATGAAGCGGTGTAAATCAGTCTCAGACATATCTGTGAGACCTATGCCATCATCGATATATCTGCGGTAAAACCCAGGGAAAGGACCGGAGTATTGTTGCCATATCTGATGCTCCAAGTGGCCCATGAATAGACAGGCATAGCTGGGACCCATCTTCGTTCCCATGGCAACACCACTAATTTGGTCAAAAAACTGACCATTGAATTCAAAGGAATTCAGTTGAAGGACCAGTTCAGCAAGACGGAGAAGAGTGACAGTGGATATAGAAGGGCAAGTGCGTTGGTCCAGAAAAAACTGAAGAGCTCGGAGACCATCAGAGTGGGGAATAGAGGTATACAGAGAGCAGACGTCCAGCAAGAAAAGACGGTAGGAGCGGTCTGCTGGGAGTCGGATAGAGGAGAAAGTTGTAAGAGCGTGATTGGTGTCTTTGATGAAGGAGGGAAGATTCTCAACGATAGGCTGGAAAATGCTATCGAGGAAGTCAGAAATGTGTTCAGTAGGACAAGAACAGGCTGAGACAATAGGTCTTCCAGGGTTTTCGATCTTGTGAATTTTGGGGAGCATGTAGAATACAGGCTTGCCCAAAGAGCTGTCATGAATCCTAAGATGAGATGCTTCGGGAGGAAGATCATTACTAGTGATAAGCTGTTTAATCGTGTTGTGTACAATGCGATTGTTAGAGACAGTCGCATCGCTGGTCCTGGACCTGTAAAAAGTGCCATTGGTCAACTGGTTTTTACCTTCACTTAGGTACAAGTCCTTCTGCCAGACGACAATGGCTCCTCCCTTGTCAGCCGGTTTGATGACAATGTCGTCTCTACGGCGAAGAAGGGAGAGAGCACCAGACTCCGCCGAAGTGAGATTGGAATAATGCAATCTACGAGGGCGGAGCTGCTGAATGTCATGGATGGTGTTCTTGATATACAGGTCCAGGGCATGAGAGGCTCCAGGTTTAGGTGTAAAGGGAGGTTTAGTAGAGTCAGAAAAGCGTGCGAAGATGTCGGATTCAGCCTGAGACTGCGGAGTGCTGTCTTTCTCTCTAAAATGGAGCTTCAGCCTCATGCGACGGTGAAACCGATGAACATCCTGGAGGAGATTGTATTGGTCTAGGGTCGGACGAAGAGGAACAAATTTTAGGCCCTTACTGAGAACAGAGCGCTCTCCCTCAGAGAGGGGTAGATCTGGGGGGATGCAGACTACCTGAGTGCATGATGGAGTGGAGGATGGAGGGGTAGCTATGGGGGTAGGGATGAGACGGGATAGTTTATGGTGTTTAGACGTGGAAAGGAACTCATGCAGCTGCCGGTTCAGTGTGTGGATAGTGGTGCGTACCATAGAATAGAAAGGGAAGTTGTTGGAGGTGAGACAACGTAAGCGAAGCAGAAGCTGGGTCTGTAGGGCACTGAGGTCTGATAAAAGGCGGGAGTGACTGGCGGCCACTACGCGCATACGTTGAAAGCCACATCTGGTCTCAATTCGTTGTAGGAGACGTTGTTCCCTAGGATTGAGTGTACCAGCAGATGGATGAAAATTGGAAGAAAATCCATTAGGAAGAATTTTGTGGTGGAGGCAGGTGTGAATAAAGTGGAGATGAGAGGTGAATCTAGTTTTCTTGAAAGTAACGAACGCAAAGTCAATAGCGACACGGGATATATCAGGAGGTAGGGAGCTAAAGCTGGTGGTAACCGACACACGGAGCGAGTTGATAAAATATTTCAGAGAGGGCATAGTGGGGAAAAGTAAAACGTCCAGAAAATAAAAAACGTAAAAAAGTGAAATAAATAAAATATAAAACGCTGAAACAGTAAATAAATAGGGTAGATTGCGGTAGGCTAATATAAGGTATGAAGGAAGAATAGGGAAATACGAAAATAAATAGGTGAATAGGATATAAAATACTGAGAAAAGGCGATAGGATAGGATCAGGGAGATAAGCAGGATATGTAGATAGAGATACGAGATAACAGAGACACGGTGCAGTCAAAAAAAAATATATATATAATCGAGGAAGTGGAGGGGAACTGCGGTAAGACGTGGAATACGATGGGTGGGTTTGAAAAAAAATCGAAAAAAGGTGATTCGTCTTACGAGGACAAAAGACAAAGAAAATAGTCTACGTTACGGCCACAAGGCCTTCGTCAGGAAAGGAAAGAAAGTGAAGGCTAGATAGGACACATAAAAACTAAATAAAATAAAAACTGGGTACTTCCCTGAAGGCAAGAACCGAAATTCTATCAAAATCGCTGTCTGTTTGTAAGCGCGTGGCTGAACAGAAAAATGACTTCCGCCGCCGGATGTACACAATGCATACTAAGAAACTAAAAAACGAAACCGGAAATAAACTACCCAACGTGATAAAAGTGGGGACTGGAAATAGAAGGGGACAGAATGAGTGGGAGATAAATAAATATGAAATAAAAAAATGTATATGGCATACAAATAGAAGAATAGGATAAGAGTGGAAAGAGTAAAATAGAGCAAGAGAGGAGCAGGATCGGATCGCTGTGACCTGGATGTCGATGGGACCATGGTGGTCAGGACCATTGAAGTGTATAGCAACTGGTGTGGACTTTTGCTGAGCGATGTCATTTAAGTGCTGGCTGAATCTGTCCCCAAGTCGTTTGCCTGTTCAGCCACGCGCTTACAAACAGACAGCGATTTTGATAGAATTTCGGTTCTTGCCTTCAGGGAAGTACCCAGTTTTTATTTTATTTAGTTTTTATGTGTCCTATCTAGCCTTCACTTTCTTTCCTTTCCTGACGAAGGCCTTGTGGCCGTAACGTAGACTATTTTCTTTGTCTTTTGTCCTCGTAAGACGAATCACCTTTTTTCGATTTTTTTTCAAACCCACCCATCGTATTCCACGTCTTACCGCAGTTCCCCTCCACTTCCTCGATTATATATATATATTTTTTTGACTGCACCGTGTCTCTGTTATCTCGTATCTCTATCTACATATCCTGCTTATCTCCCTGATCCTATCCTATCGCCTTTTCTCAGTATTTTATATCCTATTCACCTATTTATTTTCGTATTTCCCTATTCTTCCTTCATACCTTATATTAGCCTACCGCAATCTACCCTATTTATTTACTGTTTCAGCGTTTTATATTTTATTTATTTCACTTTTTACGTTTTTTATTTTCTGGACGTTTTACTTTTCCCCACTATGCCCTCTCTGAAATATTTTATCAACTCGCTCCGTGTGTCGGTTACCACCAGCTTTAGCTCCCTACCTCCTGATATATCCCGTGTCGCTATTGACTTTGCGTTCGTTACTTTCAAGAAAACTAGATTCACCTCTCATCTCCACTTTATTCACACCTGCCTCCACCACAAAATTCTTCCTAATGGATTTTCTTCCAATTTTCATCCATCTGCTGGTACACTCAATCCTAGGGAACAACGTCTCCTACAACGAATTGAGACCAGATGTGGCTTTCAACGTATGCGCGTAGTGGCCGCCAGTCACTCCCGCCTTTTATCAGACCTCAGTGCCCTACAGACCCAGCTTCTGCTTCGCTTACGTTGTCTCACCTCCAACAACTTCCCTTTCTATTCTATGGTACGCACCACTATCCACACACTGAACCGGCAGCTGCATGAGTTCCTTTCCACGTCTAAACACCATAAACTATCCCGTCTCATCCCTACCCCCATAGCTACCCCTCCATCCTCCACTCCATCATGCACTCAGGTAGTCTGCATCCCCCCAGATCTACCCCTCTCTGAGGGAGAGCGCTCTGTTCTCAGTAAGGGCCTAAAATTTGTTCCTCTTCGTCCGACCCTAGACCAATACAATCTCCTCCAGGATGTTCATCGGTTTCACCGTCGCATGAGGCTGAAGCTCCATTTTAGAGAGAAAGACAGCACTCCGCAGTCTCAGGCTGAATCCGACATCTTCGCACGCTTTTCTGACTCTACTAAACCTCCCTTTACACCTAAACCTGGAGCCTCTCATGCCCTGGACCTGTATATCAAGAACACCATCCATGACATTCAGCAGCTCCGCCCTCGTAGATTGCATTATTCCAATCTCACTTCGGCGGAGTCTGGTGCTCTCTCCCTTCTTCGCCGTAGAGACGACATTGTCATCAAACCGGCTGACAAGGGAGGAGCCATTGTCGTCTGGCAGAAGGACTTGTACCTAAGTGAAGGTAAAAACCAGTTGACCAATGGCACTTTTTACAGGTCCAGGACCAGCGATGCGACTGTCTCTAACAATCGCATTGTACACAACACGATTAAACAGCTTATCACTAGTAATGATCTTCCTCCCGAAGCATCTCATCTTAGGATTCATGACAGCTCTTTGGGCAAGCCTGTATTCTACATGCTCCCCAAAATTCACAAGATCGAAAACCCTGGAAGACCTATTGTCTCAGCCTGTTCTTGTCCTACTGAACACATTTCTGACTTCCTCGATAGCATTTTCCAGCCTATCGTTGAGAATCTTCCCTCCTTCATCAAAGACACCAATCACGCTCTTACAACTTTCTCCTCTATCCGACTCCCAGCAGACCGCTCCTACCGTCTTTTCTTGCTGGACGTCTGCTCTCTGTATACCTCTATCCCCCACTCTGATGGTCTCCGAGCTCTTCAGTTTTTTCTGGACCAACGCACTTGCCCTTCTATATCCACTGTCACTCTTCTCCGTCTTGCTGAACTGGTCCTTCAACTGAATTCCTTTGAATTCAATGGTCAGTTTTTTGACCAAATTAGTGGTGTTGCCATGGGAACGAAGATGGGTCCCAGCTATGCCTGTCTATTCATGGGCCACTTGGAGCATCAGATATGGCAACAATACTCTGGTCCTTTCCCTGGGTTTTACCGCAGATATATCGATGATGGCATAGGTCTCACAGATATGTCTGAGACTGATTTACACCGCTTCATCGACTTTGTGAACCACTTTCACCCCACCATCAAGTTCACCTCCCTCGTCTCCACAGTATCTGTCAACTTCCTTGACATTACTATTTCTATCACGCCCTCCGGCCTTAATACCTCAGTATACTACAAGCCGACAGATGCCCACAGCTACCTCCTGTATACCTCTTCTCATCCTCGGGCCTGTCGTGACTCCCTTCCTTTTTCACAACTTCTCCGCCTCCGCCGTTTATGCCAAGACGACGATGACTTCCACTTACGAGCAAATGAGATGTTGGATTTCTTCCGTAACAGACTTTATCCAGAACATGTTCTCACCTCTGCTCTCCAACGTGTGCTCCCCATCTCTCGTCTGGAGGCCCTCAAACCTCACCATAAATCCACTTCGGATAGAGTCAAATTAATCTTGACCCATCACCCTCACAGTACTACTGTCAAACAGATCCTTTTCCGCCACCTCCCTATCCTCCAAGCTGAGCCTCTGACCCAAAAAGTATTCAGTGAAGCACCTTTGGTGGCATATAGACGTGACAAGAACTTGAAGGATCTTCTTGTTCACAGCCGTCTCCCAAAGGAGAATGCCACTCACTTTGGCACACTACCCTGTGGTCGGACACGATGCAACACGTGCAAGTATGTCATATCAACCCAGAAGGTGTCCTTTCCTAAGGCTACGTACACCATCACTAGTAGCTTCACGTGTGAATCGCGCAATGTCATTTATACGATCATATGTAAACGTTGCTGCAAAACTTATATTGGCCAAACAGGCAAACGACTTGGGGACAGATTCAGCCAGCACTTAAATGACATCGCTCAGCAAAAGTCCACACCAGTTGCTATACACTTCAATGGTCCTGACCACCATGGTCCCATCGACATCCAGGTCACAGCGATCCGATCCTGCTCCTCTGACACTGCCAGCCGAGAACAGCTTGAGAACCGTCTTATCCACCGCATGGGGTGTCTAAAACCAGCCGGTCTCAACACTTTTCACACCTTTGTCTGAGGTCACCCTCTCCTCTCTTGCTCTATTTTACTCTTTCCACTCTTATCCTATTCTTCTATTTGTATGCCATATACATTTTTTTATTTCATATTTATTTATCTCCCACTCATTCTGTCCCCTTCTATTTCCAGTCCCCACTTTTATCACGTTGGGTAGTTTATTTTCCGGTTTCGTTTTTTAGTTTCTTAGTATGCATTGTGTACATCCGGCGGCGGAAGTCATTTTTCTGTTCAGCCACGCGCTTACAAACAGACAGCGATTTTGATAGAATTTCGGTTCTTGCCTTCAGGGAAGTACCCAGTTTTTATTTTATTTAGTTTTTATGTGTCCTATCTAGCCTTCACTTTCTTTCCTTTCCTGACGAAGGCCTTGTGGCCGTAACGTAGACTATTTTCTTTGTCTTTTGTCCTCGTAAGACGAATCACCTTTTTTCGATTTTTTTTCAAACCCACCCATCGTATTCCACGTCTTACCGCACTTCCTCGATTATATAATTTTTCCTATTGGATAGATCCGTGTTGTTCTTCTTTACGTGACTTTTCAGCTGACTTATGTGATCACATGCCTCCACGACTTTAATTATGTAGTGCATTTATTAGTTATGTTTTTGACTTTAGTACCGTATTGTTAAACTGTCTAGTTTAATCTCTCTTTGTTATCTGATATGAATGTACAGCACTGTGTGCGCTGTGCGTAGGCCTATATTAAAACCGTGGTATTATTACAGAGAGCGATGGTTGCTGTAATGAACATACAGAGATGTACATCAATAAGTTGTTTTATTTTAATGTATTGGCTTTTAAAAAAAATTCTCTTGGAAGTTGGCAGTGAGGAGAATAAATGAAAGACTCAGATACCTTTTTTCGTCATGTAGGTTCCCTGTTGAGAACATAGCTACAACTCGTGTTCACCACATCCTCTTTAGTCCATCCATCAGGTTTCTGATCCTTTGGCTTTCTCTTATGTCGTTCTTGTCTATGTTCTCTTTGACCTCTTCGCTGTTCTCTTTCAGTGTAGACTCTTGTCAAGGGCATGTCTTTGTATATTTGAATATAGCCTAATTTTCCCGGGAACAGTAGCAGAAACCGTAGGTATCGTCATTTGTTACAGCATCGCTTTAAACAAGGTATCCGGACATCTAGCTTGGACATTGTTAAAGCCGAGACACCGTTTTTCAGTATCTCAGTGGGTTTTTTTTTTTTTTTTTAGTTGCCAATGACTGCTGCCATCAATGGCTTGTTATTAAACTAGTAAAAGAAGCAACATTATTCAGATGTTGCAGATGTCTGTAATTAGTTGTAATCACTGTATTTTTGTAAAGATTGAAGTGGTATGACAAGATGGTCAATGTTTAACTGATGACTAGAACCAGACAAGCGTCAGTGGAGCAAGAGATGAGAAGAAGACGAGATGGATAGGACACTTATTGAGGAAACCTGTCTATAGCATTGCTAGGCAGTCCTTGTTCTAGAATCCCCAAGGTACGAGAGGCAGAGGGAACTTAAGGAACACATGGAGAAGAGAACTGGCGTCAGACGTGAAGAAGACATGGACATACCTTGTGCTGATGACACGGGACAGGAAAACTTGGCATACGTTTATTGAAGGCCTGTGCTCCGTGATGAACTGAATGATTAGATAAATGAATAAACAATATTTTTACAAATGCTTGTCAAGTAAAATTAACCCCACTTGTGCAAGGTCACTGTGTAAGCTATTTTATTGCACGTGTTAAAGCGTACACGATGTTACCTCGCTGGTGGTTTAAAAGTTCTCAGGGGAGCGCGCTGGTGTAATGGTTACCACGTTGCGCTAGCGACCAGGTTTTCAAGGTTCAAGAACGGGCGCGGGCATTTGTAGGAGTGTCATCGACCGGGATTTTGACTGAATAACCTGAACGGCTCCTGAGATAAACCCTCTGTGGATGGGAAGGAGCAAAGCTCCTGACCGGGTTGGAAGGAAAGTCCACAGGCTCCCCAGCCTCGCAATGACATGTCATTGGGCCGAAGGGCTAAAAGCCCAAGTGCCGCCGGTTAAGAAAATTAAAAAAATAATAAAAAAGTTCTCAGATCTGACCCACCATCCTTTGACGGGAATTTACTTAGAATTGTAATCATTATAATGAATGCATGACCTTTTTAAAGCATATCTTTCAACACACGAGGTAACACCGCTGCTTGTGTAGTAAGACATGTTATTTCATATGTTGGGTTACTGGGAAAACAAGTTTGGCAGCTCTGTCAGTGAGATATCCGCAGAAGATGTTTATAGTTTATGCCTGCATTAGCTTTGTTTCAGCTACATTTTCTCAAGTGTGCCTTGCTTTTTTTATGTGCTTTATAGATAGGCCAACTTTTCTCATGTATATTTAAGATTTAGGTAGCCTGTGAGTCGCCGCATAATGCAAACCTCCTGCTTACGTAGACTTTAGTTGTTATTTTCTGACAAACGGCTTGCTTTCCGAGTTATTGACGAGTGGAGACATTCTAACAAACCATGCCAACTACAGATCATTCAAGTATTTGTCCAACATTTTGGAGTTCATATTTTTGGACGAGTTTATAAATGATTAATGCACCTTCATATTAACCTAGAGACTCGTGGGTATATTTATTAAAGTACTTATATTTATTAAAGTACCTTTTCATCAGTTTATCCATGAGTTATTTTAAATAGTTGCAAATATTTCTTTATTACTAAAGGTGCACACTCGTCCAGAAATGTAAACGTGCATATTGTTAGAAGCCATCTAATTTAATAACATTATAGTCTATAGATCATTTTATCATGATCAGAACTTGCCTGCCTTGTCATAACCCACATTAGCATGTCTTTGTTCAAATTCAGCGGCGGCGCTGCAGATCTACGCAGACTCTTGGCACGGGCTCCGATAGCGACGACGATGGACCTTCTCCATGGAAGTCACCTCGGGGTCCTAAAGGCAGGAGCGGAGCGGCAAGAGGAAATGGTGGAGTAAGAAGTTCATCTCTTTTTCCACAGTCCCAGTTGCGTGGATCACCCAGTGCTTTGGGGAGATCTTTAAATACATCCAGATCTAATATCAGGCCACGTGCACGCCACAATGACTCGCAAGACTCCAGGAGCCTTAAAAAAGGTTTCGGTGCTAACGCTACACTAGAGTCAGAAAGTGAAGAGTCTGGGTACGGCGACACGTATGGAGATACCATGCACGCAAGCTTTGAAACGCACCTGGATGAGCCTTCATTGTTAATGGAGTCTGAACAAACTCATACGCCACTCACTTATATCGAATCTGACGACGAGTCCACAGCCTCTTTCATTAGTGGCGATTTTCCACCAGTGGACCCCGAAAACCTCAGAAATACTGGCACGCAAACACCGGGTCACGTGCGAACCCAGACAGTGGAGCTGAAAGACCTTCGTCGCAGTAGCGTGGCGCAGACAGAGAGCTCACCTCGTGCTGTAGGGATACAGACTTCGACTACGTCGCTGCACTCAATCGGAGCCCAAACTAAGCGGTCCAGCGGTTCACGCGTAGACCTTCTCAAAAGCATTTTGTTGGAAGTGAAGGATATTAAAAAGCAGCAAGGTTTGAACGACTCAAGAGACGAGACCATGTCTATTGCCTCGGACATGACGATAAACAGAGACATGTTGGAAGCTTTGTATCGCGACATAGCCAGTCTAAAGGCAGCAGGTGCACATGGAAATGCCACAACACAAACAGTTTTTGAACAAGGTACACAGACGTCCATAAGATTATTCCCCGAGGGCGACTCCCAGCTGCAGGCTCGACAAGAGAGAATGAACGACCTACTGGAAGAGGTTCAACGGCTCAGAGGTGGAAACCAGAGCACAACGCCAAGTAATGTTCAAAGTACTCTGCCAGACTTTGACCAGAGAACTCAGTCTCGCTCCCTGCACAGAATCACACCAGTTAGGTTTGACTCCCCTCCTTCAGCCATCCATCAATACCCAGCTACAGCACAGCCCATCTCAGAGCCACTTGTTAATGGCCACAACCACACAGCTACGCAAGACATGAATGCCACGTATCCGCCTGTCAATCAGTCCATGATAAATGGTGCAAGGCGTCGAGTGACCCAGGATGATTTGAACAGCGTAAGTGAGAGGCTTGATCGTCTCGGTTACTACCAGATTCCTCGCCGTCAAGGTCCGCTCCCTACCTATTATCCATCACCAGTAACGATGCAGCCCACTGAGCCTCAGCTAATTGTACATCCTACCCAACCTACACCGCATGGACGCTATCGAATTAGAGAATTCGTCAGGTCCTTTGACGACATTGATATGCTACCAAACGACGGATACATCAACAGAAGAGGGCGGAGCTATCGGGATGGACGAACCCGAGAAGGTGTGATGGACAGGTATCACTTGGACGATGCCTTGCTCGAAGCTACCAGAGCAGCACGACAGCTGAAGCGCATGTCAGCAAAAATGAAACGGAACTTACGAGAAGAGCTGAACAGATCAAGATATTAAACCAGTTTATGGCCTGACAGGCGGAGTTTTCTAGACAGAAGAGAGTCCGCCTCGTGAATGCAAACATTATTAGTTAAAATAATTAAGAAATTACTGGATATGTTGTTTGTAAATAAGAATAAATATAAGCATAGTTTACTTTAAAATCCCTTTGTGGTTACGCTTGACATATGACGGCAGAGTTTTGGCTTGAATCGTTTTTAAATAGGCCTAATACCATTTCACAGTTTTGAAAATTATGATTTAAATAAAAAGGAATATCATTTAATATACAAAGTATACACAGTGACTAGATAGACGCCTAAACGCTGCAGCAGGGTGGTAAAACATTTGGAATATAGCCTTCATCTCTACTGCTGCAGCACCTTTTTTCAGAATACCAAATATCTAATAAGCGGATACAACTTGCTCATACATTCTTCAGCTGAATAGTAACGGTAATCAACACACGGATATATTAGCCTAAACTTGGTACGAGATTCTACAACAGAATATTAACTGTAGTCGTCACACGGGTGTATTAACCTAAACTTGGAACGAGATTCTACAGCTGAATATTAACAGTAGTCGTATCACGGGTGTATTAATCTAAACTTGGTACGAGATTCTACAACGAAATACTAACAGTAATCAACACATTCATTTATCAGTCTACACTTGGTAATAGATTCCACAACTAAATATTGATGGTAGTCAACACACATATATTCTCATGCATTGAGCTAAATTTTGGATGAGCAGCTTTATTATAGAGTTTATTTGAATCTAAATATTTAGTACACAGCTCTCACCTGAAAATTCCTTATTTTTAATATACGACTTTCAACACTGAGCTTAAGTTTTTATATAATACAAGTATTTGCTAAAATGTAACGTCAGAACGAGTGTTGTAGCTCTAAAATATTGCATGCAGTAATGTTAGTAACCAGACTTGGCATATGTTTGTTGAAGGCCTGTAGCTCCTTGGAGATCTGAAATGTGCTGATGAGTTTGAGTTAGACACAGTCAAGAGTTGACTTCAGTTATTCAAACTGGCTTGTGACGTGGACTTAATGTCTCTGATTGATGTTTAGTGTTATTTGAAAAGGGGGGGGGGATGTGCTTAGGTCATACAAAGATCTTTAGAGGTGAGTTATCTTTACCACAGAGATAGCGGTCATGGAGGTTTATGAAACAGTACCCACTTTCCAACTTCGTGATGCCATAATTATGAAATAATAGTTTAGATAACTTAGCTGTGAAATTCTGGCAAGAAATGAAATGTTGTTTGTTTGTTGTTGGTGTTTTTTTTTTTTAAGAAACTGATGGCTTTGCTGTATTAAACAAGCTGTGCAGATTTCACCAATAATGCATGTGCTTCAGTGTGAAGGGATAACACCTGTCATTTAATACTTTAACTACCATATGTTGTTTTTTTCCGAAACATAACATATTTACACTCGGGCCTAGTCACGACAAGCATTATATAAAGCTCATGTTTCCAGTCCTTACAAGTCCACAATATTTTAATGTCTATACTTTCCGCCCAGAACGTTTTAAATGTTTACTGTACTTCCAACATTCAGTGATATTCAGCCACCACTGCACGTGCGGTCATTGACGTGTTATACCTCACTGAGTCCGAGTGAGCAACAAAATATAATTTCTGACTAATCTGCGCCAGTGCTTTGTCGATATTTTTGTTTTGTTTTGATCAACTATTAGAGTTATTGAACTCGTCATTTGTCTCAGCAGTCACATTTTTGTCTTCCGTCCTAGAACGATATTTCAGTCTTACAAATACATATTGTGATATTTTGAAGATATATTTATATAATGTCAGTTTTATTTGCACTAGAAGTAAAATATATATATTTGATTGCGTTTTTGTCGTTTGCCTCCACGCTGAAAGGTAAAGGATCCTGTTGAGGCAAATTGGGAATATGGTGTTAGGCCCATATTTTCTTGACCATACGGATCACTATGGTCCGTGATCAGCATCACGCCATACCCCTTTAATCTTCCCAGAGTTGCTCTGGTACCCAACTCATAAGGCTGGGTGTGCCACGATACAAGAAGGCACAACTTCGAACATGAATACCAACGTTCAGTTAGGCTTGTGTCCGTCGATACAAGCGATGGTATAGACCCATATTACCAGAGTAAACACTCTTATAGCACGTTTCACTAGCTTTGCCCAACTTCAAAATGCTATATCTCAGCGAATATATAACGCATATAAGTGAAATTTTGTGTGTGAATTTGAAATGGTATAGACCCTATGAATTAAATTTTTCATTAAAATGCGGCCATTGGTTTCAATTTTCGTTTCTTTGCGATATAATATAAAATCCTACTTGCCAACACACATCACACGCACACATATTGAAATGTCTACAGTAAATTATACGACCTCATTTGCACATTTTTTGGTTTATCAAGCAATTGGCATGATTTTTGAGTGAAATTGCGTGAAATCGCACTTCTTGAACATAAAACAGTTTATATCCGGTGCAACGCACACATTGTCAATCAGAGGTGTGTCTACAAAAATTATTGTGTGGTTAAGAAGGAAAAATGAGTCTGCGAGTACATTTTATGACATTACAGCAAATCACAAATAGGATTTTAAAGTATTTCTGCAATGAAGCTACTCGAGGAAAACTATATCATTCTATTTCAAACCCACAAAAGAGGACTATTCACGCCTTGGGGATAAGCAAACGATCATTGCACCGCTGGATAGCGACATCTGAAATGTCTAATTCCAGTGTTTTACACACGAAAATTAGGCCAAGAGTGGTGGATAATTTTGACAGAGAATGGATCCGCAGAGAAATTTGCAATATGTTTCACAATAATGAGGCAGTGACTTTAAGGAAATTGAAAATTTGGTTAAGAAAGAATAATGACATTGATATTTCCAAATCTACGCTATGGAGGACTATTAGGAGTTTGGGATTCACTTTTAGAAAATATGTTGGTGGTAGAAACCTTATTTGTGAGAAGCCTCATATAGTTGCAATGAGAAGCAAATATTTACGCGAGGTCAGAGAAATGAGAAGAGATTGTTATGATTTTGTGTATTTAGATGAAACTTGGATCAATGCGCACCACAGTAATGAACGAGAATGGCAATCATCTGATGGAACAACTAAGAGACTAGTACCAAGCAGCAAAGGACAGCGCCTAATAATTGCACATCCAGGAAGCAGCCATCATGGGCTTCTAAATAATACTGAACTCATATTTGTTTCAAAATCCACAGATAATAGGGATTACCATGCAGAGATGAATGGCAAGATATTTCAAGATTGGATTGTGAATCATGTACTTCCTTCCTTGGATAGACCGTGGTGTTTGATAATGGACAATGCCTCATATCACAACGTTGTGGCACCAGAAGATAAAGTTTCTAATTCACCAAGTATTAAAGATGTAATAAAGATTTGGCTGACCATAAACAACATTCCATTCAACGAAATGTCCATGAACCTGAATTACTTGGAATTGTAAAAAAAGACACAGCATACAAAGATATTTCACATAGACAAGGCAATCCATGAACATGGTCACATATGTTTAAGATTACCTCCTTACCATTCTCACTTAAACCCAAAAGAATTAGTATGGGCTAAAATTAAGGAACAGGTAGCAACAGAAAATAGAACGTTCAAATTAAAAGATGTTGAAATACTTATAAAAGCCGCCATCTCCAATATAGCCAGGGATTATTGGAAGAAAAGTGAGAACCATGGGTTACAAGAGGAAGAGGAATATTGGAAGAATGATGGTTTGTCCTTCATTCAGCCGAGATTGATTTTCAATTTCTCAGAGACATCTGATTATGATTCGGATGAAGTTTAATTTCTTTAAAGATGACCTTACCGTTATTTACAAGCACATTAGAGGAGCAACGTTCCATTATGATATTTATGAACCGCAAAGAGATGATACCCATTGAAATAATTAGATCAAGGAAGGTCCAGTTTGGTAGCGCATTAAATGTCAATGACAAACAATGTCACGAGTATTTCGCATGCAGATCATTTAAGAAATCATCTTCAACACGTATTCAATTGCAAACGTGATGGCCACATTATTGTAATAGTAGACACGCCTATGCCTAATCAATTCACAGAATCTGTGCATGAAGTGGTAAAATTTCTTTTCTCGATACACAATAATTAGTATGCCGACAAAGATCAAAGGATTTCATCCGTTTATGGGAACTGGACAAGATGCACAGATATAAAATATATATTTGTTGGGTCTAACCCAATATAACATCGTATGCAAAAAATGGCATTAATACGTTAGACGGTTAATCAGATAATTACATTTGTTTGAGGGCAAAGCTAGTGAAACGTGCTATAGCAGTAGAAATGCATAATGGTGCAACATTTCATGGAACAAAGACTCATGGTATAAATACAGTATATATAGCTTTAATGTTGGTATAGATATCAGATATACCATGATTACTCGGTATTGTCTTCCTTTGAGACTTGATTATATAACATTTGTTTTGTGTTGTTTGTGCTTTTTGCACTGTGAAGGTTTGGTTTGATTTTTTTAAAATACGTTAACAACTTCTTTTCCTAAATGTTTGTAGATATGTCGTGATTTTAATTTTTTATGTGTTTGCTAATGAAATTTACCTTGCCACGGAACTGTATTAATTCAGTACAGCCAGCACTTGCCATTGTGTCAAGATATGAGGGAATTACGATAGCAAAACTATCCAACAGTTTGTTTCTTCTGAACTTTGTTCTGCTTCAAGCAAGCGAGACTAAAAAGACATCTATTTTTTTTCAAGCTGGTATCATTGTGGCCCTTTGTTCTCCTTATGTGTACTGTTTTCATCGATTCTTACACAGTGTTTACTTTGAAGCTCTCCATCATTTGCTTTTTCCCTCCTACTGATACCAAGGAATTTGTCATAAAATTCTTCGATTTTTAATAAGAACCATAATATTTAACTGAAAATTGGGTCATTAACTGCGCTGTCGTAAAGTTTCCTAGACTGTCATTTGAACACGGACAGCTAAATACGTTCCCTACAGTATTTACCAGGGTTCCACGATTAAATCTTTGAGAAAAAGCCAAACACCGCCACAAACGAACCATGTTTCTGAAATTTGGCGTCAAGAAAAGCCAAACTGGCAACCCTGGTCTTTTTGCAGTATCATGTGCTGATAGAAATAAGATATTGAGAGATGCTGGTTTTTAATAACGAAGGTTGATTTATCTTCTGGAGTGTTGTAATGTTTCATTGATATACTCAGTATTACAAAAATCAATATTTTGCTTAGTTCACTTTACTACAGTCTGGTGCATGTTTGACGCAGTATTCAGTGCAACCAGAAGAACAACCATGTAACTTAAAAAAGGAGGGAGTATCTTTTAAAAGACAAACACATTATACAGAGGAAACAGCATGTTGCTAACGAGTATCTTTGAAAAGACAAACACATTATACAGAGGAAACAGCATGTTGCTAACAGTTAACACTATGCCCGTATGTTGTTCCATTGTTGAAAATATGTGTAGTATTGCTACCGCTGTGCAGCATTACTGGATTATACTTGTTTTTTTAGTCACAGACAATTTATATTCTATGTGTGGTTAGACTAAGTATTTGTAAGTACTCTGTACCAGAGTTCTTACTTTCTGTTTTTTTTTCCATGCGTTTATTCTTTTTATTCTTCTTCATTCACTCTTTATTTATTTGGGGTTTTTTTTTCTGTACAATTACTTTCTTACATTGTTTCTTTTATATTAAATTTACTGTGACTATTAAGATCGACACTAAAATGACTGTCAAATTTCTGGAGTTTCAACTGCTGCATTGTTACTTCATGCGTCCATTTATGTTGGATATTCCACCTTTGTATTCGATAAAAGAGAAAGAATCAACCGAAAGCTATCTATTTGCATCCATAATAATAATAATAATAAATTCTTTAAGCACCAAACACGGCGCATAAGGCAGAAATCAGTGCTCTCCAGATTGTTCGTTGTGACGCCACTCCTCTTAGCTCTTGCACATTATTTAATCCCAACGTTCTTCCTTCTCTTATTATTGTTCTTCTGAGTGTTTCTTTTGGTCTTCCTTTTTTCCTCTTACCCTCAGGAACCCAAGTGAGCGCCTGCAGTGGTATTCTGTTGTTTTGCATTCGTAGGACATCCGTAAATTCTTAAATAGCAAGAAAGATACATTTCGCCAAATTGTATGCATTATCTAATACACCTATAAAGTGAGGTGACATTGGACGAGTGAAACGACTTAAATACATGTAACTTACAGTCCATTTATTACAGTTCTCTTATGTCCTACGCCTGGTGAATGCCTGTTGGTCGTAATTTATGGTGTGTTTAATTTGTCTTTCTATAAAACTGTCCTTTGACTTTCCCTTTTCCATAAAATAAAAAATCACTTACCTCTGTTAACACGAGATACCGCTGTTCTAGCAATATATAATGTAGCTATATCAAACTAAAGGGCAACCTGAAACTGTGCACAAACTACAGAACTATAGCTCTTATAAGCCATGCCAGCAAAATACTTTTACAAATCATAATGAAAAGGTTGCAACAAAAGCTAGAAACAGAAATAAATGAAGTACAGGCGGGTTTTCGACCAGGTAGAGGCACTAGAGATCATATATTCAACATGAGGATCATCATAGAAAAGTGTAGAGAATTCAACGTTGACCTACATACTTGTTTCATTGATTACACCAAAGCTTTCGATTGTGTACAACATCAGCAGTTATGGGCTATTATGAAAAATATGGGATTTCCAAACCACCTTATACAACTCATCGCACTGCTGTACCAAGAACAACAGGCAGCCGTAAGAATAGAGGGGGAAACATCAGAATGGTTTGAAGTACAGAAAGGAGTAAGACAAGGCTGTACCCTTTCCCCTTACCTGTTTAACATTTATGCCGAGAATATCATGAGAAACGTAAGAGATGACCAAGAACACACAGAGTTTGACTCATTTAACATCGGCGGGTACCAGATCCCGGAAATCAGATATGCTGACGACACAGTCCTCCTATCGACCAACCCAAAAGGACTTGAACAATTACTTCTGTCCACCAAAAAAAACACAGCGAGGCCCAGAATCTATACCTAAACACCAAGAAGACCAAAGTATTGACAACAGACAAAGTAAAGACCAAACCAGAAATTGAAATTGATAACGAAGAACTGGAAAGTGTCAATGAATTCGAATACTTAGGATCAATCATTAACAGCTCTGGCGACTGTGCAGTAGAAATTAAAAGAAGACTTGCAATTGCTTCACATAAGCTAATACAGATGAAAAACATATGGCAAGGCACAAGCAAAGAAACAAAGTTACAACTGATCAGAGCATGTATATTCCCAGTAGCAACATACGGCTGCGAGACTTGGACACTCAATAAAACAGTTGCAAAAAAGATTACATCATTCGAAATGAAATGCTACAGAAGGATGTTGAGAATACCCTGGACAGAAAAAAAGACCAACAGAGAAGTACTGCACTCACTAAACGTACAGGAACATTGGCTCCTAAATACCATCGCAATAAGGAAGCTGAAATTTTTCGGTCATATAAAAAGACATAATAGTCTGGAAAAAACAGTGATGGAAGGCATGGTCCCTGGAAAAAGGGGAAGGGGTCGACCTAGACGACGGTGGACCCAGGACATCACAGAGAGTCTGAACTTGTCTTTGGCTGATGCAGGTCGACTTGCCCAGAATCGTGATGCGTTCAGAGCAGCTGTAATGGAGACAACGTTCTGGAAAGAATATGTCACATGATGATGATATCAAACTAAGAGCCAGGGATCCAGGACGACTCAGAGTTCGCTAGGAGGACAACATTAGACAATCTCTGAAGCACCAAGGACTAGATTGGATTCAGGCCAGGAGGAAGAAGACAACCTATAGGTTAGTATGGCGCTCTCTCATCCAAATCTCTACACCTCACGATAGAAGAGGAACGACTAAGTAAGTAAGCCTATATCGGTCTACTATGGAAAGTTCTTGAAGATTGGCCAGAAAATATACTGAGTTTTGTTTGTATGTTATTTTAGAAACTACAAATCCTCAAATTATCTGTATTCTAAAAGTAGGCCAATATTATACGCGAATGCACTGTTATGTGACAGTTTCTGCCTCACCCTATGTTACATCTCCATTTTGTGGCAGATCATGTCTGACATATAGGCCTACATTGTTTGGTAGTTTGTGTTTCACATGTTCTTACATATACACAGTATGACAATTTCTGTTTCATATTCATGCCTATGTATTTTAAAAGTTGATTTACAAGGATAGCTCATTTGCGAAAGTAAACCGTTTTTTTTTTAAACCATTAGACAGTTTTTTTTTTTTTTTTTAAGTGTAGACCAGTGCCTGTCAAAGTGGGTGGTATAGCCCTCTGGGGGGCAGTGGGGTTACCTAGGCTGGCTATAAGGGAATAGGGACGAATCGCTGCTTCTTAAAAGATAGAGATGGGGGAGGGGGCTCTGGGGATGAGTTTATGGAACCAAAGGGGCTGTGGCCTGAAATAGTTTAGAAATCACTGGTTTAGGCGTACATAATAAGTACATCACCCTTAGATGTTTTAGGTACAAATGATGCATGCCTATATCTTAGGCAGAGATCAGAAGTTGTGAATATGAATGTGTAGATGCACTTTAACACGCGACCTCAGAATAGCTGTCTCTGTGTCTCCCACCCGCTGTTTTTTTTTTTTTTTTTTTTGTAAACGTCGATCATTTCATTTTTGTTTAAACATTTTAGTCGCTTGGTGCATATTTTTACTTTGATAGTGAGAAAGTCGTGTGATGCATATTTTTACTGTGGCGAGTAAGTCATGTGATGCACATTTACTGTGGCGAGTAAGTCATGTGATGCACATTTTTACTGTGACGAGTTAGTCGTTTGGTTTATATTTTTTTACTTTGACGAATTAGTCGTTTGTTGCACATATTACTTTGACTACTTTGTCGTTTCATGCACATTTTACATTACCGAATTAGTCGTTTGGTGTACATAAGTTTTCCCTGTAATGTGAAGCATTTAAAAATAACTTTTTTAACCTGGGAATTAAATTACTCGTAAATTGTATTATTTATTTAATTTTGGAGAAATCATTGTTTCTGAATCATCTTTATAATTGTTGTAAATCAAACATAAGACATAGGACTCTGTGAAAATTATAATATATTATAATACATATCTACATGATCCTATTTAATATATATCAGGCTTTTCTGCGATGTTTTGATTATAATATTAATTCTTGTCTGTGAAATAGGCTTAAAAAGCATATTGGCGCAAGCACTAAAAACTCATTATCAGTCAATCTAGGAAGGTTATTTAAAAAATAAACTAAATAAGCAGTAGGGTGTAAGCTGCGATAGTGAAAGATGGCTTAAAACGCATAGGCCTACCTGACATGCCTTAGTGTCCGAGACTTTTTGCGTTCTCTAGATCTACATGACTGGTAGAACAGGTGAATTCACCCGCCCTGGGAAATTCAGCAACATCAGCTTTATAGTTTTTATTCCTTAAGAGCAGCACCTTTCCTGAGTTTTTTTTTTTTCTTTCTGTAAATATGCCGCAAGCATCTGCTCTGTGATAGTATTTTGTCTTACAAATACTTACTAACATTTTTTTAAATAGAATGTGGTGAAAGACTCTGTTATTGGGAGTAAGCTTTTCTCTCTGTGTTAACAGGCTCTGTTTTTAACAGCTGACTTTTCACCAAGATATTGAAGGAGAAATCAGATAATGTTTGACATTTTTTTTAAATATTATCGTACGCCCGCTATTACTCGAGGCGAAATCTCCGGTTAGTATGTCTAATCTGAGACTGATTTTACGTGAGTATAAGTTTTCCCTGTACGCCTACAGGTGTCCTCTCGCCATTCAGGCAGATACTCACCGTCTTCGGGGGTACCCATTAGAGCTGGGTCGGCCCAGGAGCGGTTCAGGTTATTCCAGTCTCTGGTCGACGACACTCTTTCAAATGTCTTCGCCAGGGCTTGAATTAATTCAGTCCAAGTCCCGGTCTGAGACACTCTTTCAAATGTCTTGCCCGGGCGATTGAAATAACCTTCTGTCGTGATCCATCAATTATCACATGTGCTAGCCAGGTCATTTTGAGTAAAATATGTCAGGCACGTGACCACAGAAGTGGCTTATTTTACTTCAGACCTACGCAAAAAATTCCATTACGACCATTTTATATTGTAAATGATAATTAATTTTGATACACTTTACCAGCAGTGGGGTACTAACAAGATCTGTTTAGTTAGACTGTTTTCTTGTTGACCTGCTGTAATATGTCATATGTAGTACCATTTTTTAATAGAGTGATTTCCATCAATGACTGAGTAGAAACTGTGATATCTTGCCAATTTGGATTCATTATACATATAATTTTTGTAACCATATACACGTGTCCGTCCCTCTACAATTTGTTTTATTTGCATACATATATTTTCATAACCTGTACAGGGTTCTTATCATTCTTGAATATTTTTTCTTATAACCAATACCACTTTATTTATAATTACTGTATTAATGTATACATTTTTTTTAAAGTATTGTATTAAGCTGTGAACACAGCCAGATTCTGTTCCAGTTTCTTCTGTAATAAAGCTGTGTAAACTCCAATATTTATATTTGAGTATGTGTTTTGACTTACAAACAAAGCAAAATCTGGTACGCTTTTCTCGGCTTTCTCTGTATTTTAAAAAATTAGTATGCCTGCGATTTCTTTAGTATATTTCTCCGTGTGTTAGAGAGAGAGAGAGAGAGAGAGAGAGAGAGAGAGAGAGAGAGAGAGAGAGAGAGAGAGAGAGAGAGAGAGAGAGATGGAATTCAGACAGAAACACGATGGAATTACCGTATCCCTGCCATATAAGACGCACCAAGATATAAGGCTCACATGTAATTTAACAAGGTTTTTTTTTTTTTAAATAATAATACTTTAGAGCAGTCTTTCTCGACCTTTTTATTCTGGAGGAACCCTTGAAATAATGTTCAGGGAACCCCTGCATAAAAATGGATATATCTACAGCTCATGGTACCTTATCGTGTTCAGTAAGTTGTAAGGACATGTATAATAATCCAATACAAATTGTCATTGCTCTGTTTAGTAGAGAAGGATTTTTTCTGTGGATCTGTTTTATTTTGGCCAACTTATTAGCCTACCCTTTTTGTGTGGTCCCCCCTCCCCACAACGGTTATTACTGTAACGCAAGTCAGTATTGTAGGCAGACGACATTTCAGTCTTTCCTTTTTATAATTTCTTACTTGAATTTTTTTTGGTAACTTTATCCAAGGGGCCTACAAGTTTTAAAAGAAATTTCTACTCTACATGATGCTAATGAAATATGGTATGTGCAAGAGTGAACACGGTCATATTGCACACTGCCATGCTGGGCTGCTTGGTCACTGCCCACCACTGCGAGCGCTAACATTGCCCAGGCCCGATGCGCAAAGTAAAAAAAATTCTCCATCTTTCTTTGATGATACACGCCCGTCTATCTTTTGATGTTTCCTTCCGCTAATAGCGTGGTCGTCTCTTTCTTTGATGGTACGCTATAGACTGTTGATCGTCTGTCTTTACATATATCCTTCCGCTAATAGCGTGGTCGCCTCTTTCTTTTGTACATTATAGCCAGATGACTGTATCTTGCTATATTTCCTTTCCACTCTTAGCGTGGTTGTCCTCTTTCATTGATGATACCTGACTTACTATTAAGTAAACTGTTCACTGCACACACCGCCGAAAACAGTGAAGAAACTTGGCTTTTTTGCTGTTTTATCATTTTCATGGAAGGAAATCACTGGACCACCTTCTCTTGTTCCACTTGTCTGGTTCTTGTCATCAGTTCCACATTGATGACCTTGTCACACCATCTCAATCCTTCTATTCTACGCAAGCACACATGTGTGACAGTCTTTAGCTTCTTACTTGTTGTTTTACAGCAGTGGTTCTCAGCGTGGGCCATGTTATATTTCTAGAGGGCCACAGTAAGATGGTAAAGTACCTTTTTCCAGCTGACAGCGACTACGAGGGGGCCACAGAAGTACACGTGGCTCAGAAAGGGGGGAGGGGGCGTGAGCAAAGAAAAGTTGAGAACCTCTGTTTTAGAGTCATACAATAAATCTGAGAAGGCGCTGGCAATGTATAGAATACGCATTGAGGAAACTTGTTGATAGCATTACAAGACAGTCCTTGTTCTCTGTAAGCCAGGTAGAGGAGATCAAATAACTCATGAAAAGAGAACTGATGACAGAAGGGAAAGGATTGAAGTAAACATGGGCAGACCTTGAGCTAATAGCACGAGGCATATGAGTTGGATGCCTATGCTCCTTGGGAAGCTGAAAGTTAATGATGATAATGATATAAGAAACTAACTATGCGGGCCTGCAGTTACATGAAGATTCGTCCACAGCAGTGTTCCTCAAAGTGGTCGACAAACTTCAAAGGGTTAATGAGGTCGAAAGTTTACAATCATATAAGAAATAAAAATGCATGTTGTGACTCAATTTAATATCTGGAAGTGTTCTTGTGGGTGGTTAAACGAGTGTTTCATATCTTGCCGTAAATTACCTCGACAAATTAAGGGAAGTCTTTCAAGCACGTTTCGAAGACCTGCAGAAAATGCAAGTGCCTGACTGGATTGTTACGCCTTGTCACAAGAGGGTTAGATGTTATTGAAATTCTTTAGTATCCTGGACACAAAATTGTATCAGGTGATACCAGGATAGTGCCAGATAAGAGTCTGGTCTTATAAGAAATACCCCCTTCTCTGAAAAGAGTAAGGGTGTATAGACATCAAAGGTAGGATCAAACTGTATAAGTTCCTAGAGAAGATGGTAATGTATTACTCTAAGTCCCTACGTGTTCCCTCTCCAGATCCTCCTCTGTTAATTGTATTATTATTATTATTAATAACTCTGCTAGGGGTAATAACTTAATTATCTACCAACAGAAACTGTAACTTAACTTAAAGAATTTAAGTAAGTCTGCTGGTAAATATTTACAATTTATTTTTACACGTTTTCTTTTCTTGTGAAAATCTTTCACTGAATTCAAAAGTTGATTACAAAATTAAATAAATAAAAACACTTGCAAATCGTTAAAATTATTTACAGTCTTTTATATTTGTATGAACGTTCTCCTTTCTAGGCTGAAATCACTAGGTGTAGACTGTCTGTACTTTATGATTTATTTTATCTTCTTCACAGTTACTCGTGTTCCTGGTATGTGATCCATTCCATCAAGAAATAATTCTTTAAATACTTTTCTAAAACTATAGACACAACCTTGCTACCATTCTCAATCGATTTGAATATTTTCACAAGCTTGGCTTTTGCCTCCAGAAAATTACACAGTAGTTCAAACACGTTCTACACACTTTCTAACACACACTGTAAGTAATCCATAAAAATACATATATGTATATATATATGTATATATATGTATATATATATGTATGTATATATATGTATGTATATATATATGTATATATATATATATATATATATACAGTCTGTCTTACCCTAAGGCACACAGTCGAGCTGTTAATGGTTGTAATGGTCTGCTCTCAGATACATAAGGCAAAGGCACTACGCATTAACACTTGTGTTACCTCTCACCGTGATTTTTTTTTTAAATGACTGGCCCCATTTCGTTAGCATACACGTTATTTATAGTGTGAGGGTCTGGCGTCCGAGGGGTTTCCCTGCTCGTTAATATTTGCATCCGAAATTTTTTTTGTAAAATCTGCCTAGTTGTGCAAATCAGGAAAACTATGATTTTATTTATCTACGTTATTCCTGTAGCGATTTTCTTCATCTAAAGCTTTAAATAAGCTCTGTATTATTCTACACCTTCCTAGCTACTAATCTGTTACTTTTCGAAATGCATTTATTTCTATGCATACTTTAAACAGCTAAATTATGGACTAACCTGAGGCCTCGATGCATTCAACCAAAGATTTCTCCCGTCCTATACTACTGATCGTGAAAGTCTCTGCACAGACGTGCAGAGCAACATTCCCGTTGTAGAATTAGAGACCTCTTCCAGGTGGTACTTCTTTCCTACTTATGTAATTAAATGGCACCCTTCACTCGGTTGCACGGATTAGTCCTAGCCATTTCGTCTGTTCAATGCTTTAGTAAACATGGCAGAACGGTACCTTCCGATTGGTCAGTGTATCAAGCAGTTATCATAAAGTATGGTGCGCGGTTTCGTCAGAGTATACAGAAGGACGTGTTGTGAAAACAGACCAACTCACGACAGTAGCCTCCCCATTCAAAAGCGTAAACTATCTGTTGAAGCTTCCTGTCTGGATTCACAATCACGTCACTCTCCCATTTAGGGGTTCACTCTGCCTTCCTACTCTACTGGTTTCCTTCAGGTGGGTGCCTACTTAAGAAATATGCCCCAACATTCTGAGATCCAGGGATATATTCAATGGTAAACGAGAAAGGCTGGATCAGAAGTGACCACCTTAACAATCGTGCGTTACCATGTCTAGCCTGGGCAAGAAAAACCAGGGGCTGGTGATCACTCTGGAACACGAAATGTCTACCATAAAGATAGATCTGGAACTTATTTATTGCCCAAACTAACGCCAAACATTCTTTTTCAACTGTGGAGTAATTTTTTAATGCTTTATTTAATTTGCGGCTGGCATAGGCAACGTTGCTAGCATCAGTCCTTACCACAAATTCTTGACTCAAATCTGGAAGTCTCAGTATAGGCCTACTGGTGAATTTCTGCTAATCGATACAGAGTATATGTTCCCCAGAGGGTTTCCTCAGCAAAACCACACTGGAGCTATAAGGAGATTCACTGTGGGAAATGATATTTTCCTGCAATAAGTATTCTATCTCTCCTCTTAAAGCTTGTTCTTTGGCGAAAGGAATTGAATAGGCTTTCATACAGATCGGTGTTGGGTCTAGTAATCTCATGTCATATTCCAACAAGTTGGTGTGCCCCGGTTTGTCCGTTAACACGTCTGTGTGTTTGTCCAAAACTTTTTGAATCATCTCCATCTGCCCTTTTGTCAAGTGGTTACTGACTTTTACCTGTGCAGGAGTTTCACGGGGTCTTAAGGGGTATTCATTTGAGGTGAGAGGTTGATTTTTCATTTCGGTAGCTATGGCCAGGGTCATTAAATGGGCACCTTCCGAAGCATTTCTATCATGATATTTCTTAAGTAGATTCACATGATAGACCTTTTTTTCCCTTTTTGTCTATCTTGTAATTAGTTCTAGACAACTTTTCTAGAACTGTGTAGGGGCCCTGCCATCCTATTTTAAGTTTATTGCTACTGTCGGGTAACAGAAGAAGCACCTTCTCCCCAACAGCTAGCTCTCTATCCTTCGCCTTCTTGTTATAATATGCAACATGTTTCCTTCTGGCTTTCCTCAGATTATCATTTGCTAATTTCCAGCCAGTTTTTAAGCGAGATGTCAACTCGTTCACATACTGGTATGATGAGGTTACAGTCTCTTCTGCTTTCTCATCTGTCCATGTCCTCATTAAGGCTTCTAACGGACCTTTGATGGGCCGACCAAAATAACAACGTTGCCAGAGCCATACCTGTTGAGCTGTGTGGGACTTCCCGGTAAGCAAATAATGCAGCGGGTAAGTAGAGATCCCATGTATCAGGTTTCTCATGTGCCAGCTTCTGCAGGATAGAAATAAGAGTCCCATTGAACCTTTCCACCTGCCCGTTCCCTTGGGCTTGATAGGGACTACAATGAAAGTGCCTGGCTTAGAGGATCCTGAATACTTCCTCAGTTAGTCTTCCCTTGAACTGAGAGCCATTATCAGTCAAGATTTGGTGGGGGAAACCTAACCTAGTGAATATTGTAAGTAACGCCTCTGCCACATGTTTTGAATCTATTAATGACATGGCTACTGCTTCTCCCCACATAGAGCAAGTGTCCACCAGAGTAAGAATATAACTGTTTCTCCTCTTGGTTCGGGTGAGAGGTCCAACAATATCCACTGCAACTCTTTCAAAAAGAGTTCCCATGATTGGCATTTCACCAAGAGTTGCAGGTGCAGTCCAGTGCTTTGGAGCTACCCTTTGACATTCTGGGCAGGATTTTACGTATCTTTTTATATCTTCCGTAATCCCTGGCCAGAAATAGTGACATGCTATTCGTTGTCCCATGGCGCTAATTCCCATATGTCCACTAAAGGGTATAGCATGTCCTAACTCCATAACCTTTTCCCTATATGAGGAGGGCAGTACTAACTGTCCATGGCCATTGGATCTTGTTCCAGCTTTTCTATAAAGCAATCCGTTCTTCATATAAAATTCTCCTTTATTTGGGGAGTTATGGCTTTTAGGCAGTTTTCGAAAACAAGGCTTTAATGAGCTATCTTCAGCTTGTGCCTTCCTCATCTCCCCTGGATGAGTGTTTATAGGGCTGTCTTCCTCCTTCCTAGACTGTGACCTGGTCTGCACTGGTGCCATGATCACAGGTCGTTGGGGGTTTCCCAAAAACACATATCTACACCCCAATATTAGAGGGTAGATTGATTTCTTTATTACTGCTGCTCTAATCACTCCTTCCACATAGCGAGTCCTGACATTGATCCTAGCTATGGGAAGTGTCATAGTTGCTATATCCTTGGTTGCTCCTTGTATCTCCACAGTTTCTGTGGTGTATTGGTCAGGGTGCACCAGGGTAAAACTCACGACTGAGTCAAAATCCAATCCTGTTTCATAAAGGCACATGTTAGTGGTACCGTTACAAGTTACTTCTTCACACACAGAGGATGATGAAGGTTATTCTGACTTGTGGACAGTTCCTTCTTTCCTTTGTTCCCTGTTGTGATACATGCAGCGAGATATGGATGGTTTTTCTTCCTACAGTCCCTAGTATTGCAGTTGTTCATTTTGCAAATTTTACACCACTTATCTCCCTGTTTATAGGGTTTTTTATCTTGTACCTGAGGGTTCCTCTCTCTCTGGTCAAATTTAGGTTTGTCATAACCTTGTTTGTATCTGTGTTGTTGGTCCCTATTATCAAACTTATTCTGGTTTTGTGGTGGCCTACTACTTTCTCCTTGCTTCTTCTTAACTCCAGCTATTTCAGACTGAGCCGCTTGATATCTCTCAATGTAGCGAAAGGTTTTCCTAGTATGATAGTAGTGGTAGAGCAGAAGTAGAATCTCTCTCCAGAAAGTATGAAGTTCCAGTGCCCGAGAAGTACACTGGTATCACAAGTGAGTTACAGCTGTGAATACTCTGAGCTGGACAATAGATTTAGGCTTCAGAAGTATAAGATGCTACTTCGCTATCGTAACCCTATGTGATATTATAATTAAATTAGAAAAAGTAACTCAAAATTTAACAGTTAAAAATTTAACAAGTCAAATGAGTACAATTATCCAATTTATTATGTACATCTATATATTCTTGTAATGATAAATGGGTGTTGGAAGATGGTAAAATGTATGATTATTTACAGTTACAAATTAAAATAACTAATAGAAAAAGTCTTGGATTTATCTTCCACTGAATTTATAAAACAAGTTTGTCACATTATCTCTTGCCATCTAGTTTTCATCATTAGAAAGTCGTTTTAGAACTGCTCACAGGATTTGTTGGATGGAAATATATAAACTCAACTTTATCCACGTCTGCTCGAGGTTCCTCCGACACACTGGAGTACGGAAGACTTTCCTTCAGCCCGCCCTATAACTACGGGGGACTAAGGTGTTGAAGTTTGGTTGACCTCTAGGCTTCAGTGAGCTGGATCAACTTCTTCAAGTCTTTAGTTTCTCGATCAGGAATGATCATAAACATTGATCATAAAAACCTGGAACAAGAAGTAATAGGTGGCCATTGTTCTAACAATCTCACCACCCTCTGCTGTTCATGATGCGACCATGTCTTCAGTGTTTGTATGTAAATGAATGAATCATGGTAGTATATTACAGAGATAGCATGATAAGATAATGTATAAGGTGCAGAATTAACAATATACATGAATAAATCACATGTTATGATACATGGGTACGATATAACCTTTGCCTTCCACTTATGGATGTCAAGTCACTTATGTACTTGCTGGTATGTCGTAAGCTTCCAGGCAAGAATTAGCCATAATATATTTGGCTAACCAATTAATGGTTATGCTTCCTGACAATGCCGGTGAAGGTTATCTCTGGTTAGCGTCATTCCCTTTTTTATTATATCTGCTACAATCAATCAGAAATAAAATCTGAAATAAAATGATATTAGTAATACATATATTTTTAATAAACTTACATACCCTCTTAGGATTAATAAGCTCACGGTGAGACTGTATTGGCTTAACTTAATCTGCCCTGCATGCAGCGTGAAAATAGAACTTTTCTTGCAGAGGCTGTCCTCCAGTTTCTCACTCTGGCTTCTGGATTTGGTGTGTGATTTACAATGCGCCGCTCTGTCCTTATATTTCAGTCTCTCGCGCGTACGAGAAAGCAGCTCCCAAATTCCCCAAAAGATTTTAGTTTCATCTCCTGTTTTGAAGCTATTTGAAACAATCTGTGCTTTTCCTGTACTCGTTTTTCTCTTCTGTCACTCACACACTTATCTCCTTCCTTCCTTCCTATATATCATTTCCTTTTCCCCATATGGGGCTTTCATTACATATAAGTTTTATACAATTCCGTTGAGGCTTGTTAGTGTAATAAATTTTTAAAGATTATTAGCTAACTTTTAGCCGATGTGATGAAGGTGAAAAATATTAATTATCTTTAAAACTATTTATATTTGAATAATATCCTTTTGGATATAATTCCTAGCCTATCTCCTTTGTTGAGTTATATTTATTTAATATTATTCCAACCATGCGTTCTCCTGTAGTGAATAATTTAATGTCCAGTAAATGCAAACTTTTAAAGTCGGCCATACATTCCTATATAGCTATTTCCTCATTCTTCAGTAATACTGTATGGCTTTTAACCGTAAGTCACATTTCCGCTGTCTACCAACTTCAAAGAAAGACCGCAGCGCTGACCTTGCGCTGGTGTGTGTGGGTGTCGCGTGGGCGTGTCGCGCTACAACCAAGCAAGTGTTTACCAAATCTCGCTACAGAGCCCTCTTCTTTAAAACAGTGCCTGCACGGTTAACTTTTTGGTAACACATGCTGCAGTTCCTCCTTAATTTTCTGTTTCTCTATATCTCCTTTGATAGGATGCCTACTTAAAAAATCGGGTCCAAGATTGTCCCGTCCTGGTATGTATCTCACATTGAACGAATATGGAGATAACAGTAAACTCCACCTTAAAAGTCGTGAATTTAATTTTTTAGACACTGCTAAAAACATCAAAGGCTGGTGATCACTTTCCACAATGAAGTGTTTCCCGTAAAGAAAAGGGGCGAATTTGTTGATCGACCAGACCAAAGCGAGGCATTCACGTTCAACGGTAGAATAATTTCTCTCAGCTGTATTTAACTTTCTACTGGCAAAAGCTACTGGTAATAGCATATGTGGCGGTGTGTCTGCCCGCTGTAGTAATGTTGCTCCGATGCCTACATTGCTAGCATCCGTTCTTAGTACGAATTCTTGTGTGAGATCGGGAAGGGCAAGGATAGGTTTATTTGTCAGCTTATTTTTCAACTCTGTATAAGCCTGTTCACACTCCACAGTCCATTGTATTTTATCCGGCTGACCTTTTTTGGTTAAGTCGGTTAATGGCGCGCACAATGAGTTAAAATGGGGTATATATTTCTGATAAAACCCGCACAGTGACACAAAGGATCTTACATCCTTCTTAGTTTGTGGTCTTGGTGCTTTTCTCATTTTCTCTACATTCTTTGGGTCCGGAGACATTTGCCCTGTAGAGATAGTGTGACCTAAAAATTCCAATGTCTCACATCCAATATGACACTTAGTTGGGCGTGCTGTCAATCCCGTTTCTCTTAATCTACCTAACAACATGGAGAGTGCTACTACGTGTTCCTCGAATGTAGTGGTAGCAATCAGAATATCATCCATGAAGTTGGTGATATGAGGATTTTGTAATGGTTCCAACAATTTCCTCATCATTCTGGTGAAGATACTTGGAGCATTCTTTAAACCAAATGGGAGTACATTGAACTCGTAATGTCCATCCGGTGTACTAAAGGCTAACAGTTTCCTAACTTCTGGTTTCACTGGTATTTGGTAGTATCCCTTGCTTAGATCTACTTTTGAAAAATACCGAGCCTTACTCAATGTAGCAAACAACTGATTGGTGTCAGGTAATGGGTCTACCTGAGATTCAGTGATAGCATTTAGTTTCCTATAATCAATGCATAACCTGTGCTCACCACTAGGCTTCCTTAATAGCACCACACTTGAGCTGTAGGGAGATTCAGACTTTGAAATAATTTTCTCTTTTAAGAGATAATCAATCTCATCCTTGAGTGCCTGTCCTTTAGCATAAGGTATAGGTTATGTCCGCATACAAACTGGTGTAGGGTCAGTAATCGTCATGTCATACTCTAACAGATTAGTACACCCCGGCTTATCTGTGAGTACATCAGCATGGATTTCTAACACCTCCTGAACCTTTTTCCTCTGCTCAAGAGTTAAATGTTCACTCACATTAACCTGAGCATAGCTTTCCGTAGTTGATAGGGGGTATTCCATGGAGGAAATTGGTTCATCCTGCATTTCTGTTGCAATGGCCAGGGTCATGATATGGGCAACTTCTGATGCTTCCCTGTCATAATACTTTTTAAGAAGGTTGACATGATACACCTTCTCCTTTCCTTTCTTGTCAATCTTATAGTTGGTCCGGGAAAGTTTTTCCAATATGACGTAGGGTCCCTGCCATCCAATTTGCAATTTATTATTGCTGCTGGGCAACAGTAACAGAACCTTTTCTCCCACCTCAAGTTCCCTATCTTTTGCTGTTTTATTGTAGTAAGCAGCCTGCTTCCTCCTGGCCTGTCTCAAGTTATCATTTGCCAGTTTCCAACTTGTTTTCAATCGAGATGTCAACTCGTTGACGTATTGGTATGAAGAAGTCACGGTTTCTTCTGCTTTTTCATCAGTCCATGTCCGCAACAATGCTTCCAGTGGACCTTTGATTGGTCGTCCAAACAACAATGTAGCTGGAGCCAATCCTGTGGAGTTATGTGGGACTTCCCTATAGGCAAATAGTGCTGAGGGTAAGTATGTGTCCCAAGTTTCAGGTTTCTCACTAGCCAACTTTCTAAGGATTGAAATGAGCGTGCCATTGAACCGCTCTACTTGACCATTCCCTTGGGCGTGGTACGGGCTACAGTGATAATGTCTAGCTTGAAATAACCTGAATACTTCTTGTGTTAGCTTTCCCCTAAACTGAGAACCATTGTCAGTCAATATTTGATGTGGGAAACCTAATCGGGTGAATATTGTTAACAGTGCCTCTGCCACATGTTTCGAATCTATCGATGACATTGCTACTGCCTCTCCCCACATAGAGCAAGTATCGACCAAGGTTAAGATATATGCATTTCTCTTCTTGGTCCTACTGAGGGGTCCAACAATATCCACGGCAACACGTTCGAAGGGCGTTCCCATGATGGGCATTTCTCCCAGTGTTGCTGGTGCAGTCCTATGTTTAGGAGCTACTCTTTGGCATTCTGGACAGGATCTCACATACCTCTTTATGTCCTCTGTGATCCCTGGCCAAAAGTAGTGACAGGCTATCCGTTGTCCAGTGGCCCCTATTCCCATATGTCCACTGAAGGGTATAGCATGTCCTAGCTTCATAACCTGCTCCCTGTATGATTTTGGCACTACAAGCTGTCCATGTCCTTTTGGTCCTGTTCCAGCTTTTCTATATAGTAGGGCCTTTTTTCATATATAAGTCTCCTTTCTCTGGAGGGTTATGGCTTTTAGGTAATTTGCCAAAGCAAGGCTTCAATGTACTGTCAGCAGTTTGAGCCTTTCTCATCTCTTCTGGATGAGTATTGATGATAGTGTCCTCCTCTTTCTTAGAGCTTGCCCTGGTCTGGACTGTTGCCATCACTATGGGTCTTATAGGTTCTCCTAGAAAGACATATCTACATCCCAGTATTAATGGGTAGATAGGGTTGTCCATCACTGCTGCTTTGATCTCTCCTTCCACATAGCGAGATCTTATGTTGATTCGGGCTATGGGCAGTGTCATGGTTCCTGCTCCCTTGACTGGTCCTCTGATTTCCACTGTTTCTGTGGTTATCTGTTCCGGACTCACCAGAGAAGAGCACACTACTGAGTCAAAGTCCAAGCCTGTATCATATAAGCACAGTACTTGGGTGCCATTCAAGGTCACTTCCTCACAGACAGGGGGATGATGGAGGTCATTCTGACTATCTGCCAGGTCCTTCCTTCCCTTGTTCTCTGTTGTAAGGCATGCAGCGTGATGAGGAGGGTTTTTCCGTCTGCATTCCGCAGTATTGTGGTTACTCATTTGGCAAGATTTACACCACTTTCCTTCCTTTCTTGGAGGTTTCTTTTCTGATCCTAGAGGGTTTTTGTCTTTATAATCAGTTCTGTGTTTGTTCTTGTTGGAATTGTCCATGTGTTCATAGTTGGTAAAGTTTTGTGAAGGTTTGAAGTTCTCACCCTGCTTCTTCTTATTTCCTGATACTTCTGACTGAGCTGCTTGATATCTTTCAGCCATGGTTAAAATATCTTCCAATCTCTCAGCTCCTTGTTCCATAAGAAATTTTCTCATTTCTTGAGGCATGGATTCTCTCAGTTGCTCCATCATGACCATTTCTTTTATATCTTGACACTTTCCTAAGCTAATCCATTTTGTCAGATAAGTTTCCAATCTGGCAGAAAACTGGTGATAGTTTTCTCCTGGAAGTAGCTTAGCAGTTCGGAATCTCTTTCTATAAGATTCAGAATTCTTTTCGTACCTGACCAGTAAAGCTTGTTTTAAGATTTCATAATCTTCCTGGTCTTCTTTTGAGAGTTTTAAATAAACATCGTATGAAACTCCCCTCAACCCCTGAGATAGCTTAAGGCTCCATTTTTCCTTTTCCAATCCATAGGTAGAGGCCAGTCTCTCATATCTATCCAGGTACGACTCAATGGCGTCCTCTTTTTCAATAAATGGATCCAGGTGGAAACTCATGGCTCCATTTGCCGCGCTATGGTTGGAGCTACTCTCAGAGTGAGGTGAGCTAGCACCATGATTGCTAGCTGCTCCCTGGAGTTCAAGTTCCTTTAAACTTAACTCATGCGCTCTTTGTAACCTTCTTTCTTCAGCTTCCAAAATTAGTCTCTTTTCTTCTCTTTCCAGTCTTTTGGCTTCTCTCTCTGCTTCTAATTTCTTAGCTTCAGTCTCAACTTCCATTCTTTTAGTCTCTCTTTCTGCCTCTAATTTCTTAGCTTCAGCCTCAACTTCCATTCTTTTGGTCTCTCTTTCTGCCTCTAATTTCTTAGCTTCAGCCTCAACTTCCATTCTTTTGGTCTCTCTATCTAAATATTTATCCACTTCAGTTGTGATATATCGAATTAGAGCATCTCCTGTCATACCCAAGTCTTTTCCTTCCTGCATAATCGCAGCTCTAAACTTCACCAATTCAGCCATGATGCTTACTTACCAGAGGGTATATAATTTTATCTTCACTAACAAACTAACTTAATTAAAATCAATTAATTACTTTGAACAAGACAAATCCTTAAAACCTTGTGAGCGTTTCCTATTTACTTCGTACTCAATGGTACTACTATTACAAACAAATTTCTAAGTTTTTAGAATTTTTTCCAAAAAAAAAAATAAATTTATTTTTACAAACTATTTGTGGCTCAAGATAGAAGAATACATAGATAGTGGCCCAGGATACAAAATAATATCCCGCGAAAGAGCCCCCAATGTAGCGAAAGGTTTTCCTAGTATGATAGTAGTGGTAGAGCAGAAGTAGAATCTCTCTCCAGAAAGTATGAAGTTCCAGTGCCCGAGAAGTACACTGGTATCACAAGTGAGTTACAGCTGTGAATACTCTGAGCTGGACAATAGATTTAGGCTTCAGAAGTATAAGATGCTACTTCGCTATCGTAACCCTATGTGATATTATAATTAAATTAGAAAAAGTAACTCAAAATTTAACAGTTAAAAATTTAACAAGTCAAATGAGTACAATTATCCAATTTATTATGTACATCTATATATTCTTGTAATGATAAATGGGTGTTGGAAGATGGTAAAATGTATGATTATTTACAGTTACAAATTAAAATAACTAATAGAAAAAGTCTTGGATTTATCTTCCACTGAATTTATAAAACAAGTTTGTCACATTATCTCTTGCCATCTAGTTTTCATCATTAGAAAGTCGTTTTAGAACTGGTCAAAGGATCTGTTGGATGGAAAGACATAACTCGACTTTATCCACGTATGCTCGACGTTCCCCCGACACACTGGCGTACGGAAGTCTTTCCTTCAGCCCGCCCTAGTAACTACGGGGGACTAAGGTGTTGAAGTTTGGTTGACCTCTAGGCTTCAGTGAGCTGGAACAACTACCTCAAGTCTGTAGTTTCTCGATCAGGAATGATCATAAACATTGATCATAAAAACCTGGAACAAGAAGTAATAGGTGGCCATTGTTCTAACAATCTCACCACCCTCTGCTGTTTCATGATGCGACCATGTCTTCAGTGTTTGTATGTAAATGAATGAAAGTCATGGTAGTATATTACAGAGATAGCATGATAAGATAATGTATAAGGTTGCAGAATTAACAATATACATGAATAAATCACATGTTATGATACATGGGAAACGATATAACCTTTGCCTTCCACTTATGGATGTCAAGTCACTTATGTACTTGCTGGTATGTCGTAAGCTTCCAGGCAAGAATTAGCCATAATATATTTGGCTAACCAATTAATGGTTATGCTTCCTGACAATGCCGGTGAAGGTTATCTCTGGTTAGCGTCATTCCCTTTTTTATTATATCTGCTACAATCAATCAGAAATAAAATCTGAAATAAAATGATATTAGTAATACATATATTTTTAATAAACTTACATACCCTCTTAGGATTAATAAGCTCACGGTGAGACTGTATTGGCTTAACTTAATCTGCCCTGCATGCAGCGTGAAAAATAAACTTTTCTTGCAGATACTGTCTTCCAGTTTCTCACTCTGGCTTCTGGATTTGGTGTGTGATTTACAATGCGCCGCTCTGTCCTTATATTTCAGTCTCTCGCGCGTACGAGAAAGCAGCTCCCAAATTCCCCAAAAGATTTTAGTTTCATCTCCTGTTTTGAAGCTATTTGAAACAATCTGTGCTTTTCCTGTACTCGTTTTTCTCTTCTGTCACTCACACACTTATCTCCTTCCTTCCTTCCTATATATCATTTCCTTTTCCCCATATGGGGCTTTCATTACATATAAGTTTTATACAATTCCGTTGAGGCTTGTTAGTGTAATAAATTTTTAAAAATTATTAGCTAACTTTTAGCCGATGTGATGAAGGTGAAAAATATTAATTATCTTTAAAACTATTTATATTTGAATAATATCCTTTTGGATATAATTCCTAGCCTATCTCCTTTGTTGAGTTATATTTATTTAATATTATTCCAACCATGCGTTCTCCTGTAGTGAATAATTTAATGTCCAGTAAATGCAAACTTTTAAAGTCGGCCATACATTCCTATATAGCTATTTCCTCATTCTTCAGTAATACTGTATGGCTTTTAACCGTAAGTCACATTTCCGCTGTCTACCAACTTCAAAGAAAGACCGCAGCGCTGACCTTGCGCTGGTGTGTGTGGGTGTCGCGTGGGCGTGTCGCGCTACAACTAAGCAAGTGTTTACCAAATCTCGCTACACTCAACAACTGTTAAAATCTCCCCCAACCTCTCTGCACCTTGTTCCATAAGAAATTTTCTCATGCCTGGAGGCATAGACTCTCTCACTTGTTCCATCATGGCCATTTCTTTTAGGTCCTGACATTTTCCCAGAGCAGTCCACTTCTCCAAATAGGTTTCTAATCTGGCAGAGAATTGGTGGTAGGTTTCTCCAGAAAGTAGCTTAGCATTTCTGAATTTCTTCCTATAAAATTCTGAGTTCTTTTCATATCGAACCAGCAATGCCTGCTTCAAGATTTCATAATCCTCCTGGTCCTCCTTTCCAAGTTTTGCAAAAACTTCATAAGAAACTCCTCTCAGCCCTTGTGATAACTTAAGGCTCCATTTCTCTTTCTCTAAGCCATAGTTAGTGGCTAACCTCTCATACCTACGTAGATATGACTCGATTTCATCCTCTTTCTCCACAAATGGATCCAAGTGAAAGTTCATATCTCCATTTGCGGTACCTTGACTTGCACTAGTGTCAGAGGTAGTTGGACTACTTCCATTACCTGTAACATTTCCTTGAAGTTCAAGCTCTTTCAATCTCAATTCATGTTCCCTTTGCAATCTCTTTTCCTCAGCCTCCCTTTCAGCAACCTGTCTTCTTTCCTCAGCTTCTAATTTCTTAGCCTCCCTATCAGCTTCTATTTGTAATCTCTTAGCTTCAGCTTCTATTTGTAATTTCTTAGCTTCAGCTTCTAGTTTCTTAGCCTCCCCACTTAACCCAAACTCCTTTGCCGACTGTACTGTAGCAGATCTAAACTTTGCCAAGTCTGCCATACTCATACACTAATAACTTGCAGACACTTAAAACAACCTTCTTACCAATCAAACACTAATTAATACAAATCTAATTAATTACGAGGGACGTTCAGAAAGTAATGCATCACATCGTTTTTCTCAGTTAATAATGAAGATAGAAGCATGAAACTTTGCACACTTCAAATATGGCATGTGCCAATTGTGTGCACCAAATTGTACCGCAACCGGCCAAATAATACGGCTGCCCTAAACCGTTGAAATGGAGCGTGTTAGCAACTTGCGTTATAAGCAGCGAATTGTGATAGAATTTCTCGTTGCAGAGAAGGAAACTGTTGTGAATATTCACAAGCGTCTTTGTGATGTGTATGGAAGTTTTGCAGTCGACAGGAGTAGTCAGTCGCTGGGTTCAGAGAATTAAAGAATCAGGAAGTGGAGATACGGAGCTGCTTGATCGGCCGCGCTTTGGACGTCCTGCCACAGCCACTAACGCAGAAATGTTGAAATGCGCTGAAGGCATTATTCTTACTGATAGGCGAATCACTACTCAACAATTGGCCTTACAGCTGTCAGTCAGCATTGGTAATGCAAATGCAGTTATAAAAACTCTCGGATTTTCTAAGGTTTGCGCAAGATGGGTTCCTCGAATTCTCACAAATGACCACTGATTGCAAAGGAAATCATTTTCTTCTGAATTGTTAGAGAGTTTCAATGCTGATGGAGAGAACTTTTTGGCTAAGATCGTTACAGGCGAGGAAACCTGGGCACATCATTTTGAACCTGAGACAAAAAGACAGTCAATGGAGTGGCATCATCCCAATCACCACGAAGAAAGAAATTCAAGACAATTCCTTCAGCTGGAAAGGTCATGATCACTGTCTTTTGGGACATTGAAGGTGTGATTCTTGTGGACGTTATGCCAAGAGGAGAGACAATCAATTCGCAAGCTTACATTAAGACATTGAAAAAACTCAATCAACGTTTTTGCAGAGTTCAGCCGCACAAGAATCCAGCAGATCTGCTTCTCCTTCACGACAATGCGCGCCCTCACAAGTCTGGCAACACTGGAAGCAATCACCAAATTGGGTTGGACTGTACTACCCCATCCACCCTATAGTCCAGATTTGGCACCCTCTGATTTTCATCTATTTGGTCCACTTAAAGATGCACTCCGTGGGACAAGGTTTGAAGATGATGAAGGAGTGATTCATGCAGCGAAGAAATGGCTACATGATCAAGACAAAACCTGGTACGGGCTAGGAATACATGCACTTGTTTCACGCTGGCATAAAGCCGTACAAGTTGATGGGGATTATGTTGAATAATACCGATGTTTACATGGCATATCCATGTATATTGTGTATAAATTTCATGCTTTTTGAATAAACAGCTCCTGAGAAAAACGATGTGCATTACTTTCTGAACGCCCCTCGTAAAAGACCACTGTCAGTGTATCCAGTCACCACAATTTTCTTTTGTACTCAATGGTACTTCAAAGTGCTTTATGTAGTTTTTAGTTGTTACTAAAATTTATTTTATTATTAAATTTTACTCCTACTGCTAACTCAGAGGATGTAAGTACTACTATAAGACTGAATGTCTCAAAGAAAAGACTCCAGGGTGGTAAATGAATACCGGACGAGCCCCCAGTGTCACGAGAGGGTTAGATGTTATTGAAATTCTTTAGTATCCTGGACACAAAATTGTATCAGTGTAGCAAAATATGCGAGAATAAACGCTCAATTCAGTACGATTTAGGCATAAAACGATAATAAATACATTAGCCCGCATGTGTCTGACGGTTGGCATCTTCGAAGCCAGCAGCGCTGCTTTTTGCACAGTGCTAAGCCTATAGAACGATTTCACGGAAAAAGTCTGACACGCTTTAGTTCGTTTTCGAGAAACCCTACTATATTTAACTTTTGCCCAATCTGCTGATTACACTTTGTAGTCTAGCCTTACAATTAACTATTGGCGGAAGCATACTGCAATATAGCTATCTGAAGTAACACTTTCTGTCAACTTTGTAGCATAATCAGTAGTAATCCTTACATTTTTTGGTAGTATTACACTATACAATGCTAACTAGTAACGCAAATTATTAACCCGCCCCGTCTACACCCCGCTTCGCTGACACAGTCTGCAACGCATATATTCACACTGCGGAAAAGCCAGCCAAGGCATAACCACGCAGACAATTTTATTTCCTCCTAGTGGTAGCATTTCTGACGTAACTAAAACAAGTTAGTTATTTGAAAAAATACATGCTCGCAAGATGAAGGAGAGGAAAGATGGCGGACTTGTGTAAAATTTTAGTTGACGATGGACGATGACAAAAATTGGAAATTTTAAACCATTATGTAGTTCCCCATAAGAATTATATGATAGTATGACGTAGAGTTAGCTGAGTAAGAATGTACTTTAAATAATATGATAGTCCCAGTATTAGAGAAGTTATTGAAGAAATACTAATATCTAAGAACACACGACCAGACACACTGGCGTTCCTGCTCATGTTTTTTTGGTAACGTTAGGGGGACGCGAGCTGGAAAAAGAGGCAGGGAGGTACATTCAAATTCGCTTGGGGTGAACATAGTATGAATGGGAAAGGGGAACGGTAGGAGAAATGTAATCCTAAACGTGATATCTTTTGTATTGGGCATGACTAGAGCAGACTAGCCAATCGACCACCAGTTATTTGAAATTATTTTGTTTTTCATTCAAACTGCTTTTGAATTCAAGTAGTAGAACGTTACAATTGGCTAGTGCTGGTAAATATTAGCAAAAGGCTTTGACTATTCATTGCCAGTTGAACTAAAATTTGTATACAGATACGCTGAAAAACAGCTGTGTTAATTTTAAACTTAAATAAAGAATAAATTCACAGTCTGTGCAGTTCGGAGGAAGCTGAGGCCATTTCTTCACCAAATCAGCGTCATTTGTTTATATATTTCTTGATTGTGGTAAGGATATTTTATGAAATTTAATATGTTTGGTCCAACTACAAAGTTAGATACTGCTATTGGGGGAAAAGTGAAGGACATGTCGGAAGCAGACATTGTTGAGTCCACACATTAAACGGTATCTGACTGATGTATGTTGTTATGATTATGTTGACATATTATTGCATTAAAATAGTTTAGCAAGCCTCTGTGTTCAATGAACACTGTTTAACATGCCTGAAGCAAATATAAGTGTAAAGAAAAGAAGAGAAGATCATATCACAGGAAGTGTGGTTACTCCACATTATTGTATGGAGGAAAAGTATGTGAACGTACAGTGGCGTATCTACTATAAGGACTTGAGGTGTGGTCACAACCAGGTGGGAGTCCTGTACAATTCGGGGCGAGTGCATTTGTAAGGCACGTGAGGCTGACCCCATACCCACGTAGGAAATTATGTGTTAGAATAAATGATCAGAGATAAAAGGCCAGGGTGTCCTTTTGTTGCAGAGGGTCTATGTTCCTGTTGCCGGCTGGTGACAGGAAACCTGCTGAGTGCTTATAAACGCCAACCAGTCTCCAACCAGACTTACATGCTGTCGAATATCCAGTAGGAGCTTTGGCGAGTGTTGAACTTGAAATTTCTGCAACTACCCATTGAATTATCTTACAACAAGGACTCCCAGGTGAAGAGTAAAACATCTGGGGCATCTCTGACATTTTCTTGTGTTTCAAGATATTACACGGGAATTTTATGGGGGTAGGATGAACTACAGCCCTCATATACAGTGACTCTCCCGGTAGATAACAAAAGTGAACTAATTTAATATTTCATACAGGAAGGACATTTATAACTACATAATAACTTTTAGTTATTGGGCAGATTGTCCCAACATTTTTAATTGTTCTTTTTCTGTAAACTATCTTGTCCTTATTTTCAAAGACCTGTCCACAAGCTATGAATGGACAGGCAAAATAAATTGTAAATATTTGTTCAAAGAAAAACTTAACTGCTAGTTATTAACTTCTTTAATAGATACTTAAAGTGTTTGATTGTTGTGTACCGTCATTCACTTCTCCCCTAGACACTAGGTACACCATACACCATACACTAGAGCCAGAAGATTGACCGTGTGAGACCTAGGGAGGTAGCGTTAGGTTCTCTGCATATAATTCATCATCATCATCTATAGAGTCAGAGACCTACATGTGCTTGACCTCACACGGTTATAGCATACACCTTTTCATTCTTTTTAGGATACCATCATAACCTCCCCAGCAAAATCAACTTTGCTACAATCAGGTGATACCAGGATAGTGCCAGATAAGTCTGGTCTTATAAGAAATACCCCCTTCTCTGAAAAGAGTAAGGGTGTATAGACATCAAAGGTAGGATCAAACTGTATAAGTTCCTATAGAAGATGGTAATATATTACTCTAAGTCCCTACGTGTTCCCTCTCCAGATCCTCTTCTGTTAATTGTATTATTATTATTATTAATAACTCTGCTAGGGGTAATAACTTAATTATCTACCAACAGAAACTGTAACTTAACTTAAAGAATTGAAGTAAGTCTGCTGGTAAAAGTGAAGGTGTCTGTCTATACCAGTTGCTGATTCCTTACTGATATGGGCTCAGGATTGCTCACATTGAGCGTCAAAATAGTAACACCAGACGGCGGGGCAGACAAAGACATCAACATCAGAATGAATAAGGCAAGAACAGCCTTTATTAGCCTAAACAACATCTGGACGTCCTCTCAATACAGCACAAGCACAAAATTAAGATTATATCAGAGCTGTGTGCTTTCTGTGCTTCTCTATGGTGCGGAATGCTGGAGAGTTACAGATAAGGAAATGTCGAAATAGTCCTCTTTTCACACAACATACCTAAGAAAAATTCACCGAATCTTTTGGCCGAATACCATCACCAACCAAGATCTGCTTACTCGGAGCAAGGAAGAGGACATGCACACCATCATAGCTGGCAGACGCTGGAGCTGGGTTGGCCATGTCCTCAGAAGAGACCCCGATGCCATCACAAGAACAGCTATGCTTTGGACCCCTGAAGGAAAACGAAAGAGAGGCCGACCAAAAACAATCTGGCGGAGGACTGTGGAGGCTGAGATGCAAAGAATGAACCAGAGTTGGGGCACTGTACGAAGGATGGCCACCAACCGAGCAAAGTGGGATCAATTTGTTGTTGCACTACAAGACGCCACTAGGCGTGATGGCCACTGACTGCTTTGACAGTCAGCGGTTAAGGATCAAAGGAGAAGAAGAAGCTGGTAAATATTTACAATTTATTTTTACACGTTTTCTTTTCTTTCACTGAATTCAAAAGTTGATTACAAAATTAAATAAATAAAAACACTTGCAAATCGTTAAAATTATTTAGTCTTTTATCTTTGTATGAACGTTCTCCTTTCTAGGCTGAAATCACTGTAGGTTAGACTGTCTGTACTTTATGATTTATTTTATCTTCTTCACAGTTATTGGAATTAAGTAACCACTGACTAGGACGTTTGCCTAGCGAAAATGCACTGTTTATTCATCATAGTCTATCTAGTTTGTGGTGATGCTGTGATAAACTATACAGTAGCCTTGGGTGGCTACTAAGCTTGAGGTCTTGATTTGATAGTCTGTTCCACCTTGGTTCTGGCAAGAAGACTGTCTCGTCCAGGCTTTTGGATCTGGGTGACCGGCCCTGTATCATTAAAGGGCACTCGCACCTCTGAATATTATAGTGGAGTCTGGCTCCTAAAGGTGGCAGGTAATTGCAGGATGTAACCTGAAAATATATTTAATTTCACCACTGTATTGCCTATCTCTATCTCCCTATCACAGAAGTATGAGATGAGAGATAGTTTTCAGACAACAGAGTGCAGGTAGACACACAGGTCACATCAAGTCAGCATTAATACAATTCAGTTCACTGTGAATACAATTTTCCTTCAATTCAAATCCTTAGTTAGAGCTATTTGTCCATGATTCGCCTCCATAAAGTTATTAGGTTTTGTGGGAAAATACCAAGTGATATCTTAATCAATGCAGTAAAACAATTCCTTTCATCCTTCATGTTCCAGGTATGTGATCCATTCCATCAAGAAATAATTCTTTAAATACTTTTCTAAAACTATAGACACAACCTTGCTACCATTCTCAATCGATTTGAATATTTTCACAAGCTTGGCTTTTGCCTCCAGAAAATTACACAGTAGTTCAAACACGTTCTACACACTTTCTAACACACACTGTAATTAATCCATAAAAAAAAAAAAATATATATATATATATATATATATATATATATATATATATATATATATATATATATATATATATATATATATATACATTCTTTCTTACCCTCGAGCTGTTAATGGTCTGCTCTCAGATACATAAGGCAAAGGCACTACGCATTAACACTTGTGTTACCGCTCACCGTGATTTTTTTTTTAAATGACTGGCCCCATTTCGTTAGCATACACGTTATTTATAGTGTGAGATCGGGCGTCCGAGGGGTTTCTCTGCTCGCTAATATTTGCATCCGAAATTTTTTTTATAAAATCTGCCTAGTTGTGCAAATCAGGAAAACTATGATTTTATTTATCTACGTTATTCTTGGAGCGATTTTCTTCATCTAAAGCTTTAAATAAGCTCTGTATTATTCTACACCTTCCTAGCTACTAATCTGTTACTTTCCTAAATGCATTTATTTATATGCGTACTTTAAACAGCCAAATTATGGACTAACCTGAGGCCTCGATGCATTCAACCAAAGATTTCTCCCGTCATATACTACTGATCGTGAAAGTCTCTGCACAGACGTGCAGAGCAACATTCCCGTTGTAGAATTAGAGACCTCTTCCAGGTGGTACTTCTTTCCTACTTATGTAATTAAATGGCATCCTTCACTCGGTTGCACGGATTAGTCCTAGCCATTTTGTCTGTTCAATGCTTTAGTAAACACGGTAGAACGGTACATTCCGATTGGTCAGTGTATCAAGCAGTTATCATAAAGTATGGCGCACGGTTTCGTCAGAGTATACAGAAGGACGTGTTGTGAAAACAGACCAACTCACGACACGCCTTTTCATGTAGAAATAGAAAATGCAGCCATTGAATCTCACATCCAAGATAAACTCATTGGTATGTGTGTGGATCTCGAAGATAAATTTCAGTGACTATTTAAGCAATGTAAATACTGCTACAAAATACTCTCAACTTTGTGTGGCAGTTGAGCCGTTTCTCCTCACATTCCCTAGTTGGTACATCGTTGATGCTGGTTTTAGCCACGCAAATACAGCTATCAAAGCAGAGGAACAGACTGAACCTGGACTATAACTAAAACTCACTAATCAGATTAAATCTCCAGCCAAATATCAATGCCCTTGTTAATGCTCATCAGCCACACCCTTCCAAATAATGAATTTAACCAGTTCAGTAAAAAGATAATGTTAATTTATTGTACCTCTGTAATCACTTTCTTATTTTATTTATTTATTTTTTTTTTTACTGTCTGGGGTCGATCAAGGATACCATGGAGGGATCTACAGTATATATCACAGCAGAGTCTGATTCGTTATTAACATAACATATCAACACCATACATAATAAAAGAGAAAAGTTGACAGTAATGAAAACAAAAAGGAAAGGACAAGATAGAAACAGAACAGGTGGCCATATTAAAGTGAACATTATTTTACCACATATTAAAAGTTAGATCCACAGTTCGAAGCTCCAGAAACCAGTGACATTATTTGTTAGCTTGATCTAAAAAGTACGTACGACAGCAATTAAACAACCTACATAAACACACTATTTATATCGAAAATTGACTATCCGTGTCCAATACTCGGAAACTGCCACAAGCAGTTGATAGCACTCGAGACAGTCCTTGTTCTGGGATCACCAGATTCCAAATCACAGCGCGAATGAGCCCGACGAGTGTAAGCACGGGTATTACAACAAAATTATCAAATAGAAACAAGAACCCATGTCTTGGAGGGACCTTAAGCTGAAGGCGCAAGACAGGACTTGACCTACATTTGTTGAAGGCCTAAGCCCCTGGGGGTGAAGATGAAACAAGAATGTTTGATATTTAAGGTGTGGGGTATTATTGAAGCAGAACCTGACATACCAGACACTGGAATGGAAACTAACACTTTGTCAAGACCATTCTGTAAAACACATCATTTAAACAATCATGGAGCATGCATTACAAAGACTTGACTTTTTCAATCCCCTAGGTTACGGGTTTTCACTCTTCTTCCCTTGTGTCAGGTAGTGAAAGGTACATGTCTTTTTCAGTTGCATTGTAACTCCATACAGGTTGTTGGTGATTGAGGGGTTTAGTGGTAGCAATAGCTTCCACAGGTCTGCTAGTGCCAGGCATTCCAGGAGGTGGTGTTCTACCGTTTCTCCCTTCTGTGTGTTACAGTGGTTGCAGTATGGTGCATGGTGTGAGGTCACTCTGTGCAAATACTTGTTGGGAGGTACGTGTCTTGTTCTCAACCTCAAGATTGTACTCTGGTCTCTGCGGCTTAAGTTGTTGATACTATCTCTGGGGTTTGGCTGAGACATTGCTGCACATAGCGCTCTTGCAGTTGAATCGGTGGCCCAGCGGTCCATCCACTGCTGTTTGCAGTTGTTGTGTATCATGTGTTTTGTGGTTCTTAGGTTGGTGCATTACAAAGAAGACAATGCATATAACACCACACACACACAAACTTCGGGTACTGACAAACATTATTATAACACTAGGAAGTAACCCGCCAAAATTAGCGGGAATGATCTATTGTGACAGAGTTATGTAAATATATTACATGATATCAACACGTTTTTGCTTCCACCTGTTTCCCACCTCTGTTTGCTTTTTAATATTCACGTTTCGGTAACGCAGAAGGCATGCTCTTCGATATCTGTCGAACTCATAATTGTAGCCACGCCTATTTTTTCATTTCTCTACAAGGTATGTCTTACAGGCACTAGGAATGTTTATAAACAGACGTTTTAACTAGTCCAGAGCCGTTAACTGTATTATAACGCCAGCGATTGGGCAACCGTCGTAATAGTGACAGGCCAGACTATGATGCACGTAGCGAGAGAAAAGGGGGAGATAAGCTAATGAAGAAAATCAAGGGCGATAAGTAAAGACGTACTTTCGGTAGTTATATTGGTCAGGGGGAATTAATCTGAGGAAAGGGGAGATAATCGCAGTTACCCCCCCTCCTCCCCCCAATCCGGTTGTTCGGAACGTAATTAGCTACAGTGAGAGACGCCTGATAAAAGCGAGTTCGTTCGCTAGCGAAGAGTCTGCAGTCGGCATAAGTGTGAAAAATAGCTTTGATTTAGGATTCGACCGAAGAATTCCCCAAAATCTAGGCGAAGGCGTTATATGTAGCAAGTAGTAGCGAATTTTATACCCATTTTATATATATACCCCAGCTTTTAAAATCATTTTATCTAGTAACCGCAGAATTTCAGTACATCTAGCTTCGAATCTAGACCATTGTTCTTAGTATTTTCAATTGGAGATTGTTTCTTTTTCTGTGTTGCGGTAGAATTCATTTCACGGGTTAATAAGAATGATAAGATAAGCGTTACACTTGTGTTTTTCTAACCAAATCTTATAGCCGAGTGAATATTAAATTATACCGTTACGCGGGTTAGGATAGATACTGATATTGTGATTAAATGTTGTATTTTCTTCCTAAAATCTAGTACGGGTCACAACCCAAAACCTACCAGCGGCTTCAATATAAATCTGAGAAAACGGGTCTAAGTCCAATAGACGCAAAACAAACATTCTTATGCAAATAGCGGGTCTTCAAGGTTGACCAGTTTGGCTTCTTGGTACCCAGAAAAAGAGAGAGTACCAACAAAAGACAATAAGAATAATTTTAACTGGACCTATAGATATCCAGATTTCTTTTTCAATTTTCATATACATTCAGCCCGCAGTGGCGAAAAATATCAAACACTAACATTTCCCAACTACCGATCACTGTGGTGTGACGAGGATTTTTATCCCGAGAGATTTACATACCTGACATTTCTCTTCGAGTATCAAATTTACCAGCTACTGACACTGTGAACATTAGATCTCTTAAGTATTTTCCTACCTGGACTAATTGATGTGACATAAACAGAATCCTATTAACAGTAACAAAATAAGCGTTTCCCAAATAATCAGTCTTGGAGAAACTGGGGCTTGTTTTGCCAAAAACCCAACCTTGGATTTGTGGTTGTATCAGGAGATATGTTCCAGATGTTGTGAAAACACTTATTAGGTAAGAGTGAATGAATGTGGCCAGAGGTTTTGTCAGAAGCGAGAGAAAGAAGGAATGAATAATTTTTCTATTGTATAACTAATGAACTCACTTTGGTTTTTTTCTTCTTATGTTTCCTAATACTGTTCATTTCAGAATAGATTAAATTAGAAAAACTCTGTTCTTTACAGTATAGTCAAATCCTATACCATAGTGCTAATCTTTTGGGGGTTAATAACTTCTTCGGTACTTGTGCGTTATTTCACCGTCAAATTAATATTTTGGCAATTTATTACCCAATTCGAGTACCGTACTATTTCTTACATTTTTTTTCTTACAATAATTTTCTTTTTCGCCTGCGGGCGGGGTTAGTACATTTGGCAGGTAGGGGTTGCGGGTTAGTCTATTATGCATTTTCGTAGGCAGGGGTGGTAGCATGGGTCATTGTTTATTTATTATTTTTAATGTAAAATGTTTGCCTCGTTTTGGAGGACTGCCTGGTAAAGCTATAAGCAAGTTTGCTCAGTGTGTATCCTATCCATCTTCAGCGTAGTCAACGAGCCTGTTGACGACACTCTGTCTTCTGATCATTGTTATCTGAAATATCATCCAAGACTTGTTTTATTGCAGAAAAGCTGTGTAAAAATGCTTTTGTCACATCTGCCCAAGCGAACCACCTGGTATCTGACAGTCTTTTCACAAAGGGCAAATGGAACTTATTATGACTACCGCCAGCACATAATGCAGTAGAAAGGAGACCCCACCGGTAGGTAGAAGCAGAAAAGAAGGTGTACAGGCTTTCAACGAATCCAAAGAAAATGACTGCTTCTGTCCGCAAACAGTTAAGATAAAAGTAATAAAGAGTCACACTAAGTCACCCTGTTATGCTCTTTCTCTCACAATTTCGTGACATCAAATGAAAAGACGCTAAAGATGGCATACATCACAAGATCATTGGTTTAACGCTCGTATTAGATGACCAAAAAATGATGTACATATTTATTAACGCTGGGCCCTAAAAGAAAGGGGCTCGTAGCATATGCTACTTTTGCTACTACGTTAATCCAGCTGTGATTAGGTAAATATTTGACAAGGATCAGTGCATAGCAAGGGAGGGGACCAACTCCCCACCCAGCTCTCTCCACCCAGCCCTCCACACCCAGCGGTGAAAACAAATAAAGGCTTTCTTGCCAGGGTACAGTTTTGTTGGTTTTGTGGGCCCTAAACAGAACCGTGGTGCAGTTTTGTGGGCCCTGAAAAGGACCGTGGTAGGTGCAGTTTTGTGGGCCCTGAATAGGACCGTGGTAGGTGCAGTTTTGTGGGCCCTGAATAGGACCATGGTAGGTGCAGTTTTGTGGGTTTTGTGGGCCCTGAATAGAACCGTGGTAGGTGCAGTTTTGTGGGCCCTGAATAGGACCGTGGTAGAAATAGGTGCAGTTTTGTGGGCCCTGAAAAGGACCGTGAGGGGAACAGATCACAAAAGATCGCTGAAGCTTGGCACATATCAGGACATACACATGTTCGTTCGTAGCTGCATAATTTACAGAGGAGGCCAAAATTCTGCAATGTCAAGCAGGATATTGTCGAACGCGTCTGACTGACGAACTTTATTCCGATGTCGCCACAAAAATTCACACATGTAGGAATCTAACATGTGTCTGTGTGTTCCGTTCTGACGATTGTTGCGTTCTTTCGCAGATTTCCACAACCTCTCTATTCGTTGCGTATTTGCCCCTGTATTTGGGTCGACAAAATTTGCAGAATGATTCATCGTTTGGTGAGTTAAACCTGGCAAATTCTGAATGGTACTATATGCGCGCCATTGATCAGAAACAACTGTCGTACCAGGACGAATGTTGGCTATGATAAGGGGCATAAGTGTAGCCGCTGAGCGGTCCAGCACTGGAAGCATGAAACACTCACTTGTTTCACGACATAAGCCACCAAATACCCACTGCTGTGGAAATACACGACCGACGTTATTTTTTCTGCGTGTGAACACACTTTCATCGATCTCTACCGTCGTATTGGGACCGCCAATTACAGCGGGATTTGCAATGAGTACATTAGCACAAACCTCACGGAGGTTGCTGTTCCATTTAATGACAGCGTTATTGGCAATTCCTAGCTCTGATTTACAGAAATCAATGCTAGTCAACTCTTTACTCCAACAGTAAATGAACAGAATAATCTGCCTGAAGGATAGACATGCGCCCTGTAACCATGTGCCAGAACGAAGCGGTATATCTTGTTTACATATGTAACATCTCTAACGATCTTGGCGAACTGTCAAGGACAAACTCATCTGGTGATTGTTAGCACACAGTCGGACGGTGTGTATAATTCCTCGTTCCTGCAAAAATTTCACACAGTTCTCTTTGTTACGAGTAAAATCTGTCACCTCCAGTAAATTCGTCTTCCACGTCTCTGGACACCGCAATCAAATGACAAATGGCACGATAAGATTTCCCGCTCCAAAGCCGCGCCAAGACACATAATTTAAGAAAAAAAAAGGTATGAACATAAATGTAAGAAAAAGTACGGTGATCGTTTGGCTTCGAAATTTCCACTATTGTAATCTGCCGGGGAATAAACACACAAGTCTTGTGTGTTTATTCACCGTATTGTGGCAATTTATTACCCAAACAGAGAACCGTACTATTTCTTACATTTGTTTTCTTACAATTGTTTTCTTTTTTTCTCGCCTGAATCCAATCGCAGTCTAGGCCGTGGAGTTGTGACATTTACCCCGTCCGTCCTTTCTTTTTTTTTTTGTAATCCTGAAAAAATACAACTTACTCGAATTTTAATTTTTTTTTACACTTTTGTCTCGTTTTGGTGAGGCGCGTCCCGTTCAACCTAGTCGGTTATATTAGGGCGCATGTCCAAATATAAAAGACCCTTAAGTCTAGGGAATTGCTAGTCATCATAATCATCATCATCATCAGCTTTCAAGTCCCTAGAGTCAGGTACCCATTTACAGCTGGTTAGACTGATGCATGACACCTGTTCCCTTCCTCGCTGCCGTTGCCTTCTCTAACTCAAGATCAGAGTCAGGTACCCATTTACAGCTGGTTAGACTGATGCGTGACACTACCAAGCTTTGAACCCGAAACCCGGTAACTTATTGCGGTAGTGGAGTGTTAGAGACTTCACTATACTAGGTCCAGCATCGAGAGGTGGGGCCTACCTAGCTATAAATGGGTACTTAACTTTGAGTTAGGAAAGGAAAAGACAGCGAGGAAGGAAAATGGTCTCTCCACCTCTCGATGCTGGACCTAGTATGGTGAAGTCTCTAACACTCCACTACCGCAATAAGTTACCGGGTTTCGGGTTCAAAGCTTGGTAGTGTCACGCATCAGTCTAACCAGCTGTAAATGGGTACCTGACTCTGATCTTGAGTTAGAGAAGTCAACGGCAGCGACTTCCCTTGTTTCCTGTGTACCGTTAACTTGTAGAACTGATTCAATACCGTTTTATTGGTTTATAAACTTAAAATACGGGGGGGGGGGGGCTGAGGGCGGGTCTGTCGTAAGCGTGTCAACTATGAATGCACGAGGAACGTTTTTTTTTTAACTTGCCCTCCCAAATCACAATGTGAAATCAACCTTTTTCAGTCAAGAAAAAGTAAGGTTCTCAGTTTGGGTAATAAATTTCCACAATTTGATTTTAGCGGTGAATTAACGCACAAGAACCACTTCTTCTAACGGGATCTTGTCTCAACAGAGGGAATGGAACTTATGTGTCTATGTCTTTATTAATTCTGTAACCTATGATTTTTTTATATTTGATCTTTGATAATAGATGTTGTGAAGTTTTCTTTATGATAAATAAACTTAACATCAAACTTAATTTCCTGTGTTGGTCAGCTCGGCCCAATATCCCTACTCCAATAATATAGTTTTCACGTTTGTGCATCAAGTTATCGTCACTTATCTGTGTGTGTGTATGTGAGTGGTTATAGTTTATATGTTAATATATACAGAAGGGTAAACTGTCTGATAACAAAATTTCAATCGTAAGATAGGCTGGACTAGAGTATTTTCTCAATCCAGGGACAGACTCTACCTTTTTCACCATTTCACTCGTGAAATCTATTACTTTACCTTATTTCTCACTGAGTTACCACCTTTTCCACTTCTATTCAGACGGGACCAGAATCTATGTTAAATACCTATCCAAAATCTACGACAGAATGGGTTGGCTCGTTTCCGGGAATTTGAGCTAGATCGTGAACTAATACCACAGAAAAGGTGCAAAGTCCTGAGACTTTGTTTTTCTAGTACGTCAGATTGAGTTTGTTTCCAAATCTGGATCTAGTCTGTATTTAGATAATTGACTAAAGTCTAATATTTAAATCTTTTTATAGTCTAGATAGAGCAGAGTGTGGTTGTCTCGTGAGTTAAGTAACACTAATAATAATTATCCCCTAGACAAACGTTCTGTTTATTGGCTTGCTGACCACACAAATATATCAATTGTTTTTTTCCACAGCATTGTAGAGTATTGTGACGGGTGCTGCGGTTCCTTGTTCTTATATTATTTATTGCATATTAAAGTCACTCTTTTGACGTAGTTAATGTTTGTTACTGATGGTTAGCTCTGACCACCAGAACATCCCTTCGACGTTCTGATTTGCATATTGTATATTAGTTGATTCCCCTGTGGGAGAGTTATCGTGCTGAAAAACGTAAACATTAACAGCTGTGGAACCGAACCCGAAAACGTAAGTAAAAGATCAAGCCTTCTGTTCTGAGTCCACATGTATTGACATTCATATAAACGATATCCGACATTCACAAAACTTCATGTACAGTTCAGCATAACAATGAATTCCAAATAATACCAGTAAGTATCCGTCCGTGTCAAAACAATATGTCAGATGAACCTCATGGCTATATACGTGCGCTGCTGTAGTCAACAGCCAGAAATGAGCGCATGAGTTCTTGACAGCTACAAATTGAATCATAATATGATTCTCCTTCCATTATTTAATTTACTTAATAATCTCATACTTTAGATTAATCTGAACTGACCCTGAGTTCTACATTGATTCATATATAGGCTATCTACTAGGCCTTTCCTTGGAAGAAATACAAGACACAACTTCTCTGCTTGACGGATAGCGTAACAAGGGCAATGTAACCAAGTCACCCAGCGTGACCTTCCCAACGCGAATGCGTCATAATCTTAGCATATATTTCGCGTTCAGTATACCGTAAAATATCGACATATCCTATTAATATTATTGACCCCTAAACGTTGCGCACGGCTAAACCCCAGCAGACGCCGTCATTTAAAATAACACCGTAACAAGTATATACAATTAGATTTAGAGGGTGATCTTTGTCTGAGAGATGTTGTGTAATGATTTTGTAATACAAGGCCGCTGGTAGCGCGTGATTGTTTAGCAATCACCTAGGGTTTTTTTTAAGCAGCGGTGTTTGAGCTAAGTTAAGGAGTGCATTCTGACAAACTCGTCAAGTTAATAACGTCCCTTACCCTAACTGACTTCAGGTGTGGACTTGTAGGTGGACTTAAATATTAAGGGACATTTTTTTTTCTCCTTAAAATTTGTTGAAATAAAATATTTTTTTGTTTCCACTGTAGTAATAAATTTTTTTTGTCAGTTATTAGCCTGATCTACCATTTATTTGGCTTAGTCGTCTGTATTAGGAGCCTTAATTGCCAGATAATAACAGCGATAGATTAGATAGCTGATAACAGGAGGAGGTATCTCAGTTAAATAACAGAATATTTTTTTTCCGTTTTTTTCTCGTAATTGGTAGGGAACCAGTGTATCCTTTTTCTTACTTCTTTTTCCGGTAAGTCACAGTTAGCTTTTTACAATGGCTGAGCGTGCACAACTTAGACAAATGCTAAGAGAGGAAGCAAGGGAAGAGGGATTACAGGGAGAAGAAGCAAAGGCGTTTGTCAACGAAGAACTTGACAGATATGATGCGGAGAAGAAAGAAGAAGAAGCTAGGAGGAAGGAAGCAGAAGCTAGGAAGAAGGAAAAAGCAGCAGAAGCTAGGGCGAAGGAAAAAGCAGCCGAAGCTAGAGAGCAGAAGAAGATTGAGGAGGAAATGAAAATTCGCAGGGCGAACGAACGAGAAAATGAGAGACACCATGAACTGGCGCTTAAGGCGCTAGAGGTCCAAAGCCGTGGGGGTGCCTCTACCTCCAGCAACGGCGACTCTCTACCTCAGTCACAAATAACTGATCTTTCCAGCACCCAATCTCCTCAACTAGCAGCTGTCTTTTGCCATTGAATCCTTCCCAAGCCCCAATGAGAAAATTGACTGTTATCTATAAAAATTTGAGAGAATAGCAAATCTGTACGGGTTAGAAAGGTCGCGTTGGTGTTTGAAGCTTTCTCGGGCTTTAAAAGGCTCGGCGTATGATGCGTACGCAAAACTGGAAAGCACCAACCAAGGCGATTACGACATGTTGAAGAAGGCTTTGCTTGAGCGTTTTGAAATGAACGCTCGAAAATTTTTGCAACTGTTCCGTAACAGCAGAAAGGAGAGCACTGAAACTTTTCACCAATTCTCTTCTCGTCTGAAGGGATACTTGACAAAGTGCCTGCAGCTTTCACAGCTTAACTCTACCTATGAAGGACTTGAGGAGTTCGTTGTAAGCGAACAAATAAAGAACACTTTGTCAAGTGACACCCGTAGATTTCCAGCTGAACAAGGCGCGGAAAAACTAGAAGACATTTTGAGCAAGGCGGAGCGATATAACAATGCGCTGGCCGAACTGCCAAGAGCAAAACGCAAACCGACAGAGGAACCTTCTCGGAAAAATAATCTAGAACAGTCTTCCCATTCTTCTCACCACCATAACCCCAGAGAAACTGTACCCCAGAATTCCCCTCCGGAAAAATCTAAATACTGTATTATAAAAACAAGTACCCCACCAACTACAAAAATTCTGATCAACCCAACCGGTCTACATGGCAGCGTGGCCGGTAAGGACAGGGTGACAAAGGGAAAATCCCTGTTCACTGAACATCTGATCAGAGCAAGCACACCGGGCCGAATTGCATCGGATGCTTGCAAATAGCCTTGCAAGGAAGAATTAGTGCCAGTGAATCTCAACCTGAGGGGGAGAGGCCCTCAACGCGAGGAACTGTTATTTTGAACGGGACTTCAACATATTGTTTGTTTGATACAGGGTTGTCCTTTGATTGCATTGTAGCAAGACACTTGGTCAAACCCGGTCAAGAAACAGAAGAAACCGTCAAACTTTGTGGAGTTTTCAAAGGAGATGCACCCATGACGCTTCCCATCGCATTGGTGGAGATACACTCTGGTTTTGTCAGAGGTGTGATCAAAGCGGCTATTATGGATGACCCGATCTACCCAGTCATACTTGGCTGTAGATATGTGTTTATTGGGAGACCGAAAGAGCCAATTGTGGCAGCAGTAACCACAAGAGGGAAAACCAAGAAGGAACGGGAGCCTGCGTCAAATTTGTTACCTAAGGAACTAAAAGAGGCGCAACAAAAGGACCCTACCTTGGAGCCCTGCTTTAGGAAACTGCCCATGGCCAAGGACCCCAGACACAATGGGAACATTTTATCTAAGGATGTCGTACTTTATCGTAGAACGGGCAACCCTGAACAAGGGCATAATCAGTTCCTAGTACAGACGCAGTACAGAGACCAAATCTTAGAAATGGGGCACTCTCTTCCCTTTAGCAGACATATGGGACAAAACGCCACAAATCAGCGAATATCGACTCACTATTGGTGGCCAGGAATGAACACTGATATTATCAGATACGTAAAATCCTGCGCCAAGTGCCAACATGTGGCACACAAGCATTGGACACCCCCAGTTCCCATGGGTGAAATGCCAATAGTGGGGACACCATTTGAATGGGTTGTAATCGACATTTTAGGACCCTTAGAAAGGACTAAAAGAAGGAACAGGTTTATCCTGACCTTAGTCGACACATGCACTATGTGGGCCGAAGCTATACCGCTAACATGCACGGATTCCAAGCATGTAGCAGAAGCCCTAGTGCAGATATTTACACGGTTGGGATTCCCTCAACAAGTTTTGATGGATAACGGATCCCAATTCCGTAGCCTGTTAATGGAGGAGAGCTTTAAGATCTTGAGGGCCAAACACATCCACACAAGCCCGTAACATCCGGCCGGAAATGGGCTCGTGGAACGCTTCAACGGCAGCCTCACCATGATGTTACGTAAGCTGGGACAAGAGAAACCTGAAGACTGGGACCTTTTCATTCCTGCAGCCTTATTCGCCTACAGGGAAGTTCCCCAGGCCTCTACAGGATTTCCCCCAGCTACTCTTTTATTCGGCAGACATATAACGGGGCCGCTAGAAGCCTTACTCCGGTCCCTGACAGACCAGAAGGCTGATGAGACAGTCGGCTCAGCCAGCAAATATGTATCGGAATTAAAGGAAAGGTTACAGCTAGGATGGGATCTAGCAACAACCAACCTTAAGAAAGCACGCGCAAGGCATGCCAAATGATACAATAAAGCAGCGAAAGAGAGAGAACTACAACCAGAAGAGAAAGTTTTGTTGTTACTGCAAACCGGGAGTAACAAACTACGTATCGGATGGCAAGGGCCATTTACCGTCCTGAAAAAGATCTCAAGAACTAACTACAAGATCTCTATTAAAGGAAAGGAGAAGGTCTACCATGTAAATCTGTTAAAGAAATACTTGGAAAGACCGGTGCCGTCCTCCGAACATCTCCTGGCTGTTGCCATAGCTACAGAATATGATGAAGATGACGATAGTTGCATGGAATATCCATTGCAACAAACGGAATCTTTCAAAGATGTAAAATCGGTGACACTCTCTCTGAAGCACAACAGACAGAAACGAGGGCGCTACTGAAACAGTACACAGCAGTTCTAACGGATATACCTGGGCGAACACATCTCGTAGAGTTCGAGATGAAACTTACAAACGAGACACCTGTTCGAACCAAAGTTTACCCTATTTCGTACGCTAAAGCTGATACGCTACTGGAAGAGATAGACAAGCTACGACGTAAAGCAGGAATTATTAGTGAGTACGCCCACGGCGACCGTTGCCTCAACTGGCTGTGTGTGGTGTACCCGGAAACGGGGCCTCCCAGTACTGAGACACAGTTAAGTCCCCGATGTCATTTATCGGTGCAGAGTTGAGAGAGATGGCTGAGCATCACAATCCCCCCTGTGTTGCAGCATGATGAGAACCCAGAATTGCACACTGAGCTTGGGGGGAATCACTTGGGCACCAGACTTAATACTGGCTCTTGACTGGATGGCCGCATGCAGGAGATTTCTACAATGGGGGGTTGGCAGGTGGTGGGTATCTGGAAGTGGCTCTGTGCAGGACGTGAGGATTCCTTGGGTGAGCCCAGAACCAGAGCACAGCATTGTGCAAGCTCTGCATAGTTGGAGAGCCCCCTGGATGACGGGGAATGCACAGTGTGCTACCCCACCTGTCCCCAACTGCTAACTTAGAACCAGAAGTGGGGTCCTCTGTATGCGTGCCAGGCCAGGATAAAATGCCTGGGAAAGAGACTGGAGCTCAGAACTCCCTAACTCAAAGTTGCAGGATGGCAGGAAAGACAGGGCTATTTTGAAGATAATGCAACCATATTTTCACCATACGAGCTCGGACGCCGCCTCGGTAAACAAGGTCCGCGCAGAGCAGTGACACCCCCAGGCTGCTTGCGAATAGTCTACTACTGGGAACATAAACAGATTAGGGATGAGCCCACTCTCCCGTTGAACAGGTGCTAAAGTCATAGATACTGGGCCAGAAGGCGCACCGGAAACCACAGTGTCACGCAACTCGCTTTTTTTTTCTATGGAGAGTACACCGTCAAATAAATCTCGTACTGGTGCTCGCCCTGTGGAGCTCCACCAGGCAGGTGCAGTGCCGGGCTCTGAGCCTCGACAGAGCCCACCCTCAGCTACTGGAGGACCCTCTAGACCGTCTTGTGGAGTCAGCAGACGGCGGAGGAGAACTACTGACCAAAACAAAACAGAAAAAAGAGAAACCCAGAGTGCCACTTGTCATGATGCACTGGAATGCAGAGGGAGTGAACAGCAAGCAGGCTGGATACAGCAAAAAGACAGAGCTGGAAAACATCTTGTATGAGAAGCAAGTCAGTGTTTGCTGTATCCAAGAGACTCACTTGAAAGCAGATCAAACCTTTAAAATAAGGGGATATCAATGCTTCAGATCCGACAGAAAAGATAGACGAAAAGGAGGAGTACTTACTCTTGTAAGGAATAACATTCCTGCACACGAAAGGAAAACCTTCATGGATGGAGCAGAATATCAGCTGTTGCAGATAAAGGTAGACAAGATGGAAATAGAACTCCTGAACTATTACTGTCCGAACAACAAACCCCTGAGTCTCAGCTCTATACAGGTACCAGCCACCAACTTTATAGCAGTTGGAGACTTTAATAGCCACTCCCAGAGCTGGGGCTATAACCATCTGGATCACAGAGGTGAAGAGGTTGAAACTTGGCAAGATGATCACTCCCTAATCCTAGTCAATAATGCCACAGATACTCCTACCTTCTACTCCAGAGGATGGCACACAACTTCAACACCAGATCTTGCCTTCTCCACACCAGATATAGCTGGATCTATTAGTAGAGAAGTAGGAGACCAACTAGGGGGAAGCGACCATCGCCCAATCTTTCTTACTGTCCAGAGTGCAACTCTCAGTACAGGCCCAGCCATTACAAGATGGAACTACAAAAAAGCCAACTGGGGCTTATTCAGGCATCAGGTGAACACGCTGCTGTCTACCCTCAAGGTACAGAACAGAGACATTAATGAAGTGGTAAAAGACTTCAACAGATGCATACTACAAGCTGCAAAAGAAACCATTCCCAAAGGATGCCGGCGTAACTACATACCATACTGGTCCAGCACACTCCAAGAACGTCAGGAAGCCATGGACAGGGCTAGAAAGGACGCAGAGTCTCAGCCTTCACTTGAAACTCACAACAAATGGAAAAAGGCTGTAGCAGAGTTTCAGAGAACAAAGCTAGAAGAAAAACGGAAAAGCTGGAGAACTAAAACGGCATCGCTGAACCTTGAGAAAGACGGCAGGAAACTTTGGAGATTAGTCAAGTCTCTAAATGAAGAGCGTTCCTCACCTAGGCAGACTATCACATTGGATGAAGGTGGCAAACTTTTCAGAGGAAAACAAGCTGCAGACTTGTTTGCTAGAAGATACAGTTCAGAAAGCAACTTACCCATTAACATAGATCATCAGAGAGAGATAAGAAAAGAAATACTGGCAACCATGGGACAGACAGATACTCCTGCCCCAATGAGGGAACCCATCACACTAGGAGAACTACAGAAGGCTATTTCCAAGCTTAAGTTTCAAAAGTCACCCGGCCCAGACAAAATCAGCAACGAAATGCTAGTAAATCTGAGCTCAGCAGCAAAGACAAAACTGCTTGAGATATTCAACCACAGCTGGTTGAAAGGAACGGTACCCCAAGTATGGAGAGAAGCCATCACAATACCCATACTAAAGAAAGGGAAATGTAAGACCGAGGCTGCAAGTTACCGGCCAATCAGTCTCACAAGCTGTGTTGGGAAGACTATGGAGCGAATAGTCAACCACAGATTGAAATGGTATTTAGAGTCTGAGCAGATCCTGGTGCCGGAACAAGCTGGATTTAGAGAATGCTACAGTATAGAAGACCAAGTTACTTACTTGTCTCAAGCAATAGAAGATGCCTTCCAGGAGAAGAAAAAGGTCCTAACGATCTGAGTCGACTTCAAGCAGGCCTTTGACAAGGTGTGGAAAGATGGCCTCATTGCAAAACTTAGGAGAAGTGGAATCGAAGGCAACATGATGAAATGGATCCAGTCATACTTGCATAACAGGAGAACTAGAGTCACTCTTGACGGTCTGCAGAGCAGAAAAGTGTTGCTCCATCAGGGGGTACCTCAAGGAGGAGTAATTTCCCCAACACTCTTCCTTGTTTACATCAATGACCTGGTGAAAGATCTCCCTGCAGGAGTGAAAGCTGCCTTATATGCAGATGACCTAGTACTCTGGTGCGCTGATGAAAATGTCACCACAGCAAATTATAGAATGCAGCGGGCAGCAGACATGCTAGTGTCATGGGCAGAGAAATGGCTTATCACAATAAACACAGACAAAACCTCCACAACACTGTTCTCCCTCGCCCCCAAGGACAAATCAGCTAACATACACCTAGGGACAACCGTGATCAAGGAAGAAAGCTACCCCACCTATCTTGGGGTGACATTTGACCAAAGGCTTACATGGAATAAGCATATTGAAAATGCAGAAGGAAAGGCCCGAAGGCGACTAGGCATACTCAGAAAATTAGCAGGTACCAACTGGGGAGCAAATGAACGAAATCTAAAGAAGATTTATAATGGAGTAATAAGACCACACTTAGAGTTTAGCTCAGCAGCATGGTCATCAGCTGCTAACTCACATCTGCAGTCTTTGGACAAGGTGCAAAATCAAGCTCTCAGGCTCATTACAGGAGCCATGAAAACTACACCAATAACAGAGATGCAGAAGGTTGCTGGATTACAGACATTGTCCCATAGAAGAGACACAAAAACCATGATCCAGATAGAAAAGTATAACAGTATGCCAATGCACCCAATGAAGGCAAGACTAGATGATCTGGCATTGGGACGTCTAAAGCGTAGCAGCTTTGTGCATCGGGAGAAAAGACTTATAAGACAGCATCAAGAAGACCTATCCATGAAGACAACACCACTGAAGCCCACCCTATACCCTGTACCATGGGAGCAGGCCAGCAGTGCCCTCCAAATTAATACATCAGTCAGTGGTCTCACAAGTGGATGTGAGTATAATGATCTGCAAAAACGAACTGCTACATTGAGTATGATCAAAGAAAGCTATCCCGATCAATCATGGATACATGCCTATACAGATGGATCAGCAACTAATGCTGTTAGGAATGGAGGTGCCGGTATCTTTATCTCATATCCTGACAACCACTATGAGACTAGGCACATTCCCACTGGTAAATTCTGTTCCAACTATACAGCTGAGGTTCAAGCTCTAGAGCAAGCTGCAAATATGATTTATAACACCAACTCTGACTGCCACCAGGTAGTCATCCTCACAGATGCACTGTCTGTCCTGCAAGCTCTCAAGGGTGGTAAACTCCCGCATCTGAGAAATGAACTAAACAAGGTAGCTGCCAAAAAGAGAACCATACTTCAGTGGGTACCATCTCATTGTGGTGTACCCGGAAATGAAAAGGCAGATAAACTTGCAAAAAAGGGAGGAGAATGTGAACAAGAAGATAATGAAGTCACATACTTTGAGAAAAAGAGAGCTATCCAGACTATCAGAAGAGAACAGAACCAACCCAAAGACGACTATCACACTCTCGACCGGCAGGGACAGATAACTATTTTTCGACTCAGGACAGGGCATAACAAACTGAATAAACACATGCACAAGCTACGATTGTCTGCTTCACCACTGTGCACATGTGGATTAAACGAACAAACTGCTGAGCATGTTCTACAGGACTGTCCTCTGTATGACCAGTTAAGAAAGATATACTGGCCGAATGACTCAACACTAAACTCAAAGCTATATGGAGTTAAAGAGGAACTTCAAACAACAGTCGAATTCATCATGAGAACTCGTCTGACGGTGTAATCATCAAAGATGCGATCGCAAGAAGAAGAAGAAGAAGATTAGTGAGTCTACATCTCCTTATAGTGCGAGCGTAGTGCTGTTGCAGAAGCCCAATAAGGAAGTTCGGCTGTGCATCGATTACCGTCTACTGAACACTGTAACGGAATTCTAGCCGGAACCTCTTCAGAGCGCTTCTGAGCTGTTTAGCAAGTTAAGCAAGGCACGGATTTTCTTCAAGATTGACCTGACTAAAGGTTATTATCAAATACCAGTCAAGGAGGCAACTAAGCCTTTGCTAGCTTTCAGACCAGTGAAGGACACTATACGTTCAACGTGATGCCATTCGGGTTACATAACGCACCAGGAGTCTTTACAAGGATGATGAAAAAGCTTTTAGAACCATTGCACAGTCTGCATATCCACAATTTCATGGACGATATACTAGTTGCAACAGACACCTACGAAGAACATATTGCTACGGTTTCTATGCTCCTCGGGAGACTACAGGAAACTGGTCTCACAGCTAGACCTAGCAAATATTTTATCGGTTTCGAAAAGCTCGACTTCCTGGGGCATACCATTGCTCACGGTTCCATGTGGCCAGTTGCTAAGAACATAGAGAAGATACGTGCAGCAAAAAGACCAAGAACGAAGAGAGAAACACGATCGTTCCTATCACTGTGTGCATATTACCAGAAATTTATTAAAAACTTCAATGGTTTGACTGCACCCCTGACTGACCTTACAAAGAAGGGGCGACCTGAGAGAATTATCTGGAATTCGAAGTGCGAAGACGCTTACGTTAAGCTCAAGGAACAGCTGTCTGAATATCCAATTTTACGATTACCTGACATTACCAAACCCTTTATATTACGGGTCGACGCATCGGGTCAACTCTGCTTCAAGCAGGCGACGTTGATCCGAACCAGCTATTCCCAGTGGCATACGGCAGTCGTAAATTGAATAAAGCAGAACGTAACTATTCCACAGTGGAAAGAGAATGTCTGGCACTGGTTCATGGTATAAGGAGACACCATAAATATCTGTACGGAGTATCATTCACGGTGCAGACGGATCATGCTCCCCTGGCGTTTCTTGGTGCGAATAAGGAATTCAATGCGAGGATAATGCGCCGGGCGTTGTTGCTAAGCATGTATTCCTTTAAAGTAGAATACATACCAGGAAAGGAAAACGTTGGGGCAGACTTTATGAGTAGGAATTGGACAACAAAGGAGGAGGAAGATGAGAGTGAAGAAAACAGTCACCCGGAAGCTACGGTTATAGGTAACTCTATTTCCATAATGTAGACATGAAAATGGTTTCATATCTTCAAGCGGGGACGAACTGTGACAGAGTTATGTAAATATATTACATGATATCAACACGTTTTTGCTTCCACCTGTTTCCCACCTCTGTTTGCTTTTTAATATTCACGTTTCGGTAACGCAGAAGGCATGCGCTTCGATATCTGTCGAACTCATAATTGTAGCCACGCCTATTTTTTTCTTTTCTCTACAAGGTATGTCTTACAGGCACTAGGAATGTTTATAAACAGACGTTTTAGCTAGTCCAGAGCCGTTAACTGTATTATAACGCCAGCGATTGGGCAACCGTCGTAATAGTGACAGGCCAGACTATGATGCACATAGCGAGAGAAAAGGGGGAGATAAGCTAATGAAGAAAATCAAGGGCGATAAGTCAAAAGACGTACTTTCGGTAGATATTGGTCAGGGGGAATTAATCTGAGTAAAGGGAAGATAATCGCAGTTACCCCCCCCCCCCCCACATCCGTTTGTTCGGAACGTAATTAGCTACAGTGAGAGACGCCTGATCAAAGTGAGTTCGTTCGCTAGCGAAGAGTCTGCAGTCGGCATAAGTGTAAAAAATAGCTTTGATTCAGGATTCGACCGAAGAATTCCCCAAAATCTGGGTGAAGGCGTTATATGTAGCAAGTACTAGCGAATTTTATACCCATTTTATATATATACTCCAGCTCTTAAAATCATTTTATCTAGTAGCCGCAGAATTTCAGTACATCTAGCTTCGAATCCTAGACCATTGTTCTTAGTATTTTCGATTAGAGATTGTTTCTTTTTCTGTGTTGCGGTAACTATATTTACTAGCATTTTGAGTGATTTAATTGTTAAGTTCGTCATTATATTTCACTAGGATTTACTGTGTTAAATTGGCTAGCAGATTAAAATAACTTATAGCTAATTCTTCCAGCGGTAACGTAAATTTAATTAATTGATATTAACCAGTAGGAGATATTTTAATTGACTAGTAAATGCACTATTCATTATGAGTACTGACGAAATATATATTTATTTCTAATTCATTATGAGTAAGTTTTGTAATTCATTTCACGGGTTAATAAGAACGATAAGATAAGCATTACACTTGTATTTTTCTAACCAAATCTTATAGCCGAGTGAATATTAAATTATACCGTTACGCGGGTTAGGATAGATACTGATATTGTGATTAAATGTTGTATTTTCTTCCTAAAATCTAGTACGGGTCACAACCCAAAACCTACCAGCGGCTTCAATATAAATCTGAGAAAACGGGTCTAAGTCCAATAGACGCAAAACAAACATTCTTATGCAAATAGCGGGTCTTCAAGGTTGACCTGTTTGGCCTCTTGGTACCCAGAAAGAGAGAGAGAGTACCAACAAAAGACAATAAGAATAATTGTAACTGGACCGATAGATATCCAGATTTCTTTTTCAATTTTCATATACATTCAGCCCGCAGTGGCGAAAAATATCAAATACTAACATTTCCCAACTACCGATCACTGGTGTGACGAGGATTTTTATCCCAAGAGATTTACATACCTGACATTTCTCTTCAAGTATCAAATTTACCAGCTACTGACACTGTTAACATTAGATCTCTTAAGTATTTTCCTACCTGGACTAATTGATGTGACATAAACAGAATCCTATTAACAGTAACAAAATAAGCGTTTCCCAAATAAGAGGATTAATCATTCTTGGAGAAACTGGGGCTTGTTTTGCCAAAAACCCAACCTTGGATTTATGGTTGTATCAGGAGATATGTTCCAGATGTTGTGAAAACACTTATTAGGTAAGAGTGAATGAATGTGGCCAGAGGTTTTGTCAGAAGCGAGAGAAAGAAGGAATGAATAATTCTTCTATTGTATAACTAATGTACTCACTTTGGTTTTTTTCTTCTTATGTTTGCTAATACTGTTCATTTCCGAATAGATTAAATTAGAAAAACTCTGTTCTTTACAGTATAGTCAAATCCTATACCATAGTGCTAACCTTTTGACCTTTTGGGGGTTAATAACTTCTTCTAACGGGATCTTGTCTTAACAGAGGGAATGGCACTTATGTGTCTATGTCTTTATTAATTCTGTAACCTATGATTTTTTTATATTTGATCTTTGATAATAGATGCTGTGAAGTTTTCTTTATGATAAATAAACTTAACATAAAACTTAATTTCCTGTGTTGGTCAGCTCGGCCCAATATCCCTACTCCAATAATATAGTTTTCACGTTTTTGCGTCAAGTTGTCGTCACTTATCTGTGTGTGTGTGTGTAAGTGGTTTTAGTGTATATGTTAATATATACAGAAGGGTAAACTGTCTGATAACAAAATTTCAATCGTAAGATAGGCTGGACTAGAGTATTTTCTCAATCCAGGGACCTACCTTTTTCACCATTTCACTCGTGAAATCTATTACTTTACCTTATCTCTCACTGAGTTACCACCTTTTCCAGTTCTATTCAGACGGGACCAGAATCTATCTTAAATACCTCGACATCTATGGAATGCTCTTTACGAAGCAGAAACCAGTGTGTGCACATTGACGCAAATCTCAGTGCAGAATTGTACGAAAGAATGTTCCCTTGGAAGTTTCGGAAATGAAGATTCTCAGGGTTGCGCAACAAATCTCTGAGTGCTAAAGGAAATTATTGTTCTCGCTTTTCATCATCCTCTGTGAAGACAGGACCTTTGTGACAGCAATATATAAATGTGCTATAGGCTTTTTTTTTTCAGCTCCAAAGTGTAATGAGTGACAGAACTAGCGTTCGGCATTCATGGGGCCACAACTATGAACATCGATATCATCTTATTTGAATTTATCATGATTTGGAAGGAGTGATGGACTGAAAAAACGATATCATCTTACCCAAAATGCTACTTGAACGCGTCGTGATTTCTGTGGCTCACTGCGAGTGATATCAACATCTTAATATTTCAGCATCTGCAGCATGACATGATGCAGCGTCTTCTGACGTCTTGCTAGCTTGCTGCGATGCGCGACATTTCCGCTTTTCACCTGCAGCTGTAGCTCGCCGTGATACAGCGTCTTCCTGCTTTTCGGTACCTGTAGCTCACTGCTATTGCCGCCAGCGTCTTTATCTTTCATCATCTGTAGCACGACGGATTATAGCTTCTGCTTGCTTTTCGATTCTGCATTATATGGTCATGGAAATATTTATATTTTTAAAATGTCAAAACACACATCATTAAAATGCCAATGGCAATGATTGTATTAATTTATTTAGTTTTTATGAGACACAATTTAGTGGTACTGGAAATATTTCTGTAAAAACATCAGAACACATTGATAAAATGTTACCCACAGTTTAAAAATTTTCAAAACACACTAATCATTGCATCCCCAAAAAAATATTCTTGTTGATCATTTCTTACCTTCAGTAATGTATATTGTATTATACATAAGCCTGACAACAAACGTCCACCAATTCCCTTGGCGATCTGAGAAATCCGAATGAAATAAAGATGGTTGACCTCTACGTTGGGTGATACTAATGGGCGTTAAATGTAGTCTCCGCGCAAAGCACATTGCGATTCGGACCATTTCCGTCTTTTTCCCGAAAGGTGGCATGATTGTGCGTTTCAGACAATCCAACTTTCAGAGATCCCTGATTCATAAGACAAGACACAAAAAATCCCCATTTGTCATTGTGCCTAAAGTGGTTTTTAAGTAGACCTAATTAAGAGATGGAAAAGGCTGCTTATATTCCGTTGTATGCGTAAACATCCCCCCTCCCCGGTGTTTACTTGTTATCAGACAATCAATATGGGTGTGCATGTTTTCATCCTGACCGCTTGCTGTAAAGCAGAGAACTAACGACTTGCGATTTTAATTGGTTCTCAATGCAGTCAAGATTGTTACGTCATGGATCCACGGGAGAAGATGACAAACTAGAGATAGGAATATGTATTCCAACATAGAAAATGGTAAAAGGATATAGTATCTCAGAATATGCATCCATTTTCCCTGCAGAGATGGTGGCAATATTAAAAGCACTAAAAATCTTCTCTAACAACCCTTCCAAGAAACTAACAATTTTAACACTCACTTTCAACAATTCAAGCACTAAGAAACTTACAAGAATACTGTAGACCTGATATATATAGCGGAGGAGATTTATGGATACTACATACGTACATTCCAGAAAATATTCATGTTTTAATAGCTTGGGTACCTTCACATGTTGGCATAGAGGGAAATGAAAAGGCAGACAAAGAAGCCAAAAATGGTAGATCTGATAAAAATGTAATAACTGTATGGATGAGTAAATCAGAGATTAAACGTTTAATTAAATAAATAACAACAGATGAATGGACAGCAAGGTGGGATATAAATCTGAAAGAAAGACATGCATATAAGCTGTTCAAGGCGTCAACAAGAAATTGTCAGTAACAAGAAACTTAACAACTGGGAAACGGCTATTTCAGAATAGAAGAACCTTACTCTCTAGAATCTTCAAGACAATAATATAGAAAATTTCTTGTTAAAATATAAGAAATATGAACAACAGATAATCCAGTATTAGAACATTTACATGCTTCAAATTTGCCCATAAATATAGAACAAGAGTTAAGAGTAGACAGACATAGGGGGCTAAATAATATAGTGGAACCGTATGTAACAAGAACAAAAGTTAATATATAATGATTGGTGGGTATACGGCAGGGACAGTAAGGTCGAATGGTGTTCTTATAAAACATATGACTAATGACCAGTGCGCAACAGGAACAATTAGCATTTCACTTCGCACGTCACTTCGACATTTGCTGAGGGAGACTGAGCACCTTTGGGTTTTCCCGGAGTGCAGTGACGTCGATTCTGATTGACTTATGACCAGGCAATTTTTGTTTGTCTTCTTTGTTAGTTTTTTTTTTTTTTTTTGGTTCTTGTTTTTTGTTTTTGACTCTTTTTGTTACACACACACCAGTGGTGGCGTACTGAGTGTTTTTAGCGCCCGGGGCGAGCCAGGACAAAATGCGTCTCGGTCACCGCCAGATAAAATACATGCTTATTTTGTAGATAAATGAAAAGGAAGTTGAAAGGACTATATCAAGCACTGACGTTAATTTATAATTATATTAATAACAGCAGTATGAATTATTGGGCCCATTTGAAATTTAAGAATGAATTAAATAAAAAAGAAAAGAAAGAAATCGCTCTGTTTAATAAACTTTTTATTAACAGTAAAAACAGTGCAGACATCTATTTTTCTACTAAAGATTGATCTTTCGCACCTTCAATCCTGCAAAATGATCAGGTGATCAAAATTATGTGCTCAAGAGTTTATTTCAAAACTTAAAAGTGCCAGATTACTCAGATGTTCCTGTCCCATAGACGCTCGTAAATACGAAAAAAATTAGCGTTAGTTTACTAAAAGAACGCTCACAACTGGATACTGAAGTAGAAATCATTAGCAGAATTTGTAGTGCCGTGTGTAAGTTTGGGAATATATCATTTCCGTAAGACACCACGAATGAAAGTAATTCCAGAGCAGTTGTTGAAACAGAGTCAGTTCGCGATTTCAGCAGCATCCTGAAAACAGTTCCATGCCGTCAATGCATGTGCCGTGAAAGCTTGCCAGATCAGTGCACTTCTGACGGATCTGATCAGCATTATCTGTCTTGAAAATATTATCAATGTTGAGAAGGAATCCAGATGTTGTGTTTATATTCTTCAGTCGACTGAAACGTGTTGACATTTACTGCTATAGTCTGGCTACGATGCACCTCGTTACACGCAATCTCACCTTCTGACCTAAGTGAAATGTTTTGTGCTAATTCACCGGGCATCACGCGTCATCGACTTATTCTACCTTCAACTTTGATCCCCCATTTTTCGCATATGGTCTTCGCATTCAAAACTGCTTCTTTGCAAACACTGTCATGCGTATTGTTCAGTTCTCTTTCGATGGGTTCCAAATCAAGTGCCACATCTTTGATGTTCATTGATGGATCTTGTAAACTTTTTTGTACGTTGTCAATTTTTCCAACAATTTGATGCCAGAAATAAAACGAAACTGTAAAATTAAAGTAAAGACATTTTTACGTAGACCGTATGCCTCGCTTCTTATGCCATGTATTTGGTTCGTATCTTTGGACAGCCTCTCAAGTAGATCTGATAGGTTATTAAATCTTTAACAAATGACTTTAACAGTTTCTGCTGTTAAATTCCAAGGGTTTTATATCCACGTTTAAATGATGCCGCCACAATGTTTCATCTGCTACAGCCTAAGAGTTGATGCAAAGACAAGGGAGTAAAGATTGTCTACTGTCCCAAAAAGGTGATGACAATAGTATCTTGTTTGGCAGTGTGTATTCCAACTAAAGTTATGCTATGGTTGTCGTTATTAACAAACAGTGCTCGATGATTTCTGGCACACATCCTTTGCTGTAATCCCGATATTAGTCCGGCCATCACAGGATCATTATCATAACATAGTGATCTACAGTCAGCTAGAGTGAAATTGTCAGACTGTAGTTTTTTGAGTATGACATTTTCAAGTGTTGCTGAATCTTTAGCACGAAGTTCAATAAAGCCAAGGAACGAGTGTCTGACGGCTACAAATGTTCGCAGAGAAACATGACTTTTTGGCGCTTCCTCCTGCAGCGTCCGCCCACTCTGCCTTCCCTTCCCCCCCCCCCCCCCCCCGCCTTAGCTACGCCACTGACACACACACACACGATTTGATTTGCTCTATTTACAGGTGATTGGACAGAAGATATGACGTAGTAGTAATATCCCTGTCAGTCATTACACGCCCCCAAGACAATGGCGAGGTCGGTAATTGTACATATTATTTTTACTTGAAAATACTATATATCCTATTATAACCCTTCAGAGGATGAACGACCAACGGGCTGATCACCCGTTTGCCAGTCACTTTGATTACGGAAACAACGGCGAACGGATTGATTTGTCGTTGCCCTAAAGACGCCATTAGGCGTGATGGGAACAGCGGCAGAGAAAATCTATTCGCTGTTGCCCTTAAGACGCCACTAGGCGTAATGGCCACTGACTGCTTTGCCGGTCGTTGGCTAAGGACGGAAGAAGAAGAAGAAGAGGATGAACGGTATATATATTTCTGATCCTCAATTAAAAAGAAAGTCCTGGACCATACAGTCTCTTGAGCTTGTCACAACAGGCACGATTTGCTTCATCCCTCTCTTACTCGACACCACGCAAATCATGAAAGTGAGGCGAGATCTAGAGAAGTACGTCGTGAGCTTCAAGATTCAGCGGAGCAGCTGTGTTACGGTGTTATTTTAAATGATGGCGTCTGCTGGGGTTTACCCATGCGCAACGTTTAGGGGTCATTAATATTTATAGAATATGTCGATATTTTACGGTATAGTGAACGCGAAATATATGCGGAGATTATGACGCATTCGCGTTGGGAAGGTCACGCCGGGTGACTTGGTTACAGGGCCTTTGTTACGCTATCCGTCAAGCAAGAAGGTCGTGTCTTGTATTTCTTCCAAGGAAATAAGGCTGAGTATATAGCCTATATTATATAGATGAATCGATGTAGACTTCAGGGTCAGTTCGGAAATTAATCTAAGCATGAGATTAATTAAATTAAACTAATAATGGAAGGAGAATCGTATTATGATTCAAATTGTAGATGTCAAGAACTCATGTGCTCATTTCTGGCTGTTGACTACAATAGCGCACGTATATAGCCACGATGTTCATCTGACATATTGTTTTGACACGGACGGATACTTACTGATATTATTTGGAATTCAATTGTTACGCTGAATTGTACATGAAACCTTTGTGAATGTCGATTATCATTTTGTATGAATCTCAATACATGTGGACTCAAAGCAGAAGGCTTGATCCTTTATTTACGTTTCGGGTTCGGTTCTACAGCTGTTGGTGTTTACCTTTGTCAGCACGATAACTCTCCCACAAGGGAAATCAAATACTATATACTATGCAAATCAGAACGTCGAAGGGATGTTCTGATGCCCAGAGCTAACCATTTATAACCAACATTGCTACGTCTAAAGAGTGACTTTACTATTCAATAAATAATACCATAACCAAGGAATCGCAACACCAACCACACCACCACCCCGTCACAACTGGTGGCCATTAGTGGTTTTGAAATTTTTCAAAAGAACGAACCACAAAAAAATAAGACATTTTTCCTTTCGAGCGGAAATTGACAATATTTGCAAAAACACCGGTGACGTCATGCCCTTGAAGGAAAAGCGCAGCTGACAATGTCCTTCAAACAAATTTTATTTGCACCAAACATCAAATGAAACCTATTGCTGACTTTCTCAATGTTTCAAACAAGCTTTCGAGTCTGTCGGCGAAGCATATAATGTACGATATTACCGCCAAAACAAGATAAGTCACTAATTTTAAAGGTTAAAATATTTCGTCCTGTTTGTCCAAAGAATGAACCGTTGTATCCAAAAAATTGTTCCTGTCCTTTTCATGTAGCATGGTTGGGCGGCGGTTCCTAATGAATAAAATGGCTCTCAGAGCCGAAATCATTCTGAATGTTCCTAAGGCTGTGAATTAATAGCAAACGAAGAAAGCGTCGAATTATCATTATCGGTGATCGTTCGTTCGGACTTGCCACTTTGCATGTTAGGTGTATAGTCATGTTATAACTGGTTTTTCATGTGTAAAAGCCAGCATGTTCGACAATCTTGTTTAAATTCAATCTAGCTATCTTTAATTTTAATTAAATGCAGTATTAACGTCAAACCTGTGACGTCAAATTTGTTACGTACACAGCTAACTTTCTATTCAGTTCATTCTTTCTCTCACTTCCGTTTTTATACAACCACTTAGTTATTAATGCATTTTTTATTGTGAAAATGTCCTTGTCGTATGGTAATACTGTCTGTCGGCGTAATACATTTCATCCTTCATATAAAATGTACGAACTAGCAAGATATAAGGCAGAGGTGGAAGAACTTGACAGAAAGGAGGCTGAAAAGAAAGCTATCGCTAAGGAAGAAGAAGAAAGAAAAGTGGCAAGAGATGAAATCCTACGGATTGAAGAAGAGAATAAATTGAAACGACAAGAAATCATATTACAGCAAGAAATGGAATTGCAACGGCTTAAATTGGAAACAGCAAAACTTAATTCGCAGAGTGCTGCATCAAGCCAAAATGATAATGCTCAATCTGGATCTTCATCCACCCGACTTAAAGGCAATTATTACTTTAAATTACCACCATTCAAATTACACGTGGACGACCTTTCATCGTGGCTGGCGCGCTTTGAGGATATATGTAAGGTCAATAACCTTGACAAAACTGCATGGGCACTTAAACTTAAGGAATTTCTGGATGGCGAACCTGCAAGTGCAGCACAAAACATTGATCCTACATTAGCCACAGATTATGAGGCCATTAAGACGTTGTTATTACGTCGTTTCCACTTGAACGAAGAGGCATGTAGATTACGTTTCAAAAGTTTGTTGCCAGATAACAATAAAGATTTCACAGGTTTTATTGCTAACATACGCAATACTTTTAACAGATGGGTTGAACTGGCAGGTGTCAACAAATCTTACGACAAATTAGTCGATTTATTATTGAGGGATAAAGTATTATCTTCTGTCAGCCCACAATTCTTTGCTTATCTGCAAGAAAGAAAACCAGAATCTATTGATGAGTTAGAAAAAATTTCTTTAAATTACTGCACAGCTCATCCGAATGCTAATATTTCTGGCTCGTTGATAAGAGAACCACTTCCTGTAGCCTCTAATATGGCATATCATAATCATAACAAACCTAGAACACACAGTGTGGACAGAGGTAGGTTCAAAGGAAACTATGACATTAATTTTCATAAGGGACAGAATAACTTTAACAATAACTTTAATAGAGGAAGACAACAAACCAGAAATTATTCACCTCAGTCAAGACACAACAGTAATCCTCGTAACTCAAGTTATAATCGGTCATATCAATATAATAATGGTAACAATTGGAAGAATAGCGATAATTATAACTCGAGACATCGAGATAACAATTATAATAGACGTCAACGAGATAATTCAACTAATTATTCTCGTAATCGTTCTCATTCTCGTGGATCTTCACATTATAAACGGGGCAGCAGTTACAAATGATATCACCCCTAAGGTTCAGGTTCCACCTAACGATAATACAATGAATTCTTCTGCTGCATGCTTTGCTATAAATTATAACGTGGCAAATAGTTGCCCACAATGCAATCTTATTTTTCAGAAGGCAAAGGAGACAGTGCTAAACTGCGGACACATTACACCAGAAGTAGGTCTTGCAGCCAATGATGGAACAGGCTCTCTGATTTTTAACAGAGGGATAGTAAACGGTTCTGTAGTTTCTGTATTGAGAGACTCGGGGTCCACAACCATTGGAGTGCGACAGTCGCTAGTACATCCTAGCTGTGCAACGGGGGAATATGTCCGTTGCATGACTTTTGGGGAAACTATTGAGTTTTACCCCACAGCTCTTGTCCATGTTAATACACCTTTCTTTTCAGGACAAGTTAAGGTATGCATGCTTCAGAATCCAATTGCAGATCTGATGTTGGGACGCATCCATGGTAGTAAGGATTGTTCCCCACACAGGAAATTGAGGAATGGGAATTAAAGAATGTGCAATCTTATTGCAATGCTAACGCTGTCATTGCAACAGCTACATTACGGGCCAACAAAATAAATACATGTGGCACAGTTTTCTCCAATTTCAGTCTCAGTACCATTCTGGAAATCGATAAGGAGAAGGATAAGACTCTCCTACAGGATAAAAAGTATACTAAACTACCAGCCCATCCTAGGAAGATTAGAAAATCATTTCGAGGCAGATATACCTTTTCTCAAGAGAATGCCACCAAGTCGGAAGATAGATGTTGGCGACAGAATCATATTAACAGTGATCTTAATAAAATTGTTGAAAATGGGAAAAGAAGGGATGTCCCGAACAAGGGTAATGATGGTGAAGTTCTTATGAACTTAACTAATAAAATTAGGACAAATAAATATGTCAATCATTATGAGACATCATCTCATAAGACTACCATATCCAAAAGATTAAATAGAAGAACTATTTATCACGTTAGTGACACTGATCCCACTTACATTGGGAAGGGTGCATATTCTCGCACCGTGTTAGTGCGCAATCTGCCACAAAGTACCAGATGGCAGGCACTTAGCAATTTCTTTAATGACACGGCAGACGTTATGTTTGTACGGTTGTTGTCACCTACCAATGACAGGTATGGTGAAGCTATAGTTACATTTCGTAACAATAGAGATGCTCGAATGGTCATCGAGCATGATAATGGTGCTTACTTTAACCATCATTGTCTACGGTTACAATTAGTACCTAATGCTGCGTCACGCAGATAACATTCTATGGTAATACAATTGTCTCATATCATTGATGACTCATCATAGTCATTCATCATTTCTTTTCTTTACTGGTCCTTATAAGGTTACTGATAAAATTTCAGACGTTGATTACGTCTTAGATATCAAGGGACACAGAAAGATATTCCATATTAATATGCTCAAGCAATTTCATACACGTCCTATACACTTACAGTCCATTTTTCATGAATTAGATGACAATACTGTATCTACTTGTCATTATTCTAATCTATCTGTTATACAGGAGGAAGAATCTTTTCCTGAAGTGCAGATGCCTTTACCTGTACTTACTGTCCAATCTACTGAATCTTGGCGTGATGTGACCATTTCTTCTACGGTTACACCGCAACAGCATCAACGCATTGCTGATCTTCTACAATCTTTCCCAGATGTGTTAACTGATGTACCGGGTTGCACATCTGTAATTAGTCACGATATTATTCTGAACGATGATACACCAATTCGTGTTCATCCTTATTCTGTACCTCTACATTTTCTGAGTAAGACATCTCAGGAACTCGAACAGATGATATCATTAGGTATTATTGAGACTAGTACATCTCCATTTTCTTCTCCTTTAGTCATTGTCCGGAAAAAGGACAACAACATACGTTTATGTGTTGACTATAGGAAACTTAATGCGCAGACAGTACCAGATAGCGAACCACATCCTATCCTTGACGATTTACTTCCTCGTCTATCCAATGCTACACTTTTCACTAAAATTGACTTAACTAAAGGTTATTGGCAGATTCCACTAACCGAAAGAGCCAAATACTACACAGCATTCTCAACTCCACAAGGTCTTTACCAGTGGAACGTGATGCCTTTTGGGCTAATGAATGCTCCAGCTACCTTTATTCGCATGATGCGAAAAATTTTAGCAGGTAGATCAGATATAATTACCTATATTGACGACATATGTTTCTTTAGTTCATCATTTGAGGAACATTTTTTGGGTCTTAAATCAGTTTTGGAAATATTGCGTGATAACCATTTAACCGCTAAACCAACAAAAATTCAAATAGCGTGTAATGAGATAACATTCCTGGGGCACATTATTGGATCGGGACGTATCCAAACAATTCCCAGTACGGTTTCTAAAATATTAAATTTATCTGTTCCTCAAACGAAGAAACAGGTTAGGAGTCTGTTAGGTTTAATCCAATACTATAGCAGATTTGTACCTCACCTATCATCCATCACGGCTGTCCTGTCTTCGTTACTAAAGAAGAACATGCCTTTAAGGATAAATTGGACCGACGAATGTGACAAAACTTTTCGCACGATCTTAAAAATATTTTCATGCCCACCTGTTTTAAGATTACCAGATGCTTCTAAAAATTTTGTTCTACGTACAGATGCGAGTAATTACGGACTCGGGGCATGTCTACTGCAATATCATGATGATGTCCTTCACCCTGTAATGTATATCTCACGCAAACTGAAACCTACGGAGACGAAATATTCCACTGTGGACCGAGAATTGCTCTCCGTAATCTGGGCAATTACCAAGTTGGAAAAGTTTTTGCTGGGATCTCCATTCCTGATCCAGACTGATCAGAAATCAGTGGCAGCATTACGTCGCTCAAACCATAAAAGTGCTAAACTTGCACGATTTGCTATTACGTTGCAACCCTACGAGTTCGAGATACAGTCGATACCTGGAACTGAAAACGTCATAGCCGACACGTTGTCCAGACATCCTACGGATTCTGAATGAATATTACAATTTCAAGAAAATTTTCTGACTAGTCAAGCATTACATTTGTAATGAACGTTATTGATATCAAGTCAGAATATACAACAATTCAGTTGGACTTCCTACCTAAATAAGGACATTTCGAAATAAACTATTGTAATCAAAATATCAAGTTTTACGGATCGTTTGAAAATTTGAACTTCAATTCCACTTTGAGTATCACTCATTTCGATTGAAAACTGTTAAAAAGGAACAATCTCTGATGTAGAAAGGACAGATACGTTGATGACTTAGTCAATTTACTTTCAAAAGTTTAATAAAGGAACTAACGATGAATGGATAATCAAATCATAATTTGATAATATGAACCTTGTGTCTTAATGAACTTTCATACAATTCAACAGGAGGTAACAACGATTGGATCTTCATGTCCAATATTATTAAATTTTCTAGTTATTAAATTAGTATATAATAGATAATAAAGTCAAAGTGTGATGAAATAAAAAAAATAAAATATACTAAGAAAAGATGAAACAAAAGAATATCACACCAATTAAACCTTTTAATTAGTGTAATTATTAAGGTAATAGATATTACATTATGACATTTCATATATATAGTTAAAATGTATGAATTTTTTCTGTTCTTTTCTTCTGATTGCGTTAATTTAATTAGGTATCTATCCTTACACTTCATTTTCACACGCATGCTAATTTAATGTATACTTTAATATTTGGTTTCAATTGTCCGTACTTCTCAATTTTTATTTCTTTTACTCTCTTATACTATTTCTCATTTTCCTCTATTAGATATTAATTAGCTAGTACCATACGTACATATTATAATTAATTATTTTAATTTTAGTTAGTTAGAATAATTTTAATAACACCTCACATTATTAGTTAGTCTATACATACAACAAATTAATTAGTTAATTAGTTAGTGACAGTGACATTTCCTTGTTTAATATAAGGTATATGTATGATATGACGTTGATTTTATTATAATATATTACTGACATGACCGCGACACTGTTCTAGATAGAACATCGTAGGTCATACGTCGGGTTTTGTTAAATTTTTGATAATTTGATTAATATTGTTCAAAAAAAAATCTATTTAATAGATTTTTTTTGCCCCCGTCTGACAGGAAATCTGTTACGGTGTTATTTTAAATGATGGCGTCTGCTGGGGTTTACCCATGCGCAACGTTTAGGGGTCATTAATATTTATAGAATATGTCGATATTTTACGGTATAGTGAACGCGAAATATATGCGGAGATTATGACGCATTCGCGTTGGGAAGGTCACGCCGGGTGACTTGGTTACAGGGCCTTTGTTACGCTATCCGTCAAGCAAGAAGGTCGTGTCTTGTATTTCTTCCAAGGAAATAAGGCTGAGTATATAGCCTATATTATATAGATGAATCGATGTAGACTTCAGGGTCAGTTCGGAAATTAATCTAAGCATGAGATTAATTAAATTAAACTAATAATGGAAGGAGAATCGTATTATGATTCAAATTGTAGATGTCAAGAACTCATGTGCTCATTTCTGGCTGTTGACTACAACAGCGCACGTATATAGCCACGATGTTCATCTGACATATTGTTTTGACACGGACGGATACTTACTGATATTATTTGGAATTCAATTGTTACGCTGAATTGTACATGAAACCTTTGTGAATGTCGATTATCATTTTGTATGAATCTCAATACATGTGGACTCAAAGCAGAAGGCTTGATCCTTTATTTACGTTTCGGGTTCGGTTCTACAGCTGTTGGTGTTTACCTTTGTCAGCACGATAACTCTCCCACAAGGGAAATCAAATACTATATACTATGCAAATTAATCTATTAATTTAATTGCTTGCCAACCAATCTGATTACGGAAACAACGATAGATTGTTTGGTCTGTTTCTGTTCCACAAAGACGCCACTAGGCGTGGTGGAAACAGCGATAGATTGATCAATTTGTTGTTGCCCTAAGACGCCACTAGGCGTACTGGCCACATACTGCTTTGCCGGTTGGTGGCTAAGGATGGAAGAAGAAGATGCAAATCAGAACGTCGAAGGGATGTTCTGATGCCCAGAGCTAACCATTTATAACCAACATTGCTACGTCTAAAGAGTGACTTTACTATTCAATAAATAATACCATAACCAAGGAATCGCAACACCAACCACACCACCACCACCGACCCGTCACAAGCTGAGAGATTACGTGATTTTGTTGACCTGGTTACCAATCCAAGACCTTAGCTGAGATGAAAATTTGTCCAAATCGTATAGGACACTAAATGCTTCAACTTGTCGATTTAGAACTGACCTTAGTTTTGGCGAGCCTCGCCTGGCAAGGCAGATTGGTTTTGAGTGGTTTTGAAGAATTAATACGGTGTGTCTTTTCCTCAGACACATTTGTAACGGTAACGATTCCTAAGTCGCGAGAGGTGGCAGTCATTGGCAAGAGCTTGACTTGGGATATGGCTTACTTTTAGCACCTCTATAGTCGTCCGCAACAAGGCCATCTAGGAGTTTTTTTGTTTGTTGTTGTTTTTTCTGGGTTTTCTTGGGGGTGGGTATGGTTTATGGGGCTTGATCATTGACTTAGTTCATTGCACCTGGTCTGCTGGTGCTCACTGTAGGCAACATTCCTCTGAAATGAAAAGGGAAGCGTGCAATATTTAAAAACTGGACAGCTCACAAAGACAGGTAGTTTGTTGGCTTGGTTGTTTCTTGTTGACCTACACCGTTGTCAGCTCCAGTTCATCGTTTTGTTTGATAAGATACTCATTACTTATCGGTACCTTAAAAAGAGAATAATTGAACCTATGACCATTCGGTTCCCTCTTTTTCTTTTTGCTTTATGTCATCATCATTATTATCACTTATCATTTTTTTTCTGTCTTCTTTTCAAAGATTCTTGGTTCATTATTGTCAAATAATAGACCTTCGTCCCATTATAATTCGGGAACTTTCTCCACGTCTCTATTTTTGTCTAATCTCTACCTCATGGGTGTTTTATTTTTTCTTGTGTCTTCATTGTTTTGATTTATTTATTAATCTCGCACCAACAAAACGCATTTGTTTTGTGCATGCAATACCCGCTTCAACCCAATATGGTGCCTTCACTGTGGTCGAACCTTGGTTTTGTTTTTAGTTTGGTGTACAAAAACTGCAGGATGCCTTTTGTAAGTTTACACGCTGCAAACATCTTGTGGCCTCAGAGCAAGTGTCGTGTTCGGGGCAGTGCGTGTTGCTAGTATATCTGTCTCTCTCTCAACAGAAGCTTGCTCAAGAGGTGGAGGACAAGAAGGTGTGTATCACCGAGCTGAAGACCAAGGCATCCGAACTGACATCAAAACTAAGTCAGCACGACCGCGAGTTGGCGGAAGAGAGAATCAGGTGGGTGACAGTAGATTGGTTATTTAACTGGTTGGTCACATCTGAACTTATAGATTACGCAGACATGTATTGTTGTACATTTGTTCACAATGTTGGTTCAATGTTATGTTTTTGTTGCATCTTGGTCTATTTACTTCGCGTTTGACAATTCAGCTGTAAGGCAAAGACTTTTGCATGGGTGCTTAAAGTAAATATTAGCATCATATGTATGTGTCAATGAATGTCACGTTGTTGTGTATGTCTTTGCGTTATGTTCTACTGCCTGTATGTCTTTACATGCACATTGTAATGTATGTATGTCTTTGTGTTTATGTTTTACTGTATGTATATCTTTATATGTGTTTTTTTTACCTTTTGTATGTTTTTTGTGTAACACTGTATAACATGTTTATGTATGTAATTATGCGTTTAGATGTCAGGGCCTGTTTGCATGGCAGTCTATGTTTGAATGTCAGTGTGTGATTGTAGGTGTTTTGTGGGCGTGTGTCTTTGTGTGTTTGTTTTAAACATGTATGTTACTCTGTATGTGTGTCACCATATGATGCTGTGCATTTGTAGAAACATGTGTACTTATATGTATTTTAATATTTGTATCTGTCGCGCCGTTATCCCGAACTGGACATTAATTGTCACAGCACAGTTGGATAAGATTGATGTAAATTAAGAAATGTAAGAAAGATATATAGGATCTCATAAGTGGCTCGTTAAATGTTAGATTCCTATACAAGTGAGGGGTGAATAGGAAGGCGAATATTCTCACAAAGAGATAATGTCTCAGAAGGGCACTTGAGAATGGATTCTGTTTCCTTGCGACAAATCTCCCCTATTATTCTTACTGAATATTATAATTGTTATTAAGCCCCCATCCTCTCATACTGAGGAAATGACACATATATGGATTTAAGAGACAGTACATGTAAGAAACTCACTCGACCACTTGGTAGAAGATATAACTTATGTACAGATATTTAATCCCTAAACCACGTATACGACACAAAGAAAATGAAAAGGTAAACGAAAATAATAATATGGACATAAACACTGAATGACTAAAAGTCCTAGTATGTCCTACTAATCATCATTAGCACTGGTGTGACTATCATGCAAGTTGCCTAACGTTGTTGATTGTAATGTTCACTTTGTACTACCCTGGAAGGCACTTTAAATATAGTTCCGTGAGTATTTAGGTGAAAGTTCTGGTTGGAATTTGAATAAGATCTCTGAGGTATCTTGAGGAAAATTATCCTTATGCTTTTGGACTTATCTGTAATCCGATGTTGTCAGCCCTGGCGCAGGTTGTTAGGTGCTGTCATCCTGCAGCGATATGACATTACACGTGCGAGCGTTGATCTATGCTCCTTTCTGCTTAGGAGTTGACGAGATCTCTGGCTTTAGGTTCTGCTGATCGGTCAAAAGACTGGCTGTCTGTAACCGTCAGGCGCCGGACGCTGAATTCTGCAACTGCGAATGTTGTCCGCTCAGAAACCTAAAAGTCTGAAGACACAAATGTGGCTTCATGAGTTTTCCTGTCATATGGGAACAGCTATCATTCCCATTCAAACCACATACACCAGGCATATCAGAATTATCCTCTTTCATTCAGTAAGAGGACTATTATGTCATACAATCTAAAGATTACAGGCAAACTTTCCATGTTATATAAGATATTTATACTTCACTTTCATACAGTCTGTCACGTAGCGGTTGAAGGATAAGAATTTATTAGAAGAAATAATAGATATGAATGTGGAAAATTTGGCTCAAGAATTCCTGTTGGGTTTTCCCACTTCTGAAGGGTGACGAAGAGGGTAAATTCTCCTAACTAGACAAGGTCTGGAAAAGGTTGTAAGGAGATATTTGGTCTCTCGCTACCATAGTCCCCTTCTCAGTTATCTATTATTGTTATCCTTTAAATTATATTATATTTTACGAGCCCCCCTCCCTTATAAAGGAAGATAAACATCAGACAATATTCAACATCTAATAGAAGGAACAAAGCATGGGGTACATTATATACACCCAATTGGTTTATTGCAATTAAAATGAATAGATGGTGAATGATAGTATTGTCGATGGAATTAGTGTCTGCTGTATGTACTATGTGTCTCACATCAAGTGTTTTTCATCATGGATGACAAAAATATGGCATTGATATAGGTGAGTTCCCTTTTTCGAGGAACTTATCTGTTCAGTCCCTGGCTGATAGTGAAGCGTGGTTAGTTCTGCGGTCTCCTGACGTTGCCCCAGGTAGGTGTTGAATGGTTCGGATTTGCCTTCTCTGTGCTCGACTCCGTATTCTGCTCTGAGATTGGACTTCGTGCAAGGCTCCACCATAGACTACTCAGATGGACGCTAACCCGCAATTTAGACACGTGGCTTCAGTGCTTTTAATGCGTGAATTCGCCGATATCGGGATTAGTCTAGCGGTCTCGAGGTTTCCTGGGCAAGTGAAAAATGGCTGGATTTGCCGCACTTTTAGCGGGTCATTTCCGCTTGGACACGTGATCCGTAGCGTGCATCATGTGACCTTAGCATCATATAGACGCTCCAATCAATAACGTTAAAAGTCACGTGGGGGTTCCGAAAGTGGCATAAACTGGTTCCATCTAAGTTTATGTCTTCTTCTTCTTCGATCCTTAACCACCGACCGTCAAAGCAGTCAGTGGCCATCACGCCTAGTGGCGTCTTGTAGGGCAACAACAAATTGATTCCACTTTGCACGGTCGGTGGCCATCCTTCGTACAGTGCCCCAACTCTGGTTCATTCTTTGCATCTCAGCCTCCACAGTCCTCCGCCAAGTTGTTTTTGGTCGGCCTCTCTTTCGCTTTCCTTCAGGGGTCCAAAGCATAGCTGTTCTTGTGATGGCATCGGGGTCTCTTCTGAGGACATGACCAACCCAGCTCCAGCGTCTGCCAGCTATGATGGTATGCATGTCCTCTTGCTTGCTACGAGTAAGCAGATCTTGGTTGGTGATGGTATTCGGCCAAAAGATTCGGTGAATTTTTCTTAGGCATGTTGTGTGAAAAGAGGACAATTTTGACATTTCCTTCTCTGTGACTCTCCAGCATTCCGCACCATAGAGAAGCACAGAAAGCACGCAACTCAAGTTTATGTAATCGGTCCTAAATTAAAGCGGGTTTCTAGCTACCGAGGTCAGGGGTCAACAATGACGTCGTATCTAAAAATAGCATTAGACGCGAGGAGAAAATCACTGAACGCTAGGAGAATATCCGCAAGTGGAATTTCCCATGACTTTACGGGCTTCTCGATCATGCATTGAAGATGATAAAAAATGGCGTCTCGTAATTAATAAAAATAAAGAAGAGAAGATTGGGCAAGTCGTCACACAAGCCCCTCCTCAAGTTTGACGTTCTGTCCAACTCCACTGGTCCTGTCTTCCTCTTCTTTTACAGCTTCTCATTTCCCCATCATCCTCAATATTCTCTCCTATTTCTCCTCATTTGCCTAAGGGTGTTTACTCAGAAAATCTGCCCCTACGTTGTTCTTCCCAGGTAAGTATTCTGGTTTTCTTCCGGGTTTTCTTTGAATGCCTACGTCTGCAGCAATGCTTTCCTAGGTCCTGTAACTGGTCTACCCTATGTGTTGACGTTACCTGGTTACAATCTGAACAGGACTTCACATACCGAGCTATGTCTTCCATGATGCTGGGCCAATAATAACGGGTGGCTATCCTTTGATTTGTGGCACCATTACCCAGGTGTTCACTCAAAGTAGCAACGTGCCCCCATTCCATAACTTTATTTCTATATATGGATGGCACCACAATCTGTCCATGACTTTTTAGCCCTCTGCCAGCTTTCCTGTGCAAGAGTCCATGTTCCATATAAAAGTCACCCTTTCTTCGAGGGTTATGTGAGTTTTTCAATTTGCCAAAGCAAGGCCCCAATGTGCTATCAGCCGCTTGAGCCCTTTTCATCTTATTCGGATGAATTTCTAATTTAGAGTCCCTCTCTATGCATTTGGAGTCAGACCTGGTCTGGATGGCAGCCATAACCACAGGCTTTACTGGTTCTCCTAAAAAGACATATCTACGCCCTAACATCAGGGGGTAGAAAGGATCCTCTAAAACTGTAGCATTGATTTCCCCTTCCACATAGCGACAACTGACCTGAATCTTCGCTATGGGCAAATTTAAGGGTAATGCTCCCTTGAGTGGCCCCTGGATATCCACTGTTTCTGTGGTGAGTTGTTCGGGGTGCACCAGAGATGAAGAAACGACCGCGTCATAGGACAAACCTGTGTCATACATCCCGATGACTTGTTTGCCATTCACGGTCACTGTCTCCTGTATAGGTGGGTGATGGAGGCTATTCTGACTCACTGTCAGTTCCTTCCTGTCAACAGCTCTCACCTGCAAACATGCAACCTGATGTGGAGGGTTTTTCCTTCTGCACTCGGCAGTATTGTGGTTGCTCATTTTACACGTCTTACACCACTTTTCTCCCCGCCTCTGAGGCTGGAAAGCTGATCTCTGAGTAGTCTTATGGGCATAGTCTGGCTTGTCATGTTTTCTGAAGTGGTGGTAAGGTAGATTCCTTTGGGGGTCCAAGTGTGCCTGAGGTGTCGGCCTCGATAATTCTTCCGGTTGGTTCCATCGGGATGGGTCATTCTCTGTTAGCGCTGCCTGATAACGTTCTGCTAACTGGACTATGGTTTCTAAAGTGCTGGCCCCATTCTCTATCAGAAATCTTCTCATGTCGGAAGTCATGGTGTCCTTCAGTTGTTCAATAACGACCATCTCCTTCAGACCTTCCCAATTATGAGAAAAATTCCCTAGGGCACCCCATTTTTCCACGTACGAATCCAGTCTAGCAGCAAATTGAGCGAAGTTCTCTCTGACTTCCCAACTAGAGTTACGGAACCTCTTCCTATATGCATCAGCATGTAGCTCATAACGTATCAGGAGTGCCTTTTTCAGAGAGTCATAGTCATCCTGTAACCCTGGAGGAAGCTTGCTATACACTTCATAAGCAGTTCCTCTAAGCCCTTGTGACAGTTTCAGGTTCCACTTGCTCCTCTCCAACCCAGATGTGGTGGCAAACTTCTCAAATTTGTCCAAATACATATCGATCGAGTCGGCTTGTTCTGAGAAAGCTTCAAAGGGAAACGTCAAGGGTCCCAAGTTTGACACATGGAATGAGGATGGCAAAGGTCCTGTGCTCCCTGTGTGCAAGGAGGGCATATGGTTGCCTGATGATGTAGATGCTGTTGCACCTGCTACTGGTTCAACTCTTTGAGCCTGTCCCTGCATCTCTAACTGCTTCATCTTCAGTGCATGCTCGCGTTCATCTCTCTCGCTTCTTTCCCTAGCGTCTACAGCTTTTATCCTCTCATCTATTTCTGCTAACTTTATTCGCTCTTCTCTTTCAACTTTCGCTGTTTCTCGAGCGTAATACTTATCAGTCTCGACACTGACATAATTCGCAAGGTCCACCCCACTATAACCTAGATCTCGACCGGCCTCCCCTAGTGCTGCCTTAAGCGTAACTATTTCAGCCATCTTTTGCTGTTATAGTCCACACTGAGTAAGCTAGTGCTACCTTCCAATAGTATTTCTAACAACAAGCAAAAACTTACTAATTATCAGACTGCTGTAGAATGAAATTACTACAGTTATGGAGACTTAAGGTCTGTAATTCAATGAAATACAAAATCATGAACTAACTTAATTAAATACAACATAAATAAAGGGATTCACCAATCAATGCCTGAAATTCTAGAAAAAGATAAACATCAGACAATATTCAACATCTAATAGAAGGAACAAAGCATGGGGTACATTATATACACCCAATTGGTTTATTGCAATTAAAATGAATAGATGGTGAATGATAGTATTGTCGATGGAATTAGTGTCTGCTGTATGTACTATGTGTCTCACATCAAGTTTTTTCATCATGGATGACAAAAATATGGCATTGATATAGGTGAGTTCCCTTTTTCGAGGAACTTATCTGTTCAGCCCCTGGCTGATAGTGAAGCGTGGTTAGTTCTGCGGTCTCCTGACGTTGCCCCAGGTAGGTGTTGAATGGTTCGGATTTGCCTTCTCTGTGCTCGACTCCGTATTCTGCTCTGAGATTGGACTGTCGTGCAAGGCTCCACCATAGACTACTCAGATGGACGCTAACCCGCAATTTAGACACGTGGCTTCAGTGCTTTTAATGCGTGAATTCGCCGATATCGGGATTAGTCTAGCGGTCTCGAGGTTTCCTGGGCAAGTGAAAAATGGCTGGATTTGCCGCACTTTTAGCGGTTCATTTCCGCTTGGACACGTGATCCGTAGCGTGCATCATGTGACCTTAGCATCATATAGACGCTCCAATCAATAACGTTAAAAGTCACGTGGGGGTTCCGAAAGTGGCATAAACTGGTTCCATCTAAGTTTATGTAGTCAGTCCTAAATTAAAGCGGGTTTCTAGCTACCGAGGTCAGGGGTCAACAATGACGTCGTATCTAAAAATAGTGTTAGACGCGAGGAGAAAATCACTGAACGCTAGGAGAATATCCGCAAGTGGAATTTCCCATGACTTTACGGGCTTCTCGATCATGCATTGAAGATGATAAAAAATGGCGTCTCGTAATTAATAAAAATAAAGAAGAGAAGATTGGGCAAGTCGTCACACAGTCACACATCAGGCATATCAATGTTATATTCATCTGACTTCCTTTCTCACAGTCAAGACATGATAGGTAAACTTAGACCTATGTAACTTCAGGAGTTAATTAGTTTAGTCAGTCTCCTTTCTACACGGATAGTCGTTCCTTCATAAAATGATGAATAGCAATAAAATATAATACATTTATATTACACAAATAGATAAAGTGAGTGACCGACTGGCCAAGCGATCAGGTTGCTTTCTTCTGTAGCACAACTACATAGTTTTGGAACTGAAACCTGGCTGTGGAACACTCCAGTTTACCAGCTGTAAATGGGCACTCAGCTGTGCTCTCGAGCTAGGGAAGGAAAAGGCAGCGAGGAAGGGAACTGTTCACCTAACCTCGTAAAGCGGGATCTTTCATGATGAAGCTTCTAACACTTCATTTCCCTATGACAATCTCTGCCATGGGTCTGCCTTTATCTTCGTAATGGATAAAGCAATTAATATGATAGATGTTATCTTCTATTGGCTGTAGGACTAGTTGAGATAAGTTTTTTTATGCAAGCAACAATTATTCACAAAGCACATGTGTAGATCATATTAAGAATAACAATACATTTATACCAATGAATATTTTACATACATATTTTTCGAAGTCTATACGAACCTGAACAGAGTGAAATCATACAACACCGCTTGGTTAATACCAAAGTGCTTGTAATGTAGAATTCCTCGCCATGTAGATGCACTCGGCCCACAAGTCGTGCGTGTAAGTGAAGTTTTCGTCTAAGCTTCTAGATTTTATGAATCTCTTCTCACGTGTTCTAAATCATTGGATGGGATATCACCGTTGCTCACGTCACTGAATTGTGAGGGGTGGGTGTTCCGACGTAATCACACGTAAATTCTCTCCCTGACCTCTGAGCTTGTGTGACGCAATTTTGAACTTCGTCTTTCGTGAGAAAGCTTCACCACGCCGTAATTACTGGTTACTCCTAGAAGGCAAACACGTGCTGGCCGATACAGTGAAATTTGACACTGGCGCTTTTTCTGTCAGGTCCATAAAGCAAGGGAGGTTTCTAGACTTTAAGACGCCTTTTTACTCTTAATAAAGGTATATCCTCTGGCCATGTGTAATAACCTGGGGTTGATGCGTTTGCGGTATTTGCTCAGTATCCATTAGTAAGCGCCGTGATGTCTGAGAAAGAGAAACGCTGACTACAGCGCCGAAAATACCGTAGTGTAACGTGAAAAATACTGAGAATAAAGGAGAGAGAGAGACGGGAAGAGAAGGGAGACCGTGTTACGACAGTATCTTTGAGTCTGTATGTGTCTCTCATCCTGTGTGTATGCCCATGCCATCCCTATAGTAGTTCGGGGCTCTGGGCATAGCATTTTATGTGGGGGTCATTTTTCTTTATACGAGTATTATAAGACAAGAAGCAAGATTGTTGCAGATGCCCTGGAAGTGAAATAGTCAAATATGTCTGGTGATAATGGTTATGTGCATTGTTTTTTTTTAAATTAAAAAAAAGAAATATTCTTATGTCTAAAAGAGAGAAAAGAAATATAGCGCGGGGGGGGGGTGAAAATATATATAATGTGATCTCTGTGACAGAGCTAAGACGATTATAAACAATTTTTACTAATTGATTTGTTTGTATTAGTAACATTTTAGCAAAGTTAAAAGAACAGAAAGTTGTGTTAATTTTGCTTGCTGCAGTACCTGACTTCTGGTAATATTGTTAAGCAAGTGTGAAAATAAAGGTAAACATCATCCAGTGTAATGCACCACCAATGACAAAGAGCTGTGAAAGAAGTATATTACACCAGATTACAGAATGTGGATAACATAAGAAGAAAAGACATCACAGTTTGTATGGGTGACCTGAATGCAAAGATAGGTACAAACAACACTGGCTTTGACGAAATCATGGGAAAACAGAGGCTATGAATAATGAATGAAAATGAGGAACTATTCACAAATTTATATGCTTTGAATCAACTGGCTATAGGAGGAGGCATGTTTCCACGTAAAAGAATATATAAAGCAACATGGATATCACCAGACCATAGAACAGAAAATCAGATTGATCACCTATGCATAAACAAGAAGTTTAGATCACCAATGCAAAGATATATAGAGGAGCATCATGTCACCATTTTTTGATAACCAAAATAAAGATGAAACTCAAGATATATACAACAGTACACAGCTATAGACAACAGTTTAATGTAGGTTTGCTAAGTAATCAGGAAACAAGAGACAAATTTACAGTCACAATATCCAACAGAGACCAAGTGCTCCAACAGCTGGAAGATGTAGTGAATACAGAAGACCGCTGGCAGCAGATCAAAACTATATGGAATGAGTCGTGAAGAAATACTGGAAAAAAGAGAACGCTAGCAATTAGCATGGATAGCAACAGAAACCATCAGTAACATAAAAGACAAGAAAAACGATAAGGCAGAAGCACAACCAGAAGTTCCTAAGCCAAGGTTCAAGAAGTTTACTATCACAAGCCACTATTTAGCTATGGTAGGGGAAGGTGCTAGCTGGCTAACCCCTCACCACTAGGGCATTACCACTGTTGTACAGATTTAACTACGACACATAATCTGGCTCGTGTCCACTAAGGTATAACTATACAACAATGGGTGACACAAGAAATGAACGCTTCTAAACAGCTAATATCCCTTTATTAGCAAGAACATAACTAGGCCACACACTGCCTAATGAAATGCAAATACATAAATAAATACCACCACAGGGAATGAACATATAATATCAATACGAAAGACCAGGCAATTTGGCTACCTAACACCTACGGTGAATTCCGCTCAATGCAGCGGCGAACCAACATGGTACTAACGACCTACAACTATCAAAAGTACGTACAACCAATTCTCAACTTACACAAAAATCATCACTGAGCAAATAACCACTTCCCTAGAATAAATATCACCAACATAAGACTAATATGGCGGGCACTGTATCAAGATAGTCAATGAAATATGGGCAGCATCAAGCTGCCATAGAATATTGTCCAAACGGGACCACACTCCAATCACAAAGAATTTTTCCCGCTCAACCCCTTGGCGCCCGAATTTCCGATGGTCACATGACCCGGTCGTTCGGCTATTTCCGCCGGCTTCCGACCGGCTTGCCTTGTCACTAACAAGCAAGCAACCACAAAATAGCGTTGTGACATTTACGCAGAGGCGAACAAAGAGTTAAGAAGAAGTATAAAAAAAGACAAGAGGAAATATATTGAGGAGTTGGCAAGAGAGGCAGAGGAAGCTGCAGCCAAAGGAAATTTGAGAGACCTGTATAACAGCACAAAGAAGATCACTGTTAACAGGAAAACACAAACAAGCAAATGGCCTTATCAAAGAAGAATGGAAAATTGCTTAGCAGTATACAAGAGCAAATGAAGAAGTGGACAGAACATTTTGAGGAACTTCTCAATAGACCAGCTACACAAATCCCCTAGACATCCAGCTGGCAGTAGAAGAGCTACAGGTCAACTGTGAAAGACCAGTGAAGGAAGAAATAAAGAAAGCCATAAAGCTTCTAAGAGATAGAAAAGCGGCTGGTCCAGATGACATTCCATCAGAGGCCATGAAGGCAGATATTGACACTGCTGCAGAGATATTATAAAATCACTGTGTGAAATCTGGGAAAGAGAAGAAATACCAACAAAATGGAAAGACAAATATCTGCTTCAGTTGCCTAAGAAAGGAGATTTACAAGAGGAATAATGTTACTATCAGTACCAGGAAAAGTATAAAGAGGACCATCCATGAGAGGTTTAAAAAGCCCATAGACAGACAACTGAGAGATGAACAAACAGGTTGTAGGCAAAACAGATCCTGCACAGATAAGATAGCCACTTTGAGAATAATACTGGAACAAAGTCTAGAATAGAACTCACCTCTTTACAGTGGATTTGTGGACTATGAAAAGGCATTTCACAGTGTAGACGAGAATCACTTTGGAAATTGATGAGGCATTATGGAATCCAGCTGAAGATCATTAACTTAATAAAGAAAACTTATGAAGACATGACATGCAGAGTTCTTCATAAAGGACAACTTACAGAACTCTTTGGGATAAGAGCTGGAGTGTAACAAGAATGCCTCTTGTCACCATTTCTCTTCCTATTGGCTGTAGGTTGGGTTATGAAAATATTGACCTCAACCAACAGAGTGTTCCGCCAGGTGCATCATGAATGAAAATTTTACCATTTACATTTCTGATCAGGTCCAGAACAATGTTGTATGTCAATCTTTGCAATGCTCTTGGACTGCTCACAGCCAACTTTTTCTAGCCAGTAAATTCTTTCATAGGTTGGAGTTCCTTGGGGTATGAAAAACAGTTTCAGGAATTCTGACATTGAAAAAAGCCCAGTGTAGTTCTTGGTGGTCTCTGAGCAGACAATAAAAGAATATGACTGCTGCTAATCAAGCATGTGGTATGAGATGACTAATATGAGGTTGTATGTGAGGCTGGTAATGTCATCACATAAAACAAATTGCTATTGAAACCTCACGTGCAAATGCAGGTGAATACTTAGGTCCAGGCTTTCTGTAAGGGGGCTTGCTGCAGTGATGGCTGCATGCTACATCTGGAGCAAAAAAGGGAAATGATGATGATGACATGGAAAAAAAAAGCTTATGAAGCTTGTGTATTAGGAGATGTCTTTGATCTAGTTGCCCTTATATGTTGTGCTTTATGTGCCTTGTTGTTACCACCAGTACTCACTTATTTAATCAGAGACACAGATCAGAAGCTTGTCAACATTGAGGCTAGAATCCACCATAAACTCACGGGATACAGCCTGTTAGATGCTGGCCTTAATGACATTCAAGAAGAGGGTAAACGCTATCTTATGTGGCTGAACCATTGTGATAACTGTATCAGAGATGAACACCCAGTTTGGAACAATGCTCAGGAAGTGAATTTGAAGCTTGAAGAGTTGAAGGTATATAAAGGTTAAACATGTATGAGATCTACGCCAACAAAACTGTAAACCCTTATTTCCCTGTGTTAAAAATGTACTTTAAATAATATAAATTGGGACAATTTCTGGATTATGGTTCTTAGTCTAATTTTATCTCAAGATATCATGTGATAAACATTTTTTTACCAGAAGCATTTTGTGTGGCTATTTATGTGTACATTTGCAAATTTGACAGTGTGCTTACATCTTACAGCAGAATTTAGTCTGTTTTGCTGCAGTTTATTGACACACATGTATATGTTATCCTGATCTGTTATTTCTCACAACAGAAGCTGAGGTCTGAACTGAGCCATAAACAAAACACCATGCACTCAGCCTGCCAGAAAGCCCAAGAACTTCTGTTGGACATTCCCTCACTGGAACAAGACAGTATTAGGAAACTTCTAGCCACGCTTCAGATGAGACATAATGAGCTGTCTCTGTTGGTAGATGAGAAATGCTCTGCAGTTGAAGAAGTGGCTGATAAATGGAGGGAATTTTCAGAAAAACTTGAGCAGCTGAATATTTGGTTGAAAGAGAAAACTTCATCAGATACTGTGGATGCTGTCAGACCTCTTTCTTTTGACATTGACAAGCAGTTGGACATACTCAAGGTACTATTTCCCAACAATCTTTGTCTTGTTTTGTTAGCAGTCTTGCTTTCCATACAAGTGACTGGGGTTCATTAACACCCCCCCCCCCCCCCCCCCCCCCCCCCCCCCCCCCCCCCCCCCCCCCCCCCCCCCCCCTTCCTCGCAAGTCAGCAAAGTGTATTTTTATTGAAAAATAAAAAGTGTTATCTCCCCACTATATTAGTGGCAGACGGTGGAAAGATGTGACACGAAGATAAAATGACTTCTGAACGTTTGCTTCAAAGATGCCCAACATATGAGGAACATAGAAAACACATATGGCTGTCACTAGTACTATTTTTGGAAAAACTCTGGAGATGCAAATAGCCGGAAGCTGACAACTGCTTTCTTTGAAAACATTCAAGTAGACGTCTGAGAGTGTACAAAGAAGAAGTAGAAGAAATAATTCTCTGGATTTTCATATCAGTCCTACATGGTTGAACCATTCTGGAGAGACAGAATACACTGGGAAAGACAAGAACCAGCTGGGCACCCTTAAGCCTTAAATTTATCTTCTTCATGACCTACAGAGAAACAATGCTTACAGGATTCACCAAAACAGAGGGAGTGATGAATCCACTGGTGAAATACTAGAATGGATTAGGCCTCCTAAACGGACTTCAAGTTCTGAACAGCTGTTTGACTATCCATGTACCTATGGATAGGAAATTCTCTATGCTAAAAGGCATTAAAATTCACAAGACCAAAACTGAAATGTGGTGTTGAAGTTTTTTACCAGTAGGATATCAACAAAATTCTGCAGGTAAGGCATCAGAAGATCTGAACTAGGATTCAGTCCACAGTGCTGACAATATTCAAGGTGATGTGACCGATGATGAAAAAGATGCCATTAGGTTTCCAGTGCAACAGTAATTTTTGAAAATTAAGATAAAGCATAGCAATAGACGAGTATCTAAAACAAACAGCTTTGAAAAGAAAGCTGGAATTCCCTATCGATATTGTTTATCTTCCCTGCCACAAATAATTTGGAATCAGGGAGACAAATAGATATAATACACACAGAAGAGCAACAGAAACTTATAGAAGAAATATGAAAGAAGACTCATGCCAAAAATGTTCAAGTAAGCAATGGAGGCAGAAAATGATGGATTGTTACAGGTGTGGGAGCACTAAAGCCCAACATAATGCACTTTGTAAACCAGAGGCTGTGCAGAAAAAGAAAGAAAATATGAAAGGCTATGGAAAGATTTTTCAGGGAACCATTCAGGTTTGCTAAAGAACTTTTTAGTCATCCACAATCAGGAACTTTAAGCATAGAAAAAGATGAATTAGAAGAATATCTGAAGAAACCTTATCCAGATGATCACAAAGATGTGCCACTGAATAATATGGCAGGTCTTATATGGCCCAGTAAACCAAGAATTGGATTCAACACCAAGCCTCCAACAATGCAAGAAATAGCACGCATTGTTCAGAAAATATGATGCAAATCAGTTCCAGGTCCTAATGGTGCCTATTACATGGTATATAAGAGGTGTCCTGAAGAGCGTAATTGACTTCATCACCAGTTGAGAAAACCAGCTTGCAAGTAAAGAATAGAAAAAAGCAAATGAAATATACATCTGAAAAAAAAAATCCTGTAGTGTCTGAAGCATGCCATGATGATGTGGGAAGAAATGCAAAGAGCAAAATCTTAGAGAACAAATCTCCATGTAATCTTGTTGGATCTAGCCAATACATATGGATCTTTCCCCGCACCAGATGCTGTGACTGGCACTGGAAATATACCATGTGCCAAAAGATGTTGTAACGATGCTGAAGCTGTATTTGACAGGATTCTGTATCCAATTTTAAGCCAGAGAGTACACAACAGAATCGATTTACCGCAAGTAGTAATCGCTATGGAATTTACCATTTCATCAAAACTGTTGACTGTGCGTGTAATGCAACTGAAAGAATTGTAAACGGTCTAAAGCTCTGTGGAGGAAGTTACATGTCATTGCTTAAGGTATTCAAGGATAACAGTTCTGACATCAGATGAAAACCAGGTCCAGAGAATCTTGGTGCTCTTGTATGAACTAATCAGTTGGTACAAAACAAGCGTCTAATCTAAGAAGTCTTAAATCCTATCAAACCTGAAAGAGAAATTACCCTTTTCACTCCTTATGGAACATGAAGCCACCATTTCAGCTGGCCCCCTTGCAAGAAGCCAGTGCCAAGCAGTCGCATACTCTTGCAGTTTTGGTTTCTATGGCAATTAGTTTTACATGAGGCGGCTGCAAGCCTCATATACAACCTCAGATCAGTCACCTCATGTGACATCTTGAGGGAGCAATAGCCCTATTCTTTCTTGGTCTCTACTGAGACCCCTGGGAACTACACAAGGGAAACAACCTTGTGGCGACAGCTTTTGATCTGGTCAGATTTCAATGGCCGTTTTATTCTTCTTCTTCATACATTTTCAGATGTCTACTTGAATGTTTGAGACTATTCGCATCTCTGTAAAGCTTTTCCATGAATGGTACTAGTGACAGCCATATACGCTTTCTCTGTTCCGCATATGTTGGGTGTTCAACAGTCATTTTATCAATGCCACACTAATCGGTAGTTCCTATCTTTAGCTTGTTGAATAGATGATATCCCAATCTGTTGTGGCCCGTGCAGAATCTGAAGATTACCACTTGTTCTCTTCTGTTGAGCTGGTAGTATGCATCATTCTGTGTGTGATCTGGATGCTCTATATCCCATTTGTTTCTGTATCTGATTCTGATAAAACTCTTTGCCTTCTCAAAAGTTATACTTGCATCAGGCTGAGGTAGTGTGGTGGGTTTAGATGTTAAAAGGTTAAGTATTAATTGTCTACAGATGTGAGGTCAGCTATGCAAGTCCCTGAGTCTAATTGTTGATGAAGTTGTTCTCAGGGTACCTGTCTGCTACCACCCTACGACCTCAATCTGCTATATATTTTGACCTAATTATATGTTATGGTGTCTGGATGTTATCTGGCTAGGTGTCTAGGGTAAAATGCAATGTAATGTTAATAAAATGACAACAACTCCACCTATAACTTAATGAACAAGTGATTAAACAAGTCTCTGTGTAAATTTTCAATGATAATCTTTTTTACAAATTTTATTTTCCTGTATCTCAATTGCTGGGATACAGGAATGTTTAAAATCAAAATATAATTCAATTTATTTACAGCAACGCAATTTAAAACAACCACTGAGTCTGTTAATATTACTCTAAATTGTTTCTGACTGGAAGTGTTCTGATGAAGCAATAACTCCTATGAATGGACACACTATTGAGGACCGACTTGTATCATCATGTCAAGAATACTGTTTGATATAATACTGATGGAGAGTATGGTTAAATGAACTAACACACGCCCGTGGACAATTGGGCTTAACTTTATTTCCTGGAACCTTGTGATGTCCTTCTCACAACCACCTTCTTCACGACTGCAACGGCTGAATACTGCTTCAGAACTCGTTAGATTTAAGGCAAACAGGTAATTTTTGCCTCGAGCTTGCAGCTTCAGGAGTACGTATATTTTGGTATGTGGCTCACTGATTGTTTCAAGATGGAACCCTGAAATCAGAGGATTAAGGCCTCCTCAGTACATCATATACCTATCTCCATCTCTAAACAATTAAACATTATCAACAGTTTCAAGATCAGTGAAGTTGCTAAATAAATAGCTATCATTCCTATCTGATTTGGTGCCCTATTCATCATCATGTAATCTTCAAACATCCGTTTGATAACTTCCTTGTCATAGAAGAACTTATAGTTAATTATATAAAGTCATGTGCAAACACTGTGACTTGCTGAAGACGGCCAGTGGTTTTCTGGTCTTACATCATAATAATTTCATCAATTTCCCCTTTTATGTATTTTTATTTTCAACTATGTCTTTTCATTCACTCCCACAGTTTAAGTAAGCCTGTCTGGCTTTAATACAAGGTGATAATCTTTCCTAATAACATTTGTGGCATGACACAAAGGTTCAGTTTGGCGCCTGTCTGGTGGTGCCTCTACGCATCAATAATGCATACACATTCAATAATACAGATACATATCAATAATAATAATGGTTATATAAAGGTTTATCTTACCGCATCAATGAAATATTTCACAATAAGTATGTTAACAGGCGATCAGTGGTCACATTCAGATCGCCAGTGATGCAGAACAGCGAAGGCAATGGTCATGTATTCCTTGCTTCTGATGCTAACACTACTTGTGAGATTTAAATCTTTGAGTGGCAACTACTGCTGGTTTCAAATCGTTTTTATTACTCCTATTAGTCTATTCTACTGCAGCCAATCAAATTATGTTATGACCACTAGCCTCTTTTTTTCAAAAATAAATTACACTTTCAAAATTGTAACGTTCCCCCTTTCTCTCCCCTTCTCAATTTCAGTATCACACTGCATAAGCTATCTTTTCAAATATGCCTCCATGCAAATCCCTCACGTACTTTTCTCTCTCTCTTGCTGGTACGCGTTTTGCCTAACGCAAACGGTTTCGTTAGATTAAATTGTCACTACGGGTAGGAGACGAAGCGGTGCAGTTTCCTCTCATTCACTAGCAGATGCTACTGCTTTCTTTAACTTTTAGGGAAAAAAATATGCCTTAGCAACCGGTTTCCATGGCCTAGTAGTGTTTTTTCAAACTTTCAACCATTCATTCATGTTTAGTGTTAGACTAAGCAAGTCTGTGATGTCACACTGTCGCATGGCATTCTAGTTCGAGATTCAAAAACCAACGCTTGTCAAGGTTTCATTCCCTCTTCACTCATTCACACCTCCTTTTCTTTATTCTATCACTCCGTTTGAAACTAACTATGCATTTCGGTCTGTCAAAAGGCTTTTATTTTACAGGAAATGGGTATTGCGGAGAGGGGAAGAGCTAACAGTTTTTGTGTATCGTTTACTATGGCGCTTCTGCTTGTTAGAACCAACACGACTGCGGGCGATGGTGATGATGTTGAACACAACTCCCTATTTTATCTCTATAGTTTTTTTTTAAATTTATAAGCAGTAATATTTTATCTATTTGATCGGTGTATCAGGGATCTTACTACAGGTAGCTTTCCACAGTCCTTTGCCAATCTGTCAGCCTCTTCATTGCCAGTGATAATACAATGAGATGGGATCCATTGGATCACAACTCTTTTGAATCGTTGACATAGTTTGTGGAGCACTATTCTTAGATCATCCAGGTCTGCATTATTTTGGTTTTTCAACGCTGCAATTACTGACAGTGCATCGGTACAGAAAGCAACTCTGTCATTTATAACCTCTGCTGCAGTTTTCAAGGCCTCTGCCTCTGCTCTGAAGTTACTTAAGAATTGTCCTGTTACCACTGACAGTTTTTTTAATGCACCAGTGCTTAAGCTCAGAAACACCTCCAACTCCATTTTCTGCTGCATTCAAAGTATTGGAGAAAGGTCTGAGATATATGGAAGTTGATGTGTCACACACTGGGAGGTAAAAAAATGGAGGGGTTGTAACTTTCATGGCATTTAGTGGAAAGAAATAATGATAATTTACAGAATTCATCCTCTGGCTTTTTTTGTTTGGGCAGTGTTAAATTTACAGGTTGTTGCAATGTTTGTGAGATTATTATGCTTATTGTATGAGCATGCAACAATTTTCTTCTTCTCAATGTCTTATAGCCTTCATAAAACATTCTTTTATTTCCACTAGTCTCAGACTGCCAAAGCTCAGAGTCAGACAATGAGAGTCAGTGAACTCAGGGCAAAGGCAGAAAGTTTGAAGCAGAGTTGCAATGATGAGGGCAGAGAAGAAATAGAGAAATGTGTTGACGGTAAGATTTCCCTGAAGAATGCTGTTCATAAACAAGAATTTCTAGACATTTGAGCATAACCTTATTATTGCTTTTAGTCTTGAGTCACTGGGTTTTATTTCAAACTGATAAGCCCCCTGGCAGTGAGTACTTATGTTGTGTCTATCATTGTTCTGAGTTATTGTTAAGTGAGATTGAAAAATGTTGTCTTGATGTATGGGATTCTTGTTTCATTCGTGAAGGTGTTAGTATTGTGAAAAAGGGGGAAGAAGAGATTTAGGAGTGATAAAAGATAACTAAGAAGGAATATTAAGTTTACCCTGAAGTCACTGTCAGGCATGAAATTATTCCCGTTTGAGTCTGAATTATTCTCAGTTTGATCAGACCAGACAATCAGGGAAAGTTGATTGCATTAGGCTAACATGAAAATCACTGACTGAGTATGCAAGAAAGTCTCATTCCCTAGAAGGTAACACATAATTATTGAGTGTATGGAAGACTGATTTAATTGCTGAGCAGTGATTACCATCAGAAAAATTAAAATAGAAGAAAAAAAGAAAGGTTTGACAAAAAAAATCTGGTGTTTATCAAGTACTCAAGCTAAGAGAAGATGTAGATAAGTCAAAGATCTATTCAATCAGTAACATTCGATACTCAAGCTACCAATAGTTATCCACACTGCCTCTGAAGCATCAAATATTTCATTATATAGGATATTATTCCTGGTAGGTTCAACCAAGCTGGACTGGTCTGTGTGGGTAGGGGTCAGACAAAAGCTGGTACCCTGGTCCTCCAGGTTGGGGGTTTTAGCATAGGGCTGACACCCCTGTCTGTGTAAAAAAAACAATGAAGTTACAGAAACAACAATAAATGAACAAACTTTGCTGCGGGATGGACATTCGGAGTCTGTGGCTCGTATGACTGTCAGTGGTGAAAGCCGAAAGGAAGCCACTGACATGAAAACGGATGTCCTGACCGCAAAACAGGATACAAGAATAGGTTTTTGGAATGTCAGGACAATGTACGAGACAGGTAAACTAAGACAGGTTATGGCAGAAATGAGAAACTATAGGTTACACATTCTAGGGATAAGCGAGAGCAGATGGACAGGGGCAGGAAAAGTTAAAACAGCAACAGGAGAAACAGTACTTTACTCTGGAAGAGAGGATGGACAGCACAGTGAAGGCGTAGCCATTATTCTACAGAAAGGAATAGAAAGGACATTACTGGAATGGAAACCCATCAACAACAGACTATTAAGATTGAGAGGGAGATTCACCAACACTACAATAATACAATGCTACGCACCAACGAATGATAGCGATGAGGAGGTCAAGGATGAATTCTATCAACAACTGCAGAAAGAAATGGAAGACACACCTAGATATGATCTTGTTATAGTAATGGGAGACCTCAATGCGAAAGTTGGTACACACAATACATATAATGAAAGAACAATGGGGAAATGCGGCAGCGGAACAGCAAACGAAAATGGGGATAAACTAATAAGTTTCTGTAGCATTAACAACCTGGTCATTGGAGGAACACTCTTCCCACATAAAGAAATTCAAAAATTAACATGGGAATCACCAAATGGTCGGGACAGAAACCAGATAGACCACATCATGGTTAACGGTAGATGGAGACATGCATTACAAGATGTGAAGGTAAGAAGAGGTGCAGATGTGGGAAGTGATCACCATTTAGTAGTAGCAAAACTGAAAGTGAAACTAAGAAGGGCTAGACCAACTGTAACTACACAGAAAAGGTTTGACATCAGCAAATTGAAGGACTCCCTTACCAGAAAAGCTTTTGCGGCCGACATAAAGAAACGATGTCAATTTGCCAAAAGTCAAGAAAAGACATTGACTGATGATATAGACCAGAATTTCAACACCATTTCAACAATATACAAAGAAAGCAGCAAATCATGCTTGGGATTCCAGGAAAGGAAGAAGCAAGACTGGATAACACCAGAAACATTAAACACCATAACGATGAGAAAGGAAATGAAAAGAAAGAAAACAGAAGCGAAGTCCCCCAGGTTAAAGCAACTATATAGCGAACAGTACAGTCAGCTGGACAAGGAAGTTAAACGCCAAACCCGAGCCAACAAAAGGAATTTCCTAGACGATCTTGCAAGACAGGCAGAGGAGGCAGCACTGAGAAATGAACAAAGCACAGTATACAAAATAACTAAATTCATCAGCGGAAAACGAGGTGCAAACAATATTTCATTAGTAAGAGATAAGCAAGGTAATCTCATCATGACAGCAGAGGGGCAGGAAACAAGATTGGCAGAGCACTTCAGAGAAACTCTGAACAAGGAACCACCAGAGACACAATTGAATGTTCCTGAAGCTGAAAATGATCTAGATGTGAATACAGACATTCCACGCAAAGAAGAAATCATCACAGCAATCAAAGGGTTAAAGAACGGCAAAGCTCCAGGCCATGATAACTTAAATGCAGAGCTATTTAAGACAGACCCTGAGCTAGCAGCAGAACTATTAGAACCACTATTTGCACAACTCTGGAAAACGGGGATAACACCATCAGAGTGGAACAAAGGAATAATTGTCAAATTGCCCAAGAAGGGAGATCTTGCAGACTGCAATAATTGGAGAGGAATCACTCTTCTCTCAGTTCCCAGCAAAATACTAGGCAGGATAATTATACAGAGAATTTCAAAGGCAGTAGACCACAAACTGAGGAAAGAACAAGCAGGATTTAGAAAGAACAGGAGATGTGTAGATCATATATTCACTCTCAGGAACATTATAGAGCAATGCTCAGAATGGCAAAGACAGCTTTACATAAATTTTGTTGATTTTGAAAAGGCTTTCGGCAGCATACATAGGGACAGTTTATGGAAAATACTGAGGGCTTGTGGAATTCCAAGCTGCATAGTGTCAATCATAAAAAGCCTCTATGCCAACTTTACGTGTAGTGTTGGGCAGAGCAACCTAACCTTTGAGGTGAAGACAGGAGTACGACAGGGATGCCCCTTATCAACCACTCTATTTTTAATAGTCATAGACTGGGTGATGCGCCAGACAACAGAGGGCAGTCCAAGAGGAATAAGATGGACAACATTTTCTACATTGGAAGATCTGGAATATGCAGATGACATTGCACTACTAGCACATTCACATCAACACATCCAGGAAAAAACGGATAGACTTAATAAGTTTAGCCAGCAGGTGGGCTTGAATATCAATTAAAGAAGTCTGTGGTCATGACGCTCAATGTGAGCAACCCTGAGCCCGTATCAGTAAGGAATCAGCAATTGGTACAGACAGATACCTTCACATACCTAGGAAGCATAGTAACACCAGACGGCGGGGCAGGCAAAGACATCAACATCAGAATGAATAAGGCAAGAACAGCCTTCTTTAGCCTAAACAACATCTGGAAGTCCTCCCAATACAGCACAAGCACAAAATTAAGATTATATCAGAGCTGTGTGCTTTCTGTGCTTCTCTATGGTGCGGAATGCTGGAGAGTTACAGAGAAGGAAATGTCAAAATTGTCCTCTTTTCACACAACATGCCTAAAAAAAATTCACTGAATCTTTTGGCCAAATACCATCACTAACCAAGATCTGCTTACTCGTAGCAAGCAAGAGGACATGCACACCATCATAGCTGGCAGACGCTGGAGCTGGGTTGGTCATGTCCTCAGAAGAGACCCCGATGCCATCACAAGAACAGCTATGCTTTGGACCCCTGAAGGAAAACAAAAGAGAGGCCGACCAAAAACAACCTGGTGGAGGACTGTGGAGGCTGAGATGCAAAGAATGAACCAGAGTTGGGGCACTGTACGAAAGATGGCCACCGACCGAGCAAAGTGGAATCAATTTGCTGGTGCCCTACAAGACGCCACTAGGCGTGATGGCCACTGACTGCTTTGACGGTCGGCGGCTAAGGATCAAAGAAGAAGATAGGATATTATGTTATAATTTGTGAAAAGTTAGCATAGTGGTTAATGATGTAGAAGAAACTTGGTTAGTGGTTAATGCTCTAGAAGAAACCTGGTAACTAAATTAGAACTGTATAACAGAGTGGCAGAAATTATAATTATGATCATCAGACCTGAAGATTATTATGAGTTCACCAAGCTGACCAAACACCTGTGTGTTACTGGGGCCCAAAAGGGGAGCAAAGAATAGTAACACTGTACCCTACCATGCATGTCGTAAAAAGCGACTAAGGAGGGTTGGGCACGGGGCTGGTTACCCCATCCTGTAAAAACCTTTTTACCAAAAAAACTTCAACAAATATGGACAAGTCAAATATAGAATATAAATCAACTCAGTTGCCCAAGACAGAAGAAGGTCCTCTGGAAAGGAGGCGCATGAAGCAGCCCAGAGAAAGCCGAAAGGAGTCTGGGTTGCCAACTAACCTTTTTTCATCTCGGAAAATCTCCAAGATTGGCACCTGGAATGTTCGTACTTTATATGAACAAGGGAAAACTGCACAGGTAGCAGCAGAAATGAGACAAGGCAGTCCTTGTTCTGGCATCCCCAGGGAAAGAGAGGCAGAGGTAGACCAAAAACACACAGAGAAGAGAATGGATACAGAGGTGAAAATGATGAGGAAAACATGAAAGAACTTGAGCCGATGGCACGGGACAGGAGGATTTGGCATGTGTTTGTTGAAGGCCTATGCTCCTTGGGGAGCTAAAGGGTATTGAAGCTGACCAAAGCTATTCTTACATTTTGAAGAGTGATATAGATGGAATCTTCATCATTTAAAAAAAAAAAAAAATATATATATATATATATATATATATATATATATATATATATATTTTTTTTTTTTTTTCTATAACCAGCGGCACTCGAGCTTTCCGGCTCTTTCGGCCCAATAATATGTCATTGCGAGGCTGGGGGGGTCAGTGGACTTTCCTTCCAACCCGGTCAGGAGCTTCGCTCCTTCCCATCCACACGGGATTTATGTGCAGGAGCCGTTCAGATTATTCAGTCAAATTTCCGGTCGTAAACATTTCTTCAAACGCCGACGGCCGGGTTTGAACCATGAACACCTGGTCGCCAGTACAACGTCGCAGCCATTACACCAGCGCGGCTCCCATATATTATATATATATATATATATATATATATATATATAATATATATATATATATATATATATATATATATATATATATATATATATATATATATATATATATATATATATATATATATATATATATATATAATCAAAGTTACAGAGCCATTAGCTAAGCAACAGGAAACAAGATAACTCATTAGTTGTGAAGTATCATAGATGACATTTCTCACAAGTCATTAAAGACTGAGAAGAACTTAACAGACTGGATATTAGGACTGAAAGAGTGTATTATTTTAATGTTGTGAACTGATATCTTAAGAGGTGATTTTGTGTGATTCTGCGAGTACATTTGTTAATATCTGATGAGAACAGTTCTGAGTCATCTTTAAGTATTTACTGTTATCATCATTTTAACTGGATTGAACATTTATACCCACTCTTGTGGATGTTTGGTTCATCTTAAGTATAAATAATGGCTAGTTGATTGTTTCATATGTATAGATCACACTGTAAAATAATTATATAGACACAAAATAGGGTCAGATGAACAAGGGCTCATTAATTATGGACATTTTAAAACAAATACATCTTAGGGTGATATCAGGCTGAAGCCACCACTGCAAGAGTAGGTGAATAAATTGGTGCAGGCTGCTTGCAAGGGACTAGCTATAGTAGTAGTAGTACCATGGTGCTTAGTTAGCAGGAAGGGACGTACTGATGTTGCATTCTTCAACACATGAGAAGTGTGAGAAAGGGAAAAGAGATAGGAAGAGAGAGAGAATATTTCTTTTCAAGGCTCATCCAAACAAACAAAATACACAGACATTTATAAAGTAAAAACAATTCAAAATCATAAAGTCACATATATGTTACAATTTGTTACATGTTTATAACAGTATGTGATAGTTCTCAGTCGCTTGTAGTTAGGGCTGATAAACTGATGTTTGCTTCTAACAGAACTGTCCTGTCGATATGAGGATCTCTTACAGAAACTTAAGCAACAAGAGAAACATCTCAGGGACATCTTATCTTCCCAAAAGAAGTTTGAGGCTGACTGCCACAAGATTGATCATTGGTGTAAAGAAATAGAGCTGGAATGTGAATGTGAAGAGTCGCTGCCATCGGACTGTGCGGTTGAAATCTTAGAAGAAAGGCTAAAGGTTTATAGTGTGAGTAATAAAAGTAATTACATGTATTGTATTGTAGAGTAAATAATTGAAGAAAAAGTGTGGAGTAATGTGGCAGAAATGTTTAGAAAAAACATAGATAGTGTTTCTTTTTCACATTTTATTGTGTACAGTCCATTTACTTAAACGTGATACAGTAAATTGTATTACAAATTCAAGATAAATTCTTTGTATAATTGTTTGTTGTGTATTATTTGTTTCAGAAAAGGTCCAACATTGTGCATGATTTTGAGTCTTTTGTGCTGGAGACCAAGCAGCTTGGCGAGAGTTATTTTCCATCCTTGTATGAAGCTGATAAACCTATTCTGCAACAAAAGCTAGAGATGTTACAGAATAAATTTACTAGGTTTTTAATTTCTCCATTCTTAGAGTACCTTCTTTAAAACTTTCATTTCTTTCATCTGTGTGTGTGTTTCTCTCTCTCTGCCTGTTGGTCTGTGTGTGTCTCTCTCTCTTTATGTTATTTGTTTGGTTTTTGTGTGTGTTTTTCTTGTATTCAAGAGATGGCAGGGTTTTCTATTTTTAACATTTGTTTGTCTTAATGTAGTTTGTGGAAATATTAAGTCCAATAGATGGCATGTTGTATTTTCTGAATTTTTAATAACCTGGTTAGTGAAGATGTATGGACCAGCAGAAGACGTGTTACCTTTGTTTAAAATGTCATGAGTATGCATTCAGCAGAGATTAACTAAATTTGGAATTTATTCCTATTTGGATTTCTCATACCAGACTGACTGCATGCACAGACACCCTCTTGTGTGTCTTTATGTGAAATAGTGTAAGCTGGTGAATTTGTCCTAGTTATCATTGTACAATATGCCTAGTTAAATTGATCACTTCATTTGGAATACATTTTTCTGGAAAGCGGTACAAAAAAGAAAGTTGGAGGAACAGGTTATGATACTAAAATAAGAAAACAAAAGATGAGAGGAGATTTCATTGCCTTTAGAAACATACCAAACCCAACATAAAAAATAAGAATCATTAACTCAAATATCAAATCAGTCCTGTTTTATGGCTGAGAAATATGGAAAACAACAAAATTTACAGCTGGAAAGATACAGACTTATAGGAATTGTTGCGTAGAACGTAACGATTGAATTGGTATAACAAGATCACTGAATGAAACTGATGACAATAACCAGACAATTACCAGTGGAACAATGTGAGGAGAAGATGCTGGCACTGGAGAGGACACATGTTGAGAAAACCAGAGGATTTCCAAACAAGGCAGTCTCTTTTCTAGAATCTTCAGGGTAAGAGAAATAGAGGGGAACCAAAAAAACACACTGAGAAGAGAACTGGAGATAAAGAAGACATGGAAAAACCTTGGATTGGCACAGGACAGAGAGGCTTCAAGTGTACACAGGACAGAGAGGCTTCAAATGTGCACATGACAGAGAGGCTTCAAGTGTACACAGGACAGAGAGGCTTCAAGTGTTTTAGTCTGTGCTACACAGGAAGCTGAAAGGTAAGGATGATGATATCACTGTAGCCTGATAATGTATGTTATTAGTTATCAGCATATATGTAGCTGATGCATTAAACTGTTATAGTCTCCAAAGAAGTGAAACATTTTGTGATGTGTGAATGTAATGGTGATTTATATCATTTGTTCTACCAACAATTGTTTTATGCTGCCCTAAAATTTTCATTTTATTAATTTAATGTCATGTGTTACCAGGGCCTATAATGGGAGCAAAGAATAGTAGCCTACCATGCATATAATAAAAGGCGACTAAGGAGGGTTGGGCATGGGGCCTGCAGCCCCATCATTTAGAAACTTTAAGTCACAAAAACTTCCGTAACAATGGACAGGTTTACTAAAGAAGAGATGAGAAGAAGATGTTGGCAATTGATATGAAATACATTGAGGAAACCTGATGATAGTATTACAAGGTAGTCTTTGTTCTGGGATCCTCATGGTAAGAGAGGTAGAGAGAGACCAAACAATAAAATATGTGAAGAAGAGAGCTGGAGACAGACATGACAGGAGTGAGGAAGATATTGATAGACCTTCAGCTGAAGGAGCTGGGGTAGCGCGGTGGTTAGTGCACTGGCTTCCTAGCATGGTGGTCCATAGTTTGATCCCCAGTTGAGGTGGGATTTTTTTAGACCTCAAACGGCTCCGGGGTCAACCCAGCCTTATGAATTGGGTACCAACTCTGGGAAGGTTAAGGCGGCCTGCGTGATGCTGACCACATCACCCCTAAAGTGCCGATGGTCAAGAAAATATGGGCCTGACACCGTATTCCCAATATGCCTTACTGGGCATGTAATGGGATCCTTCAGCTGATGGCACATGACAGCAGGAGGACTTGGCAGGAGTTTGTTGAAAGCCTATGCTCCTTGGGGAACTCAAGGGAAATTTTGATGACCATCTTCAAACTTCTGAACTTTAATGTGCATTTTATGACAGAGTTTGTGAGCAAGTACAAACCCAGACTCAGGTGATGACAAATGCCATCAGGGCTCGCAGCCAAATTCAAGAGCAGATAAACCACTGTGAGCAGTGGCTGAAGTGCCTGCAGGCTGAAGTCAAACAAGCAAATGTTCCAATAGGTCCAGAAGTGAAGGATGCTAATCTTTTATTGAAGGCTTTTGAAGTAAGTGGTCAAGGGTTGCACAAATTGATAACTGTAGATTTGATCAACTTAACATTGTAAGTAATGAAGAATATTGTAGTCACAATTTTGTTATGGTTGCATTCCTGAGTAAACCTAAAATCATGTATAATCAGAGTTGCATGTGAAATTCTCTTAGATCTCCCATAAATTTGATACTTCTGTCCATACCACCCACCAGCAGTACATATGTACGTAATATAGAGTACATTCTCTACAAGTAAAATACTCCATAGCTTTATTTTTATTGATGTAAACAATAGACAGATAGAGGAATGAAAGAATAAGAGAATCTAACCAAGAATATACCTTCAAGATAAGCAAGTTACTCATTTTAATCTTCAGGCAGTGATTTTATATACAATGTTACTTCATTTCTTGAGAGTTTAATCTTGAGAGGCTGCTGTTTAATCCAGGGAACTCAGTGCTACAACTTCTTAGTACATTTACTTGAATCTTGGTGGCAGAGGTGCTAGATTAGTTAAGGCCATATTTGACATACATTGTCCTAATTTGTCCAACAGAGACAGTTTTTCTTGCAGCAGTGAAATGGATGGCTGGTTTTTTTTTCCATTTAAACAATAGATGGCCCAATGGCTAGTATGTGGTATCATTAAGTATAAAAATATGTGAAATGTAAAAAGTTAAGCACATTAGAATGAATTCAGCATGACTAGATGTACATACCATAAGACAACAGCTCACTTGAGACGTATGCAGGAAGAAGGACAGTCAAAAAATAAGGGTTGCACATGCACTCTTAGACATTAGCTCATTGTATGCCATTGCGTGTTTGCCCATGATTTTTTTCTTTTTAACATTTTCTTCCTTAAATAATTTCTTTTTAAATACAAGCAAGTATAGTTGAGTTTCCACGAGTTAATTTTGTGCACTATGCAACACTTCTGTAACTCTGCAATGTATACTGAAGCCAGAATAACTCATTTTAAAGGTATATCCATTTTTTTTTTTTTTTTCAATTTTATTGTGCACAGTATTTATTGAACAGTATTTTAAGTAATGTATTTCATTTGAAAGTTGTTATTTTGGTTATCTACATGCGTTTTAAAGTCTGTGTCTGCTATTATTTTGCTTTCAAAGGATTATCTGATTTTTAATTTGTTTTCTTTATTAGTTTGTAATTGTTTTATTTGTCAGCAATATGAGTTTCTTATTGTTTTGTTTGTTTTCATGTAGGTTTATGATTGTTTTGTTTGCTGTTGATTTAAATGTCTTATTATTTTTTACTGTTTTCAATATCTGAATATTTTCTTTGCTGCTGATATGAATTAATGCTTAATTTATATTTTGTTGATATGGTTGAAGGACAATGAATAAATTATTATTTGTGCACAGGGTATTGACAAAAAACTAGGTGATGTTCAGCTTACTATCAGAGAGCTCAACAGCCATACAGAGAAACTCAGAGCAGATGGTCAGCTGACACAGGCTAATGCAATAGTCAGACTAACAGACCTGAATGAAGTGCTGACTGATCAGGTACAGAGACACATAGTGACTTGTAACATTGCCCTTACAACACGTCACACCTTGATGCAGCACATGACTGAGCTAGAGACTGTGATCAAAGAATGTGAAGACATGGTTTCAGAAGAAGCGACTCAAAGCTTGCCTGTGTTTGATCATATAGTCAGGTATAAGGTGAGTGAAATCCTGTGTCATTTATCATCAGGTGCATAGTTTATGTGGCACAAGTAACTTGAGACTGTCTTTGAGGAGCCAGGTGCCTCTATATCTAATTAGCTGCATGCATTTGCTTGTGTTGCTTATTGGATATGCAGTGCTTCATGGATGCGATTCCAGCAAGAGTTTAAAGAAGTAAGGTACTATGCCCCATGCTTTTAGTCTACAATAAAGCAGTTTGAAATATGATTTTCCTTTCAACATATTTACAAGAGTTGTTAAGGAAGATTGTAAGACCACCCACTTTCTTTGCAGAATAAATGACCAACCACTTGTCTTTACAGAATAAATGACCAACCACTTGTCTTTGCAGAATAAATGACCAACCACTTGTTTTTGCAGAATAAAAGGGTCACAGAAACTGTTGCATATAGACATATAATTTGTGCATCCATGGAGAATGAGGTGATGAAAATGGCAATGTGGGTCACAGTTGACCTGATCTGCATTTACTGTTGAATTAATATTACATTAACGAATTCAGTAGTGTTTCCTTTGTTGCTTGAGTAGTAAGCAATTTAGAATACTGTTTTTAAAACACTACAATAAAGTTATCAGATGTTACCACAGAGTTTAGCATCAAAGTTACTACATAATTTAGATCAGAAGTGACCATACAGTGAAGCATCAGAAATTACCACACACTTTTTAGCATAAAAAATTACCACACATTTTCAGAAAAAATACTGACATTCAATATTTTACTGCTTGCAATTACTGAGATAAAAGGATAATTCACTGATCATTCTCCAATTTTTAAACTCTAGATTTATATGAGAATGCATGTAGGACACCAGTGGTTGAATAACAAAGAGGTCAAAACTACAGCAAAGCATCTCATATGTGTTGATTCCTCTTTCTTTCCTTTTTTTTAAAAAAAAAGATTTAAAATTTTTTTTTTTTTTTTTAATGTAACATTCTGCAGTGATTAACAGTCCTTTTTGGAAAGCAAAGTGGTTATTATGCCAGTATTCCATTTTTGTTGTTGTCAAATTCAATGAGAAGTCATATTTTCTTGAGGCATTCTTTTGTCTTTTCTCATCATATCTTTATAAAGAAGAGTCAGTGTCTTAATACAACTGCTTTCTAATTTAATGGCACAACCAGTTTATCCTCAGCTTCTATATGTATTGTATACATCACCGACTTCCAGCAGTTTCCAACATCATATCATTCCTTTTCTAATGCCTTATTTTGCCATAATCAAATTTTAAAATATTTTTTTTTTTACATTTTTAAATTTCATAATTTTTTTTTATTTTTTTATTTGTCTGTTACATCATGTCATTAGGCATGTTGGGAGAAGTAGGTTTTATTCTTGAATGTGATGGGCTGTTTTAGCGAGTGTCAGACTATTTTTCTTCAGGCTTTCATAAACATTGTTCATCTACCATCCTCTTAGACTTCTGCTGATAAAGCTTTGTGATGGCTGCAGATTTCGTTGCATTCTGATGAGGTATCAGATCCATTTTTTGTGTGTCTGTCTCTCTGTATTACTGGTTGTTGTACTTCCTACAATTTTCTAATCCTCTTGTTTCTCATTTAGTTTCTTATGGTGGCATTTACAGTTTTTCTCAAGCATTTCAACTCCAGTCTGAGATGGTGGGTCTGATGTACAATTGATCCATTGTTGTTTATCCAGTGGCCAATGCCTGATTGGCCTAATGCCTACTGATCTAATGGTGTGATTGTCCAGTGCCTGCAGTAACACTTATTAACCTCTCAGATATCGTTGTGTTATCATCTAGTCTTCCTCAATCAATACCATTTAGCCCCCTGAGGAGCATAAGCCTTCAACAAACACATGCCAAGTCCTCCTGTCCCGTGCCATCCGCTCAAGTTCTTTCCATGTTTTCCTCATCATTTTCACCTCTGTATCCAGTTCTCTTCTCCGTATGTTTTTTGATCTACCTCTGCCTCTCTTTCCCTGTGGATTCCAGAACAAGGACTACCTTGTAATGCTATCAACAGGTTTCCTCAATGTGTGTCCTATCCATCGCCAGCGTCTTCTTCTCAGCTCTTGTTCCACTGGCACTTGTCTGGTTCTTGTCATCAATTCCACATTTGTGACTTTGTCATACCATTTCAGTCCTTCTATTCTACGCAAGCACCCATTAATAAAAGTCTGTAGCTTTTTAGTTGTTGTTTTTGTTGCTCTCCGTGTCTCATAGCCATACAATAGGACTGACTTGACATTTGAGTTGAAGATTCTTATTTTCGTGTTGGCTAATCTTCCTACTTGTGTATAAACATGTGTGGCACAAGACAATAATATGAATATTATCCTTGCATTACACTGTGTTCTACATTAAGCTAGTGTTTGTTCCTGTGTTGTAGGTATTCTCCTGATCTGTAATAATGTTGCATGTTCAGTTATATTCAGTGGTTTGTCTCTCAGATCTATATCAGTGTCAACAAGGCATTGTTGGATCCTCTTACTTTTCTGAATCTAAATTGTACATCGCTGTACAGATATTTGAGATATACTACAGTGGGTCTTATTATTTGCTCACATTTCACGGCATACATTTTCTTAGATACCTGTTTATGTTCTACAATTTGTTTTGTTACCCTTCTTTTTCCACATAGCTATTATTACGGCCTTTTGCCTGTCTTTTCGTGATATTTACTTATGCCAACACTATTTTTAAAATTTCTTCTAACCTTCTGGCTTCAAATTTACCACCACTTGTATAGCATTTGTTATTTCATCTTTTCCTGCAGACTAATATCTTGGACTACTCCGCATAACTGCATTTTACCCAAGTAATTTAGTTTAAAAAACGTTTTATGTGCCTGAGCTTTTTTAACATTTCTGTTTTGCCACATTTTTCAGTGCTGCTGATAAGAAGGATAAGAAACAGTTTGGTTGCCCATATCATTTGAATCATAGTGTTAACTGATATTATGTTTCCTCGTTAAATTTTCAGGCTGCTATAGAAAAGTTACAACATCAGGAGCCTGGCCTGATTGTTGCTTCAGAGAGATCTGTCCAGATTGGCAGACAGGGCACTGAGAGTGATCTAACTGAGGTCACAGCAAAAGTTGGCGAGTTAAACAAGAGGGTAAGCGGTACTTATTTTATAACTACATACTTGATAGGTGTATCTGGCTGGTGTATCTTTTAGTCTGGTCCCAACCCTTTGACCTCTCTGGTTTGAGAGAACATTACTTTCTTTTATTTTTTTTTAATTATTTTATTTTATTTTTAATTAATTTTTTTTATTAAATATACTTAAATTTGATTATTACTGGATATTACAAATGTATGCTATTATTTTACCTTGATAATGTTGTATGCTTAAATAATGCTCAAAATACATGTGCGATTGAAAGGATACAGTATGCAAGATGACAGAGAGAGGAAAGGCAGAATGTAAGACGGGCCTGCATGCCCAATTCTTACCCTTTAAAAATAGTTTGTTCGTTCATTCGTTCGAACCTTCTAGTAGCTGTGCTACCCCTGGTAATATTCCTGAGGTCATGAAAATGTCCAGGTTTTCCCACCGTCTCGAAGCTGATATACTGCTAGGAAAGAATATATTGCAATAAATCCATCAATGTATTTTGTTGATGATATTTGTTTTTTCTGATAACAAGACAACAGTTACATTACTGCCAGCTTTATAAATATTACAAGTCTAACTAATGCTGATACATTTTATATATTTCTGTTCACCTTTCAGCTCCTAGTGGAGCAAAGGTCTTCAGATAATTTATGCCAGGTCCTCTTGTCTCATACAATCAGTTCAGGATTTTTTAAAAATTCTTCTTGTGTCGGCCTTTGGTTTTCTTCTCCATGTTTTTTTGGATCTCCTTTTTCTTTTATCTTGGAGATTCCAAAACATATATTGTCAGCTGCTGTTAGCTGGTTTCTTCATTGTATGAACTATTTTGTATCAACATCTTTTAGTCACCTCTTGTTCAAATTTTTTGTTTCTTTTTTTCTATGAGTTTCACATTGGTAGTCTTGTGATAGCATTTTAATTCTGTTATACGCAAGCACTCATTTATGAAAGTCTGTAACATCTTGTTTGTAGTTTTTATTGTTATTACATTTTGTATACTCATTTAATAATGACGAACATCATTTTTGCAGGCCCAGGGTCTACAGATGCACATACAAAATCAACTGTCACAATGTGAAAGCATTCAGAGTGAAAGTGAAAGCTTTGAGGCTTTGCTTATAGATGTTGTGGTCTGGTTTGACAAGAAGAAAAATGCTTTGTCCAATTGCCAACCACTCCCTCTCGATGCTGACAAGTTAACTGCTGTCATTGATAAGCACAAGGTAAGACTGCATCAAGATATTATGTGTCCTTGGGATAGTTTGAACTTGTTTTCTCATTCATTTATTCATTACCCTTTAGCTCCCTTTGAAGTATTGGGCTTCAGTAAAATTTGTTCAAAGCCCTCTTGTCATGTGCTTTGTGTTCAGATTCAAATATGTCTTCTTTTTATATATATTTCCAGATCTCTTCTTCATGTGTTTTTAGGTCTCTCTCTATTTCTTTTACATTGAGGATTCCATAACTAGGACTGCCTTGTAAATCTACCTTGTGAATTGTTACATGACAGTTAAACTTTTTGTTTGATTTACAGAAGTATAATCCATGTTTTTAAAATCTCCAATTGTTTACTACCCAGATAACCTCTACAGAAGCAGTTGAAAAGTTACAAAGCATTAGAAAGGAAGCAGAAATGATGAATGAGCAGTTTGAAACAATTGGGGATCCATTTCCACCAGATTTCTCAGAGAAACTAGAGCAGATAAAGACTCTGGAGGATTCCATCATGGTTTGTTTATTATGTTTAATACATCTTACAGTTTAAATAACAATTTGTGAAATAAAATACAAATATTTACAGGAGAAAAATGACACTGATTATCATAACACCACATTAATTACTCATTATCATGGAATACTGTCCTGACTGCCATAGATGATCATCTCTCTTCACAACCTCAGTCCTGGTGTTCTCTTTCATGTCTCTAGTTAGCGACTTCCTATGTCATATTGTTAGTTTATCCAGTATCATCTTTGTTTTTATCCCCTTCCATTCTTTCCATCAATTTTGCTTCATACTAAACATTTTTCTAACTGTCCTTGTCTTTTACACTGCCCAGCGAAAATGAACCACCTGATTATGGCCTCTACAATTACATTTCAGTGCTGTCACATGCTAACATTCAGAGCATGTATATACTGCTTAACACATATTACGCTGACTTGGCCATGTCCGCCGCGTGGAAAATGTTCGCATCCCCAAAGATATTTTCTATGGAAAACTGGCAGATGGAAAATAATAGCAGGGCAACCACAGCTGAAGTTCAGAGATGTGAGCAAAGCACTGGAAATAGATGCAGCAACCTGGCAGGACGAAGTTGCTGATTACACAAAGTGGAGATGTTCTTTACGGCACCACCTCAGATTAGGTGAAAAGAAGCTCTTACAACAAGCAGAAGAGGAAAAGAATGTGCTGAAAGGAACACTAGAAAAAAAGCCAGTTGAGGGTTATCACTTCAAGGGAGCATCATCCTCATAATCAGTTGTGACTGGAGGAGGCTACTACTATTCACATTTCTTTCCACGCTTGCCTCTTTCTGAGTTACACTTCATTACAGTATTGCACTTTTTTGTGGACTTCTTTGCAATATTCTATAAAATCAGACTTCCACAGCTTCCAGATATCTTCTTGTTTGTGCATTTATTAACAATTCACCGTAGGAACACCTCGCACATGAAGGCAGTAATGCAGAAAGAAAAATATGAGATTGAATGAATATATGCTCCATATATGTGTGTTCATGCACATGTGTTTAATAAAAAAATGTTTGCTGCTCATTTTCATCAAAAGAAACACACTGTCACATACTGAACATATTAAGCAGATAAATATGAGTACATTCTGCTAAGAATTAACAAGTTAACAATTTTTCCCTTTGTCACAGCATAATTTTACCACATGGTCCGATAGGTCATCTGTCCTGCTTTTAGATATGCAGAGGACATCTGTATTTGACACAGTATATGATACTATAAATAGTTAATGTAAATGTACGTTTTGATCTAACACTCACTGAAGAGAATTGTGATTGTACCATCTCATTTACACGTTATATTGACATGTTAAAGATGTATATAATTTACCATGATGCAGATCTAGTCATGTGATACCACATATGGTTCCAGGGGGTGTCTAAAGAGAGAAAGAAAAAAGAATAGGACTACTAGCATGTCGTAAAAGGTGACTTGATATGAGAGTGTGCATTGGGGTGGCAGCCTCATCATGTAAAATAATTGCTTCATAGATTAGTGCTACATGACCAACATGAATGATTTGGTGCAGATTTCTTGCCAAAGGGACCAGATGCAGTGGTATCACTATGCTCCATAAGGAGCAAAAAGGGAAATGATAATCAAACAATTAATCAACACTGTTTAACTCAAGAAGGAACATAGACCTTCAACAACCACATGCCAAGTCCTTATGTCACCTGCCATCAACTCACGGTCTTTCCATGTCTTCCTCATCTATTTCATTCTCCATGTGTTCTTCTCCATGTGTTCTTCTCCATGTGTTCTTCTCCATGTGTTCTTCAGTCAATCTCTACTTCTCTTATAATATTGGGGATTTTATAATGTGGACTGCCTGTTAATGCTACCAACAGGTTTCCTCAGTGTGTGTCCAATCCACCACCGGCATCTTCTTCTCATCTCTTGTACCACTGGCACTTGTCTGCATCTTGTTACCAGTCCCACATTGAAATGATGATGATATTCCAGTCATTGATCCTTCTCACCTGAACTTCAGGTTTCTGTTTAATATACACTGAAGCTGTTGTAGTCATTGACTTTTCTCACCTGAACTTTCAGTCTGCCATTGCCAAGAAGGAGCAGTACTTGACTGAGGGACAGTTAGAGAGGAAACAATTTGAGAACTCATTAAAGCAAGTTTCAGAGTGGCTGAGAAGAACAGAACACTTTTTGGATTCAGGATGTGATGGTCTGGACTATGACACCCTTGAGAGTAAACTGAGTGAAATCACAGTAAGTATTTCAGGCTTTAATTGACATTTTATAAGGGTATGAACCAAAATCTGCAATATCTTTTGCGAGTCAGTTGGCTTTTTGGTGTTCTGAATGTATCTGAGGGAAGGTTTTGACTGAAAGAAATAGGTAGAACACATGGACTGTGACATTAGCAATAGAAATATTTATTGTTTCTTATGTACATCACCTTTGTTGTAACAGTAATTGTCTTACTTAGTCATTCTAGTCATTCCTCTTCCACTTTTGGGTGTAGAGGTTTACCAGAGAGAACCTCTTACTATCCTATCAGCTGTCTTCCTTTTGTCCTGGTTCTTGTCAAGTCCTCGGGCCTTCAGGGATTGGCTGATGTTGTCCTCCCAGCATCCTCTGGGTCATCCTGGAGGTCTGGATCCCTGGCTCTTGGTTCCTATATTTGTCATGGTAGCCAGTCTTCTCCCATTCTGCAGACATGGCCAAACCATCATAACTGGGACTGTTCATCCATAAGTCAAGACTGGAACAATTGTGGAGCAGCATACAGCCATTTTTGTCTTCTTGCCCGTTTATCTTTTGCTGAGGAATCCTCAATTTATGGCCTGAAAAAGTCTTCCAGCTGCTGCTCTTTGGGTAGCCAACTCTTCTTTGATGCCTCCTTACCAGTCTATTACAGTTCCAAGATTATTTTTTTTTTAATGGTTAACCTGCTCCAGGGCCTGTTCTGATTCTTTTTTTGTCCTCTGGTGATATCACCATGGTTTTTGCTTTGGAGCTGTTGATAACCATCCCTCTCTTCTCCAACTCTATTTTCCAGACTTGCAGGTTGGATTGAAGGTGTGCCTCCGATTTAGCAATCAGGGCAAATCGTTGGCAAAGGCCAGCTCTGAAATACAGACCTGTCTCATCTTTCAGTACCCTACTGAATACTTTCTTATCTTTTCCTTACATGCTTTGATGACATCATCCATGAGAAGTATGAATAGATAAGGTGACAGAATGTCACCAGTGGTGGTCCTGCACTTTTCTGACTTATGGTTTGCCGTTTTAACATAATTTCTGCAGGTCTTGTAGATGCTCTGTATAGAATGGATCAGAGGTGCTGGAATATTATTCCTTGCCAAGTAGTTCCAAAGTTTGCTCCCAGGAATCTTCTCAAATGCCTTCTTCAGATCCAAGAAAAAGAAATGCATCTCACCTTTAAACTCAAGGGCCTTTTCACGCAGCTGCTTGAGTGTGAAGAGAGGGTCTTGAGTACTTCGGTTTGCTTGGAAGCCACACTGCACATCATTCACTGCAAGACATCTGAGTCTCTGCTCCAGGATTGTAGAGTAAATTTTACCAGGGACACTAAGAAGAGATATGCCTCTATAATTTTAACATTGTCGGTTGTCACCCTATTTGAATATGGGTGTTGTGATGGCAGTTTCTTAATCCTTTGGTATCGTCTTGTGGCACCAGGAGGGACTCTCTTTCCTCCATCTTCATGTCATGTTCACCACCATTGGTTTCCTTTTCTGTGATAGTGTTTATCATTTCTGAGGCTTAACCTTCCTCACCACCAAAGAATTCTGAGAAATATTCTTTCCATCTTTCCATTACAGTTGACATTCAAAAATCCGGCAACCTCCGGACCTGAGGAGTGCCGGATTGTTGAAAATCCCGGATTTTTTAATGGTTATATATGCTGTATATATTTAACAGAAAATGACTACCTGTGCAGTACTTTAAAGAAAGAAAATTAAAAACTAAATGTAAAGCAAATGAAATTTTAATGTTCATTAACTAAATAAAACAGTTCTACAGAATTTTAGTTCAACTGAATAAAATAGTTCTACAGAGTTTTAATTCAACTAAAGTCTGTCAGGGTGGTCATCTTCATGACTGACAGTACATGTAACAGCATCCTCAGCAACAGGAACATCTTCAACTTGTGGAGAAAATGTTGCATCAAAACATAAATGGCTCCAGAAAACAGTGGCGCGCCAACGCGTTAAATTTAAAAATGCGCTCCGAAATCCATGCCGGAAATCTGAAGGAACCGGATTATCGATGGCCGGATTTTTGAATGTCAACTGTACTTCCTTTGGGGCAGTATGCAATTTGTCTTTTATAAATTTAGGAGGACACTGCTTTTCCTTCCTCATGTTTTTTTAGGGTCTTGTAGAACAATTTCTGGTTTTCTTGAGCAGCTTTAACTAGCTTTTCTCCAAATTCTTCCTAGGATTTCTGTTTTGCTGCTAGCACTTATTTCTTTGCTTCTGATCTGAGTATTACATATTCTCTACATTTCTTTGATTTTTCTGCATGTTTTTAGCTTCTAAGTATTGTTTCCGTGCTTTTTTTTTTTTTTTTTCTCTTATTGTCATTTTAACTTCTTCTGTGCACCAAGGCATCCTCTTTCCCATCTTACTAAGACAGACTTCATCACAAGTTTCTGCTGCAGCTGTTTTTATGATGTCTTTGAATTCAAGCCTGAAGGTTTCCAGGTCATCTGATCATTCTCCTGTGTTTTCTGACTGCTGTCACAGTAAGCCCCTGGTCTTAACTTCTGGCTCTCTTAGCTTGTAGGTCTTAATACTCATCTCTTCTACTTGCTTATTTGGTTTCACGCTGGTGGTAAGTTGATCATTTCTGGTCAGCCTATTATCAACCTGCCATTTTTTGAATCACGTGACTTGAAAATGGTATATGTTTTTAAAATCTGTTGTGTTCTTTTTTCAAAGAATGGGGCTGTATTTGGTGTTACCTTGTTTGTATTTTTGTGCATTTTATGAAAAATGTGTGGAATATGTGATGGAGCTAAAAACTGCAGTTTTACAAAAGTAAATGATTACTACACAAAATATAAATATTTTGCAACTATTTAATGGAAAGTGCGATGAGAACCACTGGCCGCCTGCCGACTGACTAGTCGGACAGGACTGGCTGAAAGCGACACCAGATTACTGACTGCCGAAGAATAAAATCGCCGGGGCCGCCGGGATCCGCTCTGCACAGAGCGCTGTCTCCCTCCCCGCGCGACGCGAGCGACGAAATGCTCTGTTCAGTCAGACAGTTATCTGGTTGATCCTGCCAGTAGTCATATGCTTGTCTCAAAGATTAAGCCATGCATGTCTAAGTTCACACTGTCTCACGGTGAAACCGCGAATGGCTCATTAAATCAGTCGAGGTTCCTTAGATGACACGATCCTACTTGGATAACTGTGGCAATTCTAGAGCTAATACATGCTTACCAGCGAACTTCTATCTCTAACGACTGTGTGTGGTGCCTTTTCGGGCCCTCCCAGTACCAGAAATCGAGACAGAGAGTCGTGTCCGTTTCCAGATAGCGTCCGAGAAGTCCGGCATTTTCCTCAGACCTACGGGTCTCGAGGTGTCTGCGTCCCCTTATATGGTCAGCAATGACTCGGGGACGTAGAATGTCCGGCTCCCAGACCCTCTGCTCTCGAGGTGTCTGTATCCCCTATACAGTCAGTAAGGACTAAAAGGGAAGATGAATTGGAGGGCAAGTTCCGTATCCTACTAGTGACTAGGCTGTTGCTACTGGTGTCAGACAGTATCGGCTAGACCGTTCCTCTGACGTCCAGGCCGGGTCATGCTGCATAGGCAACAGCTTGATCTAACATTGCCCAACCTCGTGCCACCGAAAGTTGTTTCGGGAGGTACGCTCCTTTGGTCAGAAATGACTGATAAGGAAGATCAATGGAAAGTAAGTGTTTACAAATTGAAACAAAGCAATATTGTATCAAAAATATAGTTATATTAATTACTTATTTTTACATCTTATCCTCCACCTTCCTCTCCCCCCTCTCTCTATATATATCAATTTCTTCTTCCTCGTTCGTCCTGAAAAGGACGTTGGTTGCGTTGTGTCGCCGTTTACAGCGAAGCTGCGATATTTGCGCTTTTCGGCCCGACACATCCGACTTCCGCACTGCATTTTTGGGGGACCGGGTTTGCCTTCCCTCTTCAATCCCTACTCTCTCAGCCAGACTGCAGTGATGCAACCTGTTTCCAGGACCACTACTCGGAGGTGGAGTAGGGTCTTGGTCAGCTCTGGTTCGCTGATGCAAGTAATCAAGCTATGAGTCGCTGACTGCATTCATCTCGTTTGCTGCATCTTCGGTCCCATATATCAGTTTAAAAAAGGAGATGTAAATTTCTTGCAGATATAATTTTTGCAAAAAGTACCCAAATTTTACAGAAAAATGTTTTAAAAAATAGATTTTTTACCCACTGTTTTGCAAGCTAAATTGTTCTGATTATTGCTATAAATGTGTGGAAACTACACTCATACAACATTAGCAAGGTGAAATTAATTGTGATGAACTGAAACAACTGTAGTATCATATTATTGAACTACAAACATTTTAAAATAAATCTCCAAATTGTGTTTTAGATTTTTCATGTTTTTTCTTTCGTATGACATATTGATTTATTGTGCAGACCTAACATTGTAGAACTATCTCCCAGAAACTTGACTGTGATGATCTTCATAATCATCTTTGATGTTATTATTGCAGTTTTATGTAACTATTTCTTTTTACTATAACTCACACAGGAATTCTTTTCTGATGCAAGCCTTTGTCAAGGTGAGATAGAGCAGATGGTAAAGCTGTCAGAGCGACTACTACCCACATTGGATACTAATGACAGCACTACCATGACACAGATTATGAAAAATATCAACCGGAAGTACTCAAGCTTCATCGCCACTTCACAGAAAAGGCAAGCAACACTTGAAGAAAAGGTTGCGCAGTGGAAAAACTTCCAGGTAGATTGATGGTTTGTGATATTTGACTAGATTCTAGAGTCCATACTTCAGACGTTTCTCTCACAGAAATAGCAAAGAAAACATTCATGATGCATCACTAACAATTCAAGAAAAGACAGCAGTTATATAATGTCTGAATTTCACAATTGTACAATAATAATAAAGCATCACTATTTGGTGTTTCAGGGTGAAGTGGCAGATCTTCAGGGCAAGATTGATGGCTTTGAGGCTGAATGGACAGTTCTTGACACAAGTACAGATACTAGTCCTGATGCAGTACAGGTACACTTGAAGCTTGTTAAGGTCAGCCCAATATTAAATATCTTAGGTTAGAGGTTTGCTTATATTCACTTTACAATAATAAATAGGATTTACCATAGTATACCTTGTATTGTTGTTGATCATAAATATTGTTAGCCTGTATCCAGGTTTTTTCCCTCAAGAAACTAAGCTGAGAAAAACAGCAGTTATTAGGAGATAATAATCATGCATATTTGTGAACTTGGAATACTCCAATCTGCTAAAATTATTACTAATTTGTTTTATTTGTTTGCGCAAGTTTATGATTGGAAACTCTTGCTGTTCCATTGTTGCTAAGAAATCTCTTTTCGTCTTGTAAAGTATACTCACTAACACTTTAAAAAAATAAATCATTTCGGTATCTTTGCCCACCAGTCTTTCTTAGAGAATGCCAGTACCTGCAGGTCTCAAATAGACAATCTGAATGATCTTGCGCGAGACTTGGATCGAATGGGAAACCCAAGCAGTCGGTCTTTGATAAATCGTCTAATTGGCTCGGCCAACAACAGGTGGGAACAGCTCAATTGCCAGGCAGAGGCTAAAGTCTTATCTCTTGAGGTGAGTCATAGCTGTATTAAATGAAGCATTAACTACCCAGAGCACGTTAGTAACACACAGATATCTTAACTGATCAGTGGTAATCAGAAACCAATTTATACAGGTAAAACTTCATTAACTGCACATCGACTAACTTGTAACTGAATAGAGAGACTGGAAATTGTTACTCTTGTAACTTATACCTAATGAATAAATGCCCACAGGGAGCTCTACAGGATTTTTCAATTCACTTTTGCCATTTAAAAATTCCACATTCCACTATCAGCTGTAAGCAAATAAGTCCTGTCAGATCTCACCATGTTATAAAAAGAAATGTCAGCACTGATGAAAATGCAAATGTATTTGTAATGGAGGGACTCACCTGTTTATTTTAAGGTGGATTTATTGATTTTAGGCTGGGGGCACTAATATTTGCTTCAGAATCGCTAGTGGCTCTGCAAATAAAGACTTAAGTTGCTTCCCTTGATTTTCATGCCATTCCAGTCTCTTTAGGTAGATTACTGTATGAAGCTCTTTTGTCAGTCACTGTCATGTTGATTTAAATTTGCTCCCATGAAGTACTTTGTTCACAACAGTGCTACTGATGACTTTTAAGTTCATGTCTGTGTTTTCAAACTAAAAGTGAATTGCCAGTTGTTGGTGATTGTAAGTTGAATATGGTTTTGTCTGCATGTTCTCATATGCATTTAAATTGTCACACTGCACATTACAGTGTTATTTTTTTTAACCTATTTAAAAGTTTTAATTTTTTGGCTGGTGAGCTCTACATTTGATCTTAATGGAAATATTTTGTACAGTATTTTAACATACTGTTGCTTTTTGTCAAATTCATTTACTTTTCACATTACTAGACTTATGCTTTTGGAATATTATACAGCATAATATTGAGTATTTCAGTATTATATCTGTGTAGCATACAAAGCTTGTCATTTATAGTAATGAGATGTACTTAGTCCAGGGGTGCAGAGATTTGCCAGAGAGAGCACCATACTATCTTATTTGAGATGTGACCCCACAAAATCAGTAAAATGTTGGCATATCTTATTTAGAGACAAATAAAAGAAAACCGTTAATTTAAAATATACATTTGTAGGTGCTTATATTTTATGAAATGTCAGTTTCTTTCCTATCAAATGGTATGTGTTGCATGCATAAAATGATCTCAAATTCATATAAAACACATTTGAAAGCATTACCAGTAGAGAAGCATCAATATATATTGCTGAATGCCAACTCAATTTTGTAGCATTGTCAAGTTGTACCATCTTAAATTATTTCACCAAAACATCATTTTTGTTCTTTCCTTTTTTTAAATTTTTGTTTCACCATTACGAAAGTTATATTTTAAAAACCTTTCCTGTGATTTCAGTATCCCAAAAATGTTGACAGATTACTTATTTTGTCATGTTGCGCCACATTACTTATTTTGTGTGTGCCATATTTGTTTGTTTCTCTTGTCTTTTTAAACTTCCATGCTAGACGGTGTAGACAATCATGACTTCTGGTCCCTAGTACTGTTATTAATTATGTTGACTCTTCTATACCATGTTGTTAAGTCATTCACTATCTTCTCACTTTGTTGTCCTGTTTAGTTTTTTTTTTTTTTTTAACGTACGCCCGCTATTACTCGAGGCGAAATCTCCGGTTAGTATATCTAACCTGAGACTGATTTTACGTGAGTATCCTATTTTCCCTGTACGCCGACAGGTGTCCTCTCGCCATTCAGGCAGATACAGGCCGTCTTCGAAGGGTACCCATTAGAGCTGGGTCGGCTCAAATATACTGGCACTACATACTGGCCTTCTGTCAAGAATGACTGGAAAAAATCAGTCCTGAATACTCTGGTCTCTCATTCTTTAAGAGTTAATATTTGAAAATAAACTATTTATTTTACTTCTCTTGGCAACAGTCTTCCTTAAGAAACTGATCTCCTGACCTTGGGCTAGCAGTATAAAATGCATCTCAGACTAAGTCACACCTAATGTCAGCCATGAGAACAGAAAAAAGATATTAAAGACTGGACTAGTAAAGCAAGAGTTTTATTAACATGAAATATTTATGTAGAAAAATATGTAGGTCGACCACTGCTTGAGAGTTATTATGATATATAGTGTCTATGATTCCAGACAACGTATTCAATTGCAAATGCCTGCTCATGACGTCATTTCTCCTGTCTAATTATTATAGATAGAGTAAATGAAAATGTCATAATTGTGGGTGTGTGTATGTGTGTTTATTTCCTTTCTCTTAACTCTTTCCTTCCAGAGTTATTTTGCACGCTGTGCCAGACTTTTTTTGGGGCAGAATTTTATAGAGTGAAGTGTTCATCTTTCAGTCAAAATTTGTTCGTGAATTTTCCTTTGAACAAGCACATATTATATATCAACATGAAGGGGAATAGAAGGAGAATTGTAATTATTAATTTATTTTGTAGTATTAGCAAACATGCAGTTAGTAGACATTAAAACATGATGAATGTTATTTGAAAAACACCAAAATATTGAAAGCAATATGTGCACTTTATTGCATTTGATTTAATAGGGCGGCCAATTCTGGATCTCATCATGTCATCTGCATCAGTCATCAAGTCAGCTGCTGCTTCTGTGAGCTGGTTAATTAAAATCAGCTTGAATTTTTTAAGTGACATTTATGTGTTAGCGCTCTCTGGTCGAGACAAAACATATAGAATATGTGCATTATTGCAGCAAATCCACTATCCAGTGGTATATTTTCTTCCACCATTTATTGCTTTTCCTTGTGTGGAGTCCATAATAACTCAACATCTGGTTAGCCTTATCACAACCATTTATACTCATATTGTAGCTATGGATAGTGGATGGTTTTTTTTTTTTTTGTCTGTGTGTAATGTCTTCAGCATTTCCATTTGAAGTGACTATCACCACAGGTTTTTTTTTGCCTTTTTATCCTTCCATGCATTAAACTGCTTATATCTCCAACACCTCTTGAAACCAATAATCATTTCATCAATTGAAATGTTTTCAAATGGTATACAGGCACTGTTGAAATTTGAGCATAGCATGTCCTCAAAAGGCTCAATTTTGCTCTTTCCGTCAGCATCTGCATCTCCCACATGAAGCATTGTGTGATATATAGCCTCAAATCTCAGTCTTTCAAACATTTTGACGTAGAAGGTGTATACAAGCTTGGCTCTCTTGAAAAGTAGTCACGTATGCTTGGTCTCTTATCCAACCCCATTGAATTAGTGACTGCAATGAATTTTAAAAATTCATGCCTATTTACAGGTTTCCAGTTGTTATACACTGATTGTTTTTGAGCTGGGGTGTTCATCTGTACACGTCTTGTGGCATATTCATTAATGCTTGTGATTATAAATTTCATCACATCATTTCTGACAAGTGCCAAAAAGCAATCCAGTGGTGTTGATGTTTCATCAACAAATTCTGGGTTTACACCTGGTGCTGTTTTTGTACCTTGTGGCTTGGGGACAAATCTAAAGTTGTTTGAAGTTTTAACCGTACTTCTAGCATCCTGTGACCAGTCATCTAGTGTTGTAAGCTTAGCTTTCTTAACTTTCAATGGGCCAGGCTTGGGCAACGCCCTTGTCACGAAGTGGATTTAAGTATAGAGTGTTGTCTGAGTGTGTGAACAAGACCCTATGTAGAGAAAGGCTGAGAAGATAGATTTTAGATGAAAATGATAGTGAATGTGAAAACGATGAGACTATTGGCTCCGAGGGTGAGAACCTAGATTGACTCTCCCTCGCCACTTCTGACTTTTTTTATAGCTATAGCCTCACCACCTCTTACTGCCCTAAGGAGATAAGGTTTAATTAAAGACCACAGACACCACTATACAGACCACATATAGCTACTGTATGTAAATAAAGTGACTGATCCAAGCTACAATTTAAAGTTTATTTACGAGGGGCGTTCAGAAAGTAATGCACCACATCGTTTTTCTCAGGAGCTGTTTATTCAAAAAGCATGAAATGTATACACAATATACATGGATATGTCATGTAAACATCAGTATTATTCAACATAATCCCCATCAACTTGTACGGCTTTATGCCAGCGCGAAACAAGTGCATGTATTCCTAGCCCGTACCAGATTTTGTCTTGATCATGTAGCCATTTCTTCGCTGCATGAATCACTCCTTCATCATTTTCAAACCTTGTCCCACGGAGTGCATCTTTATGTGGACCAAATAGATGAAAATCAGAGGGTGCCAAATCGGGACTATAGGGTGGATGGGGTAGTACAGTCCAACCCAATTTGGTGATTGCTTCCCGTGTTGCCAGACTTGTGTGAGGGCGCGCATTGTCGTGAAGGAGAAGCAGGTCTGCTGGATTCTTGTGCAGCTGAACTCTGCGAAAACGTTGATTGAGTTTTTTCAATGTCTTAATGTAAGCTTGCGAATTGATTGTCTCTCCTCTTGGCATAACGTCCACAAGAATCACACCTTCAATGTCCCAAAAGATAGTGATCATGACCTTTCCAGCTGAAGGAATTGTCTTGAATTTCTTTCTTCTTGGTGATTGCGGATGATGCCACTCCATTGACTGTCTTTTTGTCTCAGGTTCAAAATGATGTGCCCAGGTTTCATCACCTGTAACGATCTTAGCCAAAAAGTTCTCCCCATCAGCATTGAAACGCTCCAACAATTCAGAAGAAATTGCTTTCCTTTGCAATCGGTGGTCATTTGTGAGACTTCGAGGAACCCATCTTGCGCAAACATTAGAAAATCCGAGAATTCTTATAACTGCATTTGCACTACCAATGCTGACTGACAGCTGTAAGGCCAATTGTTGAGTAGTGATTCGCCTATCAGTAAGAATAATAACCTCAGCGCATTTCAACATTTCTGCGTTGGTGGCTGTGGCAGGACGTCCACAGAGCGGCCGATCAAGCAGCTCCGTATCTCCACTTCCTGATTCTTTGATTCTCTGAACCCAGCGACTGACTGTACTCCTGTTGACTGCAAAACTTCCATACACATCACATAGACACTTGTGAATATTCACAACAGTTTCCTTCTCTGCAACAAGAAATTCTATCACAATTCACTGTTTATAACGCAAGTTGCTAACATGCTCCATTTCAACGGTTTAGGGCAGCCGTATTATTTGGCCGGTTGCAATGCAATTTAGTGCACACAATTGGCACATGCCATATTTGAAGTGTGCAAAATTTCATGCTTCTATATTTATTACTAGCTGAGAAAAATGATGTGGTGCATTACTTTCTGAATGCCCCTCGTACATCAACAACAAAATCAAGTACATGTCAAAGAAATAAAGTGCGTGTTCGCACACCTGAAAGCAAACAAAGCACGTTTAAAATGATTTATCATCAACCCCAACCCTTCACCCACAATTGCAACCTGTATGGGGAAAAGAATTTAAGATTAAACAAAAACCACACAGAACTGGGTGGGCCTCGGATTTCGAGCCACCACTCCAACTAGCTATTATTAATTATCTACTGTCGCTGTCCTGCTGACACTGCCTAAAAACAACTACCTGCACAGCTTCCAAGCTCTTTAGGCGATATACACGCCACTAACTAACACCACTTTTACTGCTACGCTAGTAGACTTTATGACATGTATGGCTCAGAGGCTATCCTCTAAGTTTAATATAAGACCCTACTGGTCCCGGCTATTTCTCTCTATCTCTCTCTCCTCTCTGCCTGGCTTCAGTGTCTCTCTGACACTCTTCATCTGATGATGTGGTGTCTCTGTTCGCTCCTTCTCTCATTAACTATCAGAACCGGGAATGGTGACCCTGTCTCCTGGTTCTGACTACTGCATAGATGACTTGGGAATCAAGCACGAGGTACTTGGATCAAACTGTAGAAGCTTCCCTGATGATGGCCCACTTCTTAAATTGGCCCTGTTACCCCTCTTCGGGTTTAGAGCAACAACTTTATTATGGTCGTGAAGAAAATGAAATTACAACAATGCTGGCAACGTGCCAATTTGCGTGTGTAACAACAAAGAGCTCAGAGCTCTGGATTTTTTTTTAGACAAAATCCCGTTCCAGCTGAAGAATGTCTTCGATGCCTGGAAAACGCGTATTTATTTTCTTTCGCCTCTGGCGATATCTCAAGCTTCTCAGCTTCTGAGATGCCACTTTTGCCGTGGGTAATTTGTAGGAACAAATTATGCTCTTCCACTGTGCCGTGACACAACGGGCTGATCACCCGTTTGCCAGTCACTTCGATTACGGAAACAACAGCAAATGGGTTGATTTGCCGTTGCCCTAAAGACGCCACTAGGCGTGATGGGAAACAATGGCGAAGAAAACCTATCTGCTGTTGCCCTAAGACGCCACTAGGCGTAATGGCCACTGACTGCTTTGACGGTCGGTGGCTAAGGACGGAAGAAGAAGAAGACTGTGCCGTGAGCAATTACCACGTTTCTTCCGCATGGATGCAGACGATAAAGGCTAGCTTCACGGCAGGCAATTCTTTCATCATAGAGAGACCTGCTATGAATATGTGCGAGTATATATCATCAAAACCCCCACACTGACCTATGCCTCTACGTCATCGCTTGCGTCCATTAAGACCAATGAATTCACTACAAAATCTAACAACCGTGACCTCCGCCAATAGATTTGAAAACAAAGCGTGAGTCATATAGGTTACATCCCGCGCATCCATGTTACATCAAAAGTTAAATAATGTTATACCGACCGCATGCGCAATTCTAACTTTAAATCGCTCTAACGTAAGTTTGACGTTGTCTGGGTAGTGGTTCAGTTCCCACCCCCAAAGTAATACTCACGCTCTGGTATACAATAAAATGATCGCGATTAAAATGAACAAAGAAAAACCCTCGTGTTCGCAATTAAATTAACAAAGCAAAATACGACTACTAGAATGAAATTACTACAGAGAAAAGCACTGGTGCAAATCTGTACTAAACTACAGTAATCCCTATGGAAAAAAACGCAATTAATTCCCTACAAGAAAAGATTAAACTCGATATATTTACAGAGAGAAGAACTTAGTGCAACTCATATAGTTAGAAAGAGAAGAAGACTGGGGCAAACTCAAATCAAAGAATGAATTGGGGCCTGTTGAAATATAAATCACAGTAACTCTATCACAGCCCTCTCGTCACCTGAATCCGAAGTGTCTGACATTGCTGCAACACTTCCATCATCTGATAAAAAAACTATCAGAGTCCATCAAATCATCTTCACTCTCCATTATATTTTCAAGTAAACTTAATGCTTTAGACGCAGACATTCGCCGAGAAGGCATAGAACTAATAGGAATATGACTTGCCATAACACTAAAACCACACAAAAATGTTTCACAAAATCGGATCACACCTGACTAGCAAATAAATTTGATAACAAAGAAATAACACATGTGTACAGCTCGAAATCTTCGATAAAATGATCGGACTACACTAACGGAAGTTCCGGTAAGGTTTAGAAAACATGGCTTTGATTACATGGTTATGTTTCTACATTTATTAGCGAGAATTCTTTAGTCACGGTCAGAGCGTTGCAAGGGCACAGCGTGTTGAACTTTTGCAACGCTCAGATCGTTGGTCTGGAGTTTAAGAGTTAAAACAGTAGATTCTTCATATTAAAGAGACAGTTGAAGATCAGTCATAAGGAAGGGCTTGTGCATCATTTTGTAAATTTAATATTATACTACTCGTCAAAAGTCAAGGGCACCCTATTATTTTCAATACACTTTTATATAAGCGCATAGAATGATTAAATGAAGGAAGTTTTTAGTAAAAATGGGTGCAATATCTTCCTCTGACAGTCCTCTATGCACGTTAAGCATAAAAACAACTCACCGACAACCATGGTGATCACGTGCAATTTGGTTTGCTGACCATAAATTCACATTTTTAATCTATTTTTTTTCAAACTTCCGTGCAACCAAACAGGTGAAGTAATCGTGCTGATTGACATTCCACGTGCAATGGCGACTTTTCGAGAACAGAGTTCACTCTTAATTTGTTTTACAATCAGCAGACTTAGGGTAGTTTCATCACTTGCAAAAACCATGCCACCGAGAAGAAGTCTTGACACCTTACAAATAATGAGGGCTATAGCGTGGGTTGAAAGTGGTTTATCTGTCCGTGAGGTTGCTAGACGGCTTGCAGTGTCACACTCTACTATCCAAAGAATTTTGGAGAGATTTCAGGCCACAGGAAGTGTGGAGGATCGCCACCGGCCAGGTCGCCCTAGATGCACCAATAGACATGATGACCGGTACCTCTTGTTGTCAGCCCTGCGCCATCGAACAGTGACTTGTTCCACTCTAAGATGTCAGCTGAGACAAACTGTAAACGTTAATGTCAGTCAAAGCACCATTCGCAGACGTTTACATGAATTTGGACTGGCTGCTCGACGTCCTGCAGTCAGAATCCCTCTTACTCGTGCTCATCGCAGAGCCCGTGTTGCTTGGTGTCGCGAGCACATCCGATGGACAAGGCAACAATGGAGTCAAGTTCTCTTCACTGATGAATCTCGCTTCACTGTGTCATTCAATGATGGCAGGATTCGAGTCTGGAGACGACCAGGAGAGCGATTTACTGATGACACAATTCGAGAGGTGGATCGTTATGGTAGGGGTTCTGTCATGGTTCTGGGGAGGCTTCTACAGACACGGCAGGACCCCACTCTACATCATCCAAGGCAACTTGACCGGCCCAAGATACCAGAACGAAATCTTGAGACCAATTGTTCAGCCTGCTCTGGAGGCCATAAGTGGTAATGCCATCCTCAAGATGATAACGCTCGACCCCATCGAGCTCGTGTGGTGAATGAGTTTATTCAGCAACATGGGATCATCAGGATGGCGTGGCCAGCTCATTCACCTGACCTTTCTCCGATTGAGCACCTCTGGGATGTCCGTGGTCGAAGATTGTCAACAAATCACCCCCTGCCAATGGATGTTGCACAGCTGACTGCATTTCTGCTTCAGGAATGGCAAGCTGTTCCTCAGGATACTCTTCGGACCCTTGTGGACTCGATGTGTCTACGCTGTCTTGAATGCCTTGCTGCTAATGGTGGTCATACCCGATTTTGAAATGTCTATTTGTCCAATATCTATTGTGTGACTTTTGAAAAGGTGGGTGACACACTTCACAGCTTCATTGCGTTTGAATGTGTGTTTCCATTTCTTTACGTGACATGTCAATTTGGTATTCAATAAATGCCGTTTTGACTTATACCAATTACGTTTATATCAGATTGTTTTTATGGTTTCAACCAAGGTTTTTCTAAGTGGCCCTTGACTTTTGACGAGTAGTATATTTTATCTATTATTATTAAACACTTGTTACAGGAGATCAGGGAGCAGTGGGGAGACTTTGTGTCAGTGATGTCATCTGTTGAAACATTGTTACAAGATTCAGAGACTAGGATGAGTGTCACGACATCTAGGACTGCAACTTTTGCTGAACTTTGCAGTCAGCTTAATTCTTTAAAGGTGAGCCATATATTTATGGTAGGCTAACAGCGGCAGCAGAAACAGGGTCAGCTACAAATCACTTTAATTAATACAAAGAGAGAGTAAACAGTAAGCAAACAGATTCAGTAAAGATCAGAGCAAGATGATTACATTCATATCTTTATCTGAGAAGGAACAAATATCAGGATGTCAGTGGCAGGATTCAAAAAGCCAGATTTGCCTTCAACTCCCTCAGTCTATTGTAGAACTCTGCAGTTTCTTTCTTAGAAAATTAGGCTGCTCAAGTCAAACATTGTTCCAATCTATGACTTAGAAACATGACTTGTCACCTAAAATATCAAGTCCTAACGTCTACATTCGCCAACAGATGTCTCCATCACATATTAATGTAAGTTAGTCAGATGTAATAACAAACAGAGATCTGTAGAACAGAACCAGACAACAATCAGTACATCTGGAAATTAAAGAGAGAAAGTAGAGATCGACAGGATACACAACCTCAGGAAAACACCAACCAATATATCCAGACACATCCTTGACTGGAACCCACAGGGAAAGAGAAAATATGGGAACTAAGGAGAACCTATAGAAAAAAAAAGTGGAAAAGAAAGCCAAAAAATGATGACTTTGTGGGCAGAACTGAAGAAAAGACAACCCAGAATAGAAATTGATCTGGCAATGGTTAAGTCCTATGTTCCACAAGAACTGAATTCCCCTTGCTGTTGATGATAATAATTGGTATTTATTAAGGAAATTCTCTAATGATGTAAAAGTTTATTCAAAATATCAGTTAACATGAAATCTGTGCATCTATAACTTATCTGTCTAATATATGAGACATTAGCACTGTAAAATAGTCATTAGTTTCTCTCCCTATAATGAGTATTTAAATACTGTCACCAGGCAATTGATATGTTGTGCCCAGTCAAAAATCATGTGTTAGAAATAACTGAAAGTTCTGATAAGATGTAATGTCTAACATTGTTTTTTAATGTCTAACTTTTTTTTTAACCAACTTGGAGTGTCATACTGAGTTTGTGCATAAAATCCTTTATGACTGGCTTGTAAACCTGTAAACGTTGGTACTTGATGTACATTTCTAATATTACTAATTATCAGTAATACTGACTTTTTTATTCAATTTCATAGTTTTATTTTGTGAATTTCTAGACTTAGTGCCTAATGGCAAAACTTCATTTTTTTAAGGTTTAAGTTGTATTTCTGCTTTTTAATATATCTATCTGTCTCTGTGTATCACTTATCTGTCTGTTAAACCTATATTCACCCCATCTGGTGCATCAACATTCTTTCACAGATTACTCAGTTGGTTTAAAGTAAATAAAAAGAAACATAGTGCAATTATTTTTCCTCTCAGCTTTTTTCAATGTGGTAATTTGTTGTTATTCATATGCCTCTCATCAATTGCTGTTCTATAGCCTTTCGCCTCTGGTCATTCTATTATCTGTCATGATTCGCCATTTTATTACTTTTCATCACTAGTGATTCTCTTTCATGTTATTGGTTGTCATCCTGTAACCTTTTTTCTCTGGTCATTCTATTGCCTGTCATAAGTTACCATTTTGTGACTTTTCATAACTGGTGATTCTGTTTCATTGTTATCTGTTGTAATTTTATTACCTCCATCTGTGGTCATTTGAGTTACATGTCACTAATTGTCAGTCTATTAATTGTCATCTCTGATCAATCTTTTATTTGTTATCTCTTATCATTTGTGACCTTTCTTTTTTGGATTATCCTCATAACTGTCATTTTTTGTGATTCTGTTGCTTCTCATCTTTTATCATTCTGTTACTTATCATTTTTTATCTGTTACTTCTCATCTTTTGTCATTGTTACTTCTCATCTTTTATCATTGTTACTTCTCATCTTTTATCATTCTGTTACTTCTCATCTTTTATCTGTTACTTCTCATCTTTTGTCATTGTTACTTCTCATCTTTTATCATTCTGTTACTTCTCATCTTTTATCATTCTGTTACTTCTCATCTTTTATCTGTTACTTTTCATCTTTTGTCATTGTTACTTCTCATATTTTATCATTCTGTTACTTCTCATCTTTTATCATTCTGTTACTTCTCATCTTTTTTCATTCTGTTACATCATCTCTTGATCTTGTATGTTTATAATATTTCTCTGAAGTTATATTTCATTGTTGTACCAACTTTAGTATTTGCAGGTGTCTTTGGGTTTCTCTTCCTCCATTTCCCTGAATCTTCATTTCACATACCTTTTTTGCAGGGGCACATTCAAATAAGACATAAGCTATGAATGCTGGTATATCTCATGTAGTTTTCAACCTAATGGTTGCGATTGATGTGAAAGTTTGTAAAGTGTGCTAGTAAAAATAACCATGTCTTTGTGTTGACCAGGAAATTACTCAGCATCTAAAAGAGATTGAGTCTCAAGTAGCCCACCTTCAGTCTTCCCATCTCACACTACAGAAAGCTCTGCCTACTGCTGAAGGCAAGACCTTTGCACAAGAAAATTATTTGGTGTTGATGGACAGATATGACAGGCAAGTTGCTACTGCATCTGTTAAGATTGAAAGGGCTTGAACCATTCAGAAGCGTCATCTAGATGTGTCACTTTAATGTTGATGCAATTTTAGAAACAGCTAAATTTATGTAAAGTTGTCAGTGTGATCAATATGTTAGTCTGGTGGGGTGCTTGAAGACTTCAAATATTGTTTATGCTCATATATCACAGGTGATCTCGGATAAGCTGTCAACTTCACATCAAAGGTCCAGTGTTTTCTTTCTCTTGTCTTGATGGTACACTGTGATAGACTTTCTTGTCTATCTCTTGATGTTTTTTTCCCACTTATAGCGCTATCCCTCTTGCACGTTTGTCTTCAACTTTTCTTTCTATTATGGTTTTCAGCTAGGTGTTATATCTTTTTCTCTTTCCATCTTTGGCTTTTCTGGGACCTGTTTATTTGTTTTCTTTTATTTCCATGACATATGCCCTATTCGTTTATATATTCACATCTATAATGTGTATACTTCTGAATATCTTTACTTAATAAATGAGTATTAAAATAAACATTTCATTTTTGTTTAATTGGACCTTTTTTTAACCAAAAATTAATAAAGATATTATACAAAAAAAAATATGAATCTCTTCATTAATGAGTTGAGGAGAATGTACAGACGCTATCTGCAAATATCAGATAAGATGGTAATAATATAAGAATTTTCTCTACCATCACCCCCCACCTGAATAACACTGTTCCAACACCTTACTGGACTAACGTAGGGTTAAAGATAGTTCCACTAAGCTAGCTAAAACAAAAAATTGCATATGACTTTAATAAGAAAGTGTTGAGGGCAAAAATAAGTTATATGCTGATGAAAATAGCAGACTCACAAATCTGAACACATTATGTAATTAGTTAGCTAACATAAGATATTTGTAAGATTATACAGAAGGTAGCTGTAAGATTTAAAGCTGAAACAAAGTCTCCCTCACCTCAAGAATATAATTACATCTGAAATCATAATTTTAGGTAACTTGAAAGACATAGCATCTGTAAGTTTGTTATAGATGCCTTCTGTGCATCCCTTGTGAAACAAGCAACACATCTTTAATATTATCATTGCATTCTTGTATATCCGTGGAGTGTTAGAAAGATATGGAACATTCTGAATAAATAGGTGCATGCTGTTTTCTACAGACATAAATATATAAGAACATTTGAAATCTAAAAATGCATTTATTACCTTCACAGACTTGTTGAAACGATAAGAGACGTAACTGTCAGTGTGCAGGAAGAAGTAAACAGCAGAGATAATGTTTATTCAGAAGTAGACCAGACCATTGCACAGATGCAAAGGATTTTATCAGTTGTTCAGGACAATGGACTTGAGCTTGCTGATGTCTCAGACAGGCTATCTGGATATGGGGTAAGTAGTACTTCCCTGATATTTGAATGGTTTTTTACTTTGGATAAGTACATGTACATGACCTCTTGCCTGATACTGTTAAACTGAAGGGAACTAAATTGTGTTATTCCTTTTTTTATTTTTAAATTGCAGTCATTCAATGCTGTGTACCAAATGAAAATACCTTCATTCTGTTCTGGCTAACAATCACTATGAGTTTATAAAAAAAAAATTTTAATAGTAATCATTTTTAGTTGAGACAGCATGTCATTCTGATTCAGAGCATTGTTGCTTATAGTTTTAGTGGTAATTTTAGGTGATGGGGGCAACATTTCCTTTTGTGAACAACATTTAGGGATAAAAAAAGCTATGATAATTCTTGTCAAAATGTTTACCTTCACCCAGTGTTTCCTGTAAGACTAAAAGCATTGTGAGCACAAATATTACTTGATAAGCAGACATTTTTCCTTATGGTAACTTTTGAGTCATGGATCACATAATAATATTACCTATTTTTACCAAACTGTAAATAATTATGGCTTTAATTCATTTGAATGTGTGATTATTAACACTTATAGAGAAAAAAAGGCACATTTAAAGTATATAAATGTATTACGGTACTTTAATAATAATAATTATCTTGGCAGTAATATAGACAAAGTTGGAGGGACAGACAGCGATATCAAAATAAGAATACAAAAGGCAAGAGGAGCTTTCATTGCATTGGGAAATATATGGAGATCAAGAGAAATCGGATACCACACGAAAATAAGAATCTTCAACTCAAATGTGAAGTCAGTCCTATTGTATGGCTCTGAGACATGGAGAACAACAAAGACAACAACCAAAAAGCTACAGACTTTCATAAATGGGTGCTTGCGTAGAATAGAGGGATTAAAATGGTATGACAAGGTTACCAACGTGGAACTGATGACAAGAACTAGACAAGTGCCAGTGGAACAAGAGATGAGAAGAAGACGATGGCGATGGATAGGACACACACTGAGGAAACCTGTTGATAGCATTACAAGGCAGTCCTTGTTCTGGAACCCCCAGGGCAAGAGAGGCAGAGGAAGACCAAGAAGTACATGGAGAAGAGAGTTGGAAACAGAGGTGAAAATGATGAGGAGAACATGGAAAGAACTTGAGATGATGGCACGGGACAGGAGGACTTGGCATGTGTTTGTTGAAGGCCTATGCTCCTTTGGGAGTGGAGGGTTATGAATGAATGAATGAATAATAATAATAATAAATTCTTTAAGCACCAAACACGGCGCATAAGGCAGAAACCAGTGCTCTCCAGGTTGTTCGTTGTGACGCCACTCCTCTTAGCTCTTGCACATTATTTAGGCCCAACGTTCTTCCTTCTCTTATTATTGTTCTTCTGAGTGTTTCTTTTGGTCTTCCTTTTTTCCTCTTACCCTCAGGAACCCAAGTGAGCGCCTGTAGTGGTATTTTGTTGTTTTGCATTCGTAGGACATGACCGATATATGACCATCGTCTTTTCCTTATATAGTCGGAGACATATTTCTGCCTAGAGTCTTCTCTTATTTGTCGATTAGTCTTTAATTCTTCCCAACTGATGTTCATGAGTTTTCTAAGACATTTGTTCTCGAATGTATTCAGCTTGTTCTCCAATGATTTTGTTATTTTCCAACTCTCACAGCCGTATGTTAACACTGAGATAACATTTGAATTAAACAGACGAAGCTTGGTATGTATATTCAATGATCGTAATTTCCAAATGTTAGATAATCTATTGAAGGCGCTAGCTGCCAAAGCAATTCTAGTATGAATTTCTCTTGTTGTGTCACCATCCTGAGTCATTTTACTGCCTAAATAATTGAAACTTTCAACTTTCTGTAGTTTTTCCCCGTTCAAGATGATATCAAAGGTCTCGTTAGAAAAGTTCATAGCTTTAGTTTTAGAGGCATTTATTTGGAGACCTATTTTAACCGAGAGATGACACAAATTATTTACTGCTTCTTGGGATTGTCTGGGTGTTGAACTTAAGAATGCTAAATCATCTGCGAAATCCAGGTCCTCCAGGAATTTTCCATTTGTCCATTTTATACCTAATTGTTCATTGTGGGTATAGTTTCTCATAACCCAATCAATAGCTATTCCAAAAAGTAGTGGTGACATAATACAGCCTTGTTTCACCCCTGTTTCTACTGTAAACCATTCTGTATTCCCTTTATTTGTTCTAACACAACATCTTGCATTGTCATATAGCGCTTTGATTATATTCACATATTTTGTTGGAAAACCATAGATTGTAAGTATCTTCCACAATGATGGGCAGTGTAGACTATCAAAGGCTTTTTGAAAATCGACGAAGGTGATAATAAGTGGCGATTGCCTTTCCACTGATTCTTCTATAATTGTTCTTAGTGTGAATATTTGATCAATACATGATACGGTACTTTATTAAGGGGAAAATGGATGTTTCTCTTCTTCTTTTTGCTGGTTTCATATCATAAAATAGCACTATCCAGAATTTTGCACATTTCTGCTAAGTCATTCAGAGGACCTCAGAGGATAAATAATTTCTTCTTAATTTGTCAAGACAGTATTTGTGCACAGGTCCTACAACTACTTGTTTTCTGCAGTATTCTAGTGAGGTGTCACAGTTCTTAACCAAAGCATTTACTGGAAATGGTACCTAGAGAATCATCTAAGCACAGTTAGACATCTAAATGAAATAGTGTCACAGTCTGCTGCTGTAGCTAAGTCCTCAAATCTGAGCATTTTTATAGTAAACCTACAGAAAAGTGTACATATCATGCATATAATAGTTTCTTTCTCCTTCATAAATGGAATCTTTTTCCAGGCATCGTCTTTCCCTTAATTTTCTGGGTGAGCTATGCAGTATTGCTCTCGTAGATAAGGGATTGATAGATGTAGAATTGCAGAAGTGCTGTTATGCTTTCTAAGTACTATGGATGTACCATAGGATGTAAACATAACCATTCAATTCACATCCATATTATTTTCATTATAAAATTGCATATTTGTAGCAACTATTGTTGCACCGTCACAAACAGCTACCTTCATAATTCCTGCAAAAAAAAACTTTAATCCCATATTTTTCCTTGTATAATGTAATTAGCATTATTTTAGATACAGAAATAACATTCTCATTGATCATCAGGGTGTGGAAAGCAGATTCCCAGTTTTCATTAAATACAACAGATCTAATTACATCGCTTATGCAGTTCTAATGTATAGTTTTTGCTTAAAAGTATAATCAGAGGAAACAAGATGTTAAAAAAGATTTTTGGAATATCATATGAATCATATCACAAGTGGTATTATGTGGAACATTATAAAACAGGTTTGGGCATTATAAAGATCCACTAACAGTTGTTATTGTTGAACAGAATTGGCATCATTGCACTCTGGGCTAACTCATAGGTACTCAGTCTCCCTCAGCATATGTCAAAGGGTATGAATGCTAACTGTTCCTGTAGCATGATGGTTGTATACATGACGGATGCATCCTCTCATATGTCCATCCCTGCTAGCCTTACATTTGATGCCAAATTCTAACAATCTTAACCTTGTTGATTCATCTATTGCAGTGTTGTTCTCTAACAGGTGATCATTAATTGTTCTCATAATAATAATAATAGCCCCTTCAGTCATAACTGACTGTGGGAAAATTGTCCTCAGTATCTCTAAATTATGCATATCCAGTGTCCCAACATTGGGTGCTCTTGAGGCTAGTCTGTGAGCTCATTACTCTCGTTACTAACAATTGTGAAAATGAGTAAACTTCAATAGTGTAGCTATGTCTCAAAATCAAATGCCTTGTCTAATAGTATACTTCAAGTTTTAATCGCTGTAACAAAAAATTAGATAGACCAAAGATAGCAGCGATCATAGGAGCTGATGTTTCAAAAGTTACTATGTTTTATAAGGAGTTTTCACACACAAAATGAATTATACATATGCATACAGCTTCATTATCTTTCTTAAACATTTGTCCAGTTATCTGAACAAGAGGTCTCCATACAAATGGAACAAGCAAAGACAATGGAAATCTCTCTTAGAGCTAAGTATTTAACAGAGGGAACTGAGCTCCCTTCTGAAGTGCAGCAGAAACTCTCAGAGCTACATGCCCTTGAAAGCAAAGTCTTGTCAGCCGTGAACGAAAAGAAGGAGTTTCTCAATATACAGGAAGACAGAGAGAAGTACAAAGCAGTCCTACAATCTGTCACTTTGTGGCTACAGAGAGCAGACATGCTGCTGCAGGAGAATATTCTAAGCATCCCACTAGCCATGGAAAGTCACCAGGTGAGAGTAAGAAAATCTTTCATCTTAATTTTCTTTTCAATGTGTGTTTATGCCTGAAACTTACATGTACATACATAAAGGACAGTAAACTGGGATAAGATTTTAAACATTAAAATGTGCGAGTCCTGAAACACTAAATTAATAATATGGAAGATTATAGTATTCCCCATACACAATAGTCATTGAAAAGACACTGCAATGTCACATTCCCAAAATTATCAAGAAGAAGAACTATAAATAGAATGTGCTATCTAAAATGAAAAAAAAGTCTATATAAAACAAATTTAAAGTTACAGGTAGCCAAGAAGAAAATGTGAGACAATAAAAAACAAACTTGAAAGAACTGGCAATTCAAAAAGAAATTTGAGAAAGATTATCATGAGCGGTGAGGAATGGTGATTCATGTAACTATAAACTTTGGGGCAATGAAGAAGAAAGTAGACAAAATCACTAAATTTAGAGCAAGTCTACAATCATAAATTATAAATTAGTTGCTCCTTGCTGATGACCATATTTCAGAAAGGATGACACCAGCTGCAAGTACTTCAAGTGCCACTCTGACAAGTGTAGACGATCATATCTCTCCACATATCTTTGTCTCTGGTATTGTTTATTGTTGATATTTTCTCAACCCATGATGTTAAACTGTCCTGTATCTGTTCTTTTTTGTCGCCCTCTTTCTCTTCTGTCAGTCTTTCCTGCTGCCATTGTGTCTATCATTTTCCCTCTTCAGGTATGTCTTCAAAGAAGGTGGACTTCTTCCTTTTGATATGTGTAATAAACTTGCTTTGTGCCCTGTTTGTTATTTTTTTTGTAGCTCTCTATGGTTTTCTGTTAAACCACATCTCTGCGACCTCCAGGGATTTTCATGCTTGTTTACAGATAGTCTGTGACTGGCTTCCATTTGACAGGATTGTCTGTATATAACACTGAAGAACATACTTTGTTATATTCATTGGCAAAGATTTGTTGTATAGAATGCTTTTCATTTTTTGTAACACTGTTTATAAGTACAGCAAATTAAATCTTTACAGCCACAAGATGCCTTGGTTATGAAACCAAACATCAGTTTTTTTGTTTGTTTTTTTTTAATTGAATAATGGCCTATGTAAACACCAGTAAAATAAAAGCAAACATTAGATAGTACAAAAGTGAGAAAGGTGATTTCAAACACCTGGGCAGTAAGTTGGCCATCACACATAAATTATATCGAGACATGTTACAGTTCCACTAGGATAGAGAAGAGTAGAAATGGATTATACTTGCAGCAAGAGGTTTTTCAGAGAAGCTGAATTTTATTTTTGAGTAGCACATAATGAAGGAAGTAAGATGTAATTGGACATAAGCAGAGAATGGTTTTTTTAAAATCATTATGTTAAAAACTTGTCCTTGAGCGGGTTCTGTGATCTATCACCTATTTCCTCTCTCATTATGATACATACACGGTTTATTTCTTACTTGTGCTACCTATCAATTTTTCTATCACTCACACACATCTCAAAATTGTGGTGTCTTAGTTGGTTCTTTCTTCCCTTTCAGGGCCTTCTGTTGACATTTGAGGATTTCAGAATCAATCTCGATCATCTGCGCACCAAGGGAGAGTACATCATTAAACACAGTCATAATCCTGAGGAGAAGCAGCATGTTCAAAAGACTCTTGCAGATATCAACAGACAGTGGTTGTCACTTCAGGTCAGTACAGTAGTACAGTTGCATAGCTCAGAATCTGAACACCCGAAAACTGAAATATTCTGAAAATCTAAAGTTTATTCGGCTGATTTTTGGGCGATTTCCAAACTGATTTTTGGGTGACATGGGTTACTTTGGGCAAAATTTAAAAAAACCGAAAAAAATCTGATTTCCGAAACACAGCAGTCCCCAAGCCTTTCAGATTCTGGTTTACACACCTGTAGTTGCACCGAATTTTGAAAGCTTTTGCTGTTCTTTTTCATGATCCAGTCAATTACCAGCATGAAATTTTTAAAATTAAAAGTAAACATCGCTTTCTAACTCCTGCAAAAAAAAAGGGAGAATTTGACAGTCTAGAAGGACAGTGTTACAGCCTTCTTAAAGAAATGTTATTATTGTAGTGCAGGATGCAGCGTCATCATCATCATATCATATCCCTACAGCTCCTCAGAGAGCATAGGCCTTAAAAAAACTCATGCCATGACCCGCATTGTTGTTGAAGTTTTGTGGCTTAAAATTTCTGCAGGATGGAGTAGCCAGCCTCATGCCCAACCCTCCTTAATCATCTGTTAGGACATGCAGGATAGGTTACAGTGTTACTATTCTTTGCTCCCCATTTGGGCCCTGGTAATACATGGGTGAGCATCATTCATTACCAGCTACTACGGATGCAACTTCATTGTAGCAGTTCTTATTGCAGGATATTTGTTTTTCCTCCAGGCTCAGACTGCTGCGAGGACACAGGAGCTGTCAGAGGCAGCTGACTTGCTACATGCCATCACTGATGTGGCCAATGGTGTGCAGGAATGGGTGGAGCAGACTGAAGCAGTGATAGAGATGGAACTAGTCTTGACAGATATTGACGAGCTCCAAAATCATCTTAAAGCTCATAGGGTAAGTCCCTCTTTGCAGTATTTTTTTAAATGTTTGAGGAATAATTAGCCAAGCTTGTGATTCTCTACTTACATTATTATAAAGCACTTTGTCAGTGCTGTTGTCATTTGTCCTGTATTTGAAAAACAATTTTCTCATGGAAGCTATATGGCCATCTTTATATTTCTCATTTTGTTCATTTCCTTCCAGGCTGAAAATTTTTTTAACATTGCTTCTATATCTCTCATTCTTCCTCACTATGCCAATTTATATTAAAGTAATGTTAATATTTAACTATTTCTCTTTTAAAGTTTGTTCACTTACAATCATTATTTCTTTTTTTTTTTTCCAACTGTCTTGGTCCATTGCAAAGACTCTGACTGCTTATATTTGTCCATTGTGTTTATTTAACAGTTGGTATGACATAGCACAGCTAGATTAAAATGTTTATGATGGGAAAGACATTGGAGGTAGTTTGAGGGAACAACCCCATGGAACATACTGTATTGTGGCTTATGAAAGTAGTGTTTTTTTCTACAGCTAGTGTGTGAGTGACTGAGTGTATGGGGAAGGAGAAATGTGTGTTTAAGTGCTTATATTTAGAACAGAGAGAGATATGTGAAATCTCACTCTTTGGATGTTAAGCATTTTAATGCAAGTGAAGTTAAAAGTAAAGGACATCCCATAGCATATAATGCCGTAGAGGAGTGAAGTGTTAGAGACTTCACTATACTAGGTCCAACATCGAGAGGTGGGATGACCAGCTCCCTTCCTCACTCAAGAACAAAGGCAGGTACCCATTTACAGCTGGATAGACTGGAGCGTATCGATATCATGAATCACACCCAGCACCTTTGCCGCAAGAGACCAGTGCTCTTATCAAGTGATGTAGAATAGAAAAATTGTTAGCCAATATACTGATAAGATTAAAATATACCACAAAAAGAGAAATTAGAAATATTAAGATGGTTGCAGTTTATATTTTCAGTAATCATGATATATTGTTTTCTAACTGTCAATCTACCTGTATTATGTAATGGATGTGGTCCTTGTTACTGCAACAATTTAAAAGTCGCTGGCATTTGAATGTCTAATGTTGCATGTACCTAATATTTTATAATTATTTCTCGTCCTCCCATTACAGAAAATCTACAAGACCATCGACAACAACCATGACAAGATGATTGCCTTATATTCTATGGTCAAACAGCTAGAACATGTCTGTAAGTCACCAGACAGTGTTGCCAGAATAGAAGACCTGAAACAACGGATAACTACCATCAAGACCATAGCAGGTTTGTGGTTCATGCTGCAATGGTTGTGCACCAGTTCAAACAAGAATGTGGCTTATCAGTTTGGGTCTCCAGTAGTAATACAATAATTATAGGGTAGACTATTTTCCCTAGAAGTTAAGTATGTCTTAATTTACTGAGACCTGATCGTTCCAGTAAGAACAATGTTTGTTAGCTGCACTCTCTTTTCCCTACTTCTATGAGAAGCTAAAGCTTGACCAGTGATCAGAGCCTAGTACATCCTCAAAAGTACCATATATATGAGAATGGAGGTAGAGGCAGCTACTTCAGCCTCAAGGTGGTTGTCTGATACTTCATTAACAAGGGCTGTTATTATGTCAGACTCACAATCCATGCTTCGGAAGGTCCAAAGTGAATGGCTACAGCATGAATGAAAAACCTCCATAGAAGACTCGAATCTTCAGGAACTGGTGTGGATCTACTGTCCTGGTCATACAGGGGTATGTGGCAATGAAAGAGCTGATAGACTAGCTTCAAGAGCACCCATAGAAGGTGCATTGGATATGGATAAGGGAGAGATACTGAGGGCAATTAATGATCGCCTATTAGAGAATGGCACTGCAATCAATGAATCATCAAGGCTAAGATTGCCGAAATTCGGCATCAAACGTGAGACTAGCGGGAATGGACGAATGAGAGGATGCATACGTAGTGTATGCAACCAACGACCAACAGGAACAATTAACATTCATACCCTTCAACATTTGCTGAGGGAGACTGAGCAGCTCTGGGTTTGCCCGGAGTGCAGTGACGTCGATTCTAATCAACAACGTTTTAGTATTCATATGTGTAGGAGTGATGAAAGAAATACAGATAAAGTAATAAAACACGTCGCCTTTAATTAGTAAAAAACTGTTACATATATATATATATTATAATTTAATCATATAAGTAGAAGCATTTATCTGCTTATCCAGATTGCATTGGCTACAATTTAGGCAAAGTTGGAGGATCTGACAATGATGTCAAAATAAGAATACAAAAGGCAGGGGGAGCTTTCATCTACATTAGGAAATGTAAGGAAATCAAAATAAATCAAGTGCAACACAAACATAAGAATCTTCAGCTCAGTGTCATGGCTCTAAAACATAGAGAACTATAAAAACTAAAACCGGAAAGTTACAGACTCTCATAAATAGGTGCTTGAAATGTTATGACAAGATCGCCGGCATGTAATCGATGGAAAGAAGCAGTCAAATGCTGTTGGTCTTAGAAAAAACATTAATGAATAATGAATGAAACCGGAGCCCTGTGAGTAGTAAATAAATAAATAGTTAATACTGGAGACCCAGACTGATCATTTATCTGCCTTTCTGACCATTAATGAGAAAATAAGTGCATCTGTAAGTGTGGTATTTCTGTTTGTTTTCTGTACTTCCAATCTCGTATGTGTCACTTTTCTCTCATGATCTCCTGTATTTCAAAATTTATCATTTATAATTTCTATTGAATGGAACATGACATCTTGTGTTCTCATTTTTTTGTTAATTTGATAAAAGTGTTGAGCGGGGGCTTGAGCTAGGTCTCATCTTGTTTTATTTCTTTATAGTCCACATGGGTCCTGACATTGTTTTGGTTCTTGTGGTAGGTGTGCGGCTGACTAAACTTGAGGATGCCAATAAAAAAATGGAGGACGTCGAGCAAGAAGTTAGTGAACTCATGAGGTGGTTAGAACAGACCAGAGGACGAATGACCATGAGGGACACGACCACAAATCTTCCGAACCAGTTGGCAATACAAGAGGTAATGTGAGAATTTTGTTGTTGATGAACTATTGAAGAGAATAGAATCAGTAGTACATAAATGCACATTAGTGATACAGCATCATTAGTTTCAACAAGGCAGTAGCAAGTAACACCCTTGGGGGACCTATTCACTAAACTATATATGAGGCTCTCCCCCACCAAAGAAAGAAGAACTAACTCTGTGTACTTGTGTATGTATAAATGTTACTCGGTTTTAAACTTACGCTTAAAAAACCAGAGAAAAAAAACCGCATTAAAGAGAAAAATTCTTACATTAGATGCTGGATAAACTATTTTCTTGCCCGTTTCACAAAGTTGTCCATAAGTTTATCATCCTCTGTTCCAGGGGTTCCCAACTTTTTTTTTGGTCCTTGTACTCAACTAACTTGTGGTAAACCTTCCTGTAATCCAATATGAGAAGAAATGATTTCTGGTTTACCTTGCTTATGCACATAAGAAAATAAATAAATGGGTTAAATAATTTGTTATTTGAAAACTTTATTCAGTTTTTAGTTCTATAAATGTGTTAAACTTTTCTCAGAACACAGTCAAATAAATTAGTGAGACCCTTGATTCTGTTTCTTGTTAACCAACAGTTTTATATTCTTGGTTCAGTTTTTGAAAAAGATTTACATATATCAGGTTTAGCCTCTGTTGCAGACTTTCTTCTTAGATTGCTGGGGCTAATATTATATTTCGTTTCATTCACTGTTAATTCATCTGTTCTGTCTTTCACTGAGTATCGTTTTCTGCTGCAACAGTGGATTCATCTTTGTTATTTTGATAGTTGAGTATAAACGTTTATTCATTAACTTCTTATATATTTAACTGTCAGTGTTTTATTATTTCTTATCATTTCTTAATGGCTTGACAGAGTGTTGTATTCTTTTGACCCATACCTTGAAGGTCAACGGTCAATAGTCGTATAACAGAACTGGAACTTTCAACAGACTTCAGTGAACAAGTCTCGTTCGGACGACTACAACATTTTAATAATCATTCATCGTTTCGTCAATGAATTCTAGACAATAAGATATTTCACATTAAAGACACTTGCTATCACAGTTCAGAGTCTACATCTTATCAGACATTGCACGTCTGTCATGTAACCGTTTTAAATATCGTTCATGTCTTTTAACCAAATCTATCTACCAAGCATTTGGCATAATTATTATATTTATGCAGTATTAATATTTCTGCTTCAGTTTCATTAGGGTCACTGCCTAATATACACATCGAAACTCTGTCTATATTATTAACTCAGTTTGGCATTACTAGCCGGGCTCTATCAGCCATTACATCTTATCTCTGCGTTCGTATTTCACGAATATCACGTCTAAGAATTATTGCGTTTAAATAATACCACCTTACATAATTCTGGACTCGCTGGTCCTTAAACACATTATTTTATTGGCTTTACAAGCACTATATTAACGGTTATACATAATCCTTAGTGGTTCTACCACACAAATCCTAAAACACTGTTATATGCCCGAAGGCTACACAAAGACTCTCGCTACTAGCCTAACGCGTCATACCACGTTATATGCGAACCTTGTTATTCTATTTAGTGGAGGTGTTACATGGTGCGACCATCCGAATCAAGTTCAAACCAAAATGCTCGCAAACCATGCAACAATCCTCAACAGCCTCCAGTTTGTTTCTTGCTTTGGATTTGACTGAGTACAGGACACACACACACTCTCTCTCTCCCCCTCCCTCCCTCCCTCTCTCTCTCTCTCTCTCTCTCTCTCTCTCTCTCTCTCTCTCTCTCTTTCTCAGTGTAAGCACTTCAGCATAGTCTCAACATTAGTGAAAGTTGTACTTAACATCACTGATAACAGTTTAGTACAGTACATTTGGTGACTTTGAATGAAAAGGCTGTGAAGGAGAGGTCATTCATCAAGTACATAATGAAATTCATCCTGAAAGCAGTTTGCATGTCTTTACAATACAATTAATCTTAGCAAAATAGTGCTAAATTACATTTCTTCTCCCACCTATTGGAGATCCTGAGGCACAGGGTCGTATTTCTGCTTAAACTGTGAATACCTGTAAATCCTCCCTCCAAAAGGGTGTATTTATGTATTATGTTGATTGTAAAGTTGTTTCTTTTGGTGCACATTTTTTGCTGAGATTGATTAAAAAGTGTAATTGTAATGTAGTTTGTGCAGGGACGTGTAACATAGTTTGTCCAGATAGGTATTTTATCTGGAGAAATTTAGTCAAAGCCATGTTGTTGAATGACAGATGTTGAAACCAGGAAGGGGGGGGGGGGTGTTGAATGAGCCAGTCAAACTTTTGAGCCAGCTGTGATAGTAAATAGTGAATGATCCACATTTTTGAATGGTCTTTTCTGATGTTCTGTGTAACTCGAGAAAACGAATTGATTATCATTAGTAAATTAACAAAATGTAAACGTGTCTGAATGCCAGTTTTACAATAGAACACAGGGCTTTGGGGCGGGAAAGAGAATCATTTGATGACAAACAGTGGACAGAGAAAGTAAATATAAACAAAAGTTACACCATGAAAAGATGTTAAAAAACTGGGCAGGAAAAAACTGGTCATATTTTTTTTAAAGCAGAATGAAAACAAAATTGAAATACAAAAGAACTAAAACAGGCATCATAGGAATAGGAAAATAACATTATAGCACAAAAGGCCACAGTAAGTGTTGTCATCAGCTCCATCTGCCATGTTTCACAGCATATGATTGACTTTAAAAAGTAGTTTAGTTCTAGCATGTTTGTCTGTTGTAAGACTGGACAGTGGAGAAGTAGCATGTATACCTTTTGAAAGATTGTGTGGTGGAGAAGTAAACAGTAGTCTAGTTCTAGCATGTATGCCTGTTGTAAGATTGTGTGGTGGAGAAGTAAACAGTAGTCTAGTTCTAGCATGTATGCCTGTTGTAAGATTTGGCGGTGGAGAAGTAAACAGTAGTCTAGTTCTAGCATGTATGCCTGTTGTAAGATTTGGTGGTGGAGAAGTAAACAGTAGTCTAGTTCTAGCATGTATGCCTGTTGTAAGATTTGGCAGTGGAGAAGTAAACAGTAGGCTAGTTCTAGCATGTATGCCTGTTGTAAGATTGGGTGGTGTAGAAGTAAACAGTAGTCTAGTTCTAGCATGTATGCCTGTTGTAAGATTGGGTGGTGGAGAAGTAAACAGTAGTCTAGTTTTAGCATGTATGCCTGTTGTAAGATTGTGTGGTGGAAGTAAACAGTAGTCTAGTTCTAGCATGTATGCCTGTTGTAAGATTGTGTGGTGGAGAAGTAAACAGTAGTCTAGTTCTAGCTTGTATACCTGTTGTAAGATTTGGCGGTGGAGAAGTAAACAGTAGTCTAGTTCTAGCATGTATGCCTGTTGTAAGATTTGGCGGTGGAGAAGTAAACAGTAGTCTAGTTCTAGCATGTATGCCTGTTGTAAGATTGGGCGGTGAAGAAATAAACTGTAGTCTAGTTGTAGCATGTATGCCTGTTGTAAGATTGGGTGGTGGAGAAGTAAACAGTAGTCTAGTTCTAGCATGCATGCCAGTTGTAAGATTGGGTGGTGGAGAAGTAAACAGGTTTAGTTCTAGCATGTACAGTATACCTGTTGTAAGATTGGGTGGTAGAGAAGTAAACAGTAGTCTAGTTCTAGCATGTATACCTTTTGTAAGATTGGGTGGTGGAGAAGTAAACAGTAGTCTAGTTCTAGCATGTATACCTTTTGTAAGATTGGGTGGTGGAGAAGTAAACAATAGTCTAGTTCTAAATTGTATACATTTTGTAAGATTGGGTGGTGGAGAAGTAAACAGTAGTCTAGTTCTAGCATGTATAGCCTACCTTTTGTAAGATTGGGTGGTGGAGAAGTAAACAGTAGTCTAGTTCTAGCATGTATGCCTGTTGTAAGATTGTGTGGTGGAGAAGTAAACAGTAGTCTATTTTTAGCATGTATGCCTGTTGTAAGATTTGGCGGTGGAGAAGTAAACAGTAGTCTAGTTCTAGCATGTATGCCTGTTGTAAGATTTGGTGGTGGAGAAGTAAACAGTAGTCTAGTTCTAGCATGTATGCCTGTTGTAAGATTTGGCAGTGGAGAAGTAAACAGTAGTCTAGTTCTAGCATGTATGCAGAAATAAACTGTAGTCTAGTTGTAGCATGTATGCCTGTTGTAAGATTGGGTGGTGGAGAAGTAAACAGTAGTCTAGTTCTAGCATGTATGCCTGTTGTAAGATTTGGCGGTGGAGAAGTAAACAGTAGTTTAGTTCTAGCATGTGTGCCTGTTGTAAGATTTGGCGGTGGAGAAGTAAACAAAGCATATCATTATTATCCCCTTGTCGCTCCTCTTGGAGCCTTGAACGACATTTACAAGCTGGTCTCCATGCAGGTAGCCTACATCAAAGCATTCATATGCTCTGGCAGCAGCGGTTTCTGCAGCAATTTGTTTACATGCTGAGGCTGACAGCTTGGAGCATAACTTGGAGCATAATCAATATGCATGAGGAAATAGTAGTCTTATTATTTGTCAGTCTCATTGACAACCCAGGAAACCACATGGGCAAATACAGAAAACCTACCGTACCCTGTGTCGTGTGTTCTACTTTCCCTAGCGATAGTCGCTGCACGACAAAAGCCCTGCCTATTTTTAGACGAAATGACGTCTTTCTCCTCTGTGTACCTTTACCACTCGCTTGTGCAGGGTGAGGGAGTGCATGCATAACAAATAAAACACCTCCGCATCAGGTTCCCCCCCCCCCCCCTCCCTCCTTTCAGGTTGGACGAATGGCCGTTCTCGATTTCTTGTCTGAATCCTACTTGAAGGAGTTGGGAATAAGAGAACTACCAATTTTACGGGCCATGGTACAAGATTAGCGGGGAATAGCATGTAAACATTTGTTAATATGAAGAGGGGACAGAAGGGACAGAAGGCGGGTTCTTTGTGCTATGAGATACCTTGATGATTGCAAAAAATCGATTCATGGCAGTGTATAGTTGTGCAACAGACATGCATTTTCTTTATTCCACCGATATTTAAAACTAGTTGGCTCTTTGTATAAAACATGTAGACTACTATTGATCGTGTATTTGACAGGTCACACTAATGTATTCGATATTTATATTCAGTGTACAACGTTTAAAAAGCAATCAGGGAGTTTCTTGTGGATGAGTAATTAAAATATCATAATATGAGCAGCTTACATTAATTACCAGTTATTGATTAGAATCACGTGCATATTGGACTATTTGCTCAAGGCTTGCATTCATCTCTGAGCGATTGGTTGGTTAAATCTTCATCCATTAAGTTGTTCTTAATCTCCTGATACGAATATATATTTCATGTATAGCGTTTAAGTTGTAGGTAAACCGTAACGCATGATCGAGTTTTAAAAAGGTGAAGGACGACCAGACTTGATCTAGTAAAGTGAGCACTGTAAATATTGTTAGTATTCGTGTACTAAGGTGGAGGTAATTGTTATCTCAGACAGTAGCCATGTTGCTCAGACCGTTGTGTACCGTGTCAGACTTCCGACTGATTAACTTTAAGATATAAGACTTAAGATATTTGTTAGACATATTACTAACATACTTTATTCAGACGACAAAGTTCGTTGGTGTTTTTTTTTATAACTTCGGGGGGGGGGGGGGGGGGGGGGGGATATAACGGTCCGCCTCGAGAAACAGCCAGGAAAGGGGTTCCATCTGACATTATTATGATAGTATTTACTTTTTAAAATATACTTGCAAGTGTGTTTCTTTATCGGGGAGCGGGTGCCAAAGGTATGATCCGCCCCTGGTGCCAAATACTGTACTTGAGGGATGCCTCTGACTCCAAGCTTTATTGTGTGTTTTAAGTTGCCGACAAGGTTTTGGGAATTTGAAAGATACAGTAGCATATTTTCTTTGTATACCGCAGCATGACGTCTGTTAGCAGGGATGTATCTTTGGGAAAGGGGGATGTCATTAATGGGAAGATATGTATGTGAAACAACCCAGGCATTTCAGAGGACGGACGCGTTCAAATGGTAATGGCGTTGTGTCAAAGCGGGACATTCCAGCGGCGCTGTCTTACCACAAAAAAGGAGTAACATGAGATTTCCATCTGAGGGACGTTATCTCCTCTTTCTATAAAAAAAAATGTCAGAAAATGAATAGCTACTAGATTTCATATAAATATTCGTTTCTGTACAGATTATTCGCCTGAACAAATCATAATCAAACTCTGTGGTTATGAAATTCTTGAATGCGAAAAGAAATGCAATATGAGATAATGTGGTTGTCATTAGATGAAGCCTCATCAAGATATTATTTTGGCTGTCTAAAGTTAACAGGCACGTTTTAATCGAGTCCCAATTGTCATCTTTCTGTTTTTATCTACTTAGTTATGTTATATGGTGTTGGAAATCTTACATTATTATTTAAGATATACTGTACTTGCGAATTTTAACAATAGAGGGGTGTTATTTTAATGACATAGTTTCGTCAAATTTATTTATAAGGAGTTATGTTTAATTGCTCGTTCTCTCTGAAAACTTTGGACATAGCTATGGGATTACTTTAATTAATGGTGTAGTGGTAGCTATGGGATTACTTTAATTAATGGTGTAGTGGTAGCTATGGGATTACTTTAATTAATGGTGTAGTGGTAGCTATGGGATTACTTTAATTAATGGTGTAGTGGTAGCTATGGGATTACTTTAATTAATGGTGTAGTGCACCGCATTTCCTTCCAAATTAAACACAAAACAAAACGAGGTTAAAGACAATTTTTGCCGAGAAAGAAGGAAATAATGGACATGTAGACTAATACTTTTTATAGGCAGAGGCAACGATCACGCAGGTTACCACAGTTGACAATTTTTTCAAAGGGGTAAAGTGGAGTAAATCAGATGAGAACTGGACTAATTACCAACAAGTCATCGTCAGCCTTGTAGAGAGTGTAGACCTTGGGCCAACGGGAGGGCACAGCTGGAAATTGATCAACTGATAAATGATCATGCTGGGGATGATGATGATGCCATTGTGTACACTGATGGGTCTGTAATTCATGGTGAGAAATCTGGGTGGGGCTTCTCTGCTAAAGTAAAGGGCAAAATTGCCGCTGAACATAGCGGGGCTTACATGACAACAACCTCCAGCATGAGAATGGAGGTAGAGGCAGCTACGTCAGCCTTAAGGTGGTTATCTGAGACTTCATTAACAAAAGCGGTTATTGTGTCAGACTCACAATCCATGCTTCGAAAGGTCCAAAATGGTTGGCTTCGACATGAATGGAAAACCTCCATAGAAGCCTCGAATCTTCAGGAACTGGTGGGGATATACTGTCCTGGTCATGCAGAGGTACGCGGCAATGAAAGAGCTGACAGACTAGCTTTAAGTGCACCCATATAAGGTGCATTGGATATGGATAAGGGAGAGATACTGAAGGTAATTAATGATCGCCTATTAGAGAATGACACTGCGATCGATGAATCATCAAGATTAAGATTGCTGGAATTCGGCATCAAACGTAAGACCAGCAGGAATGGACGAATGAGAGGACGCATACGACGTGTATGCAACCAACGCGCAACAGGAACAATTAGCATTCATACCCTTCGACATTTGCTGAGGGAGACTGAGCACCTATGGGTTTGCCCGGAGTGCAGTGACATCGATTCTGATTAACAGTAGAATAACAATAACTATATTGTGCGATTGCCTAGGTCTAACTGCGTCTAGCTTGAACGGAACTCGCATCGCCAAAACGAGGCAAAATGTTATAAATTAAAAAAAAAAATTATAACTGACTCAATGCACAGTCACAAGAGTTGACGGGGAAAGAGGCATACATTTGGGTAGTCAACCATTGTTGTAGCTGTTAATGTGTCTTTGAATTAGTAAGGAGTAATACTCCACGATTAGCGGGCGAATAATTGCATTATCCTGTAAGGCGTAAACGAACGGTTAACCCAGGGTTCGAATAACCGCCGACAGCCATAGTTGATCCAACGTGTCGCAGTTCTAAGGCAGTATTAGTCTTTCATCGCCGTTGATATGCTAGCTTGGGCTTGCAGCGACATTTGTTGACATTTCATATGAAAGCAAATCCGAACAACTAAAATCAATTACACGTAAAAACAAATTTCATTCATATTGGGAAGCAGATGTTCGTGTCTGTCAAACAAAAGGAGTCTCTCTCTCTCTCTCTCTCTCTCTCTCTCTCTCTCTCTCTCTCTCTCTCACACACACACACACACATCCAATCCATCATTGATTCCTGTGCCGAAAGGCTGTAGTGATGATGTCTCTTCGTTTCTTGCGATAAGTAGCAGTCTGAGGACTAGCGTGTCAGGTGGACGCCTGGGCGGCGAATAGTTTTGGGGTGGGGGGTGTCAGCGTGTTGGATTAGTTAAAGAAGTGAAATAGTTTACCGTTTTTAAAAAAGACAAAGGTAGTCCCGTAGCAGATACTGCCGTAGGGAAGTGAGACCTAACAAAACTAGGTCCAGGTTTATGAGGTGGGTGGCAAGCCTACATCCTCACTGCCTTTGCATTCCTTAACTCAAGACCAGAGTCAGGTAACCATTTACATTTGAGTAAACTGGAGCGTGACAGTACCAAGTTTCCATCCCGGCACCCCATAATTTTGCCTCGAGACGTATTGCTTAGCTAGTCGGACGCTCTTACCATTGTTAGCTTGTCATATTACAGTCAGCAGTGTTTATCGTGTACAGGTATGTTCAGGTTCATATCTAGGTAAAATGGTAACGGTAGCCCTGTAGTAGATATTGTCGTAGGGAAGTCAAGTGTTAGAGACTTTACTATGCTGGGTCTCATCTTAATGAAGTGGGGTGATTGGTTGTCTTTTTCGCTGCCTTTGGTTTTCATAACTCAAGAGCAGAGTGACGTACCCATTTACAACTTGGTAGACTGGAGCATGATACCATTTGTAAAAAGAACGAGAGAGCCTGTATTGGAATTATGGATTAAATTTTCAGATATGGGTCACATAGTTCGTTATAAATCAGGGTCACGAACAGCCGGTGTCTGCATAACTGTTTCTTGTTTACACAGAAATTGTCAACACAATACTAGCATATAAACCGGTTTTTGTGTGTATATGTTTGTTTTCTTTTGCTTTCGTCACACGTGTACTTCTCCTCACGAGTCTATCTTGGTACTATCGCGCGAGGGACACACTTCAGGAATTTGAAAATTATGGCGCAGTATTTGTTTTATGCAGGGCTGACGTAGGAATAGCGAGGCTGTCGCAGATAAAGCACGGCCTTATGTAGTGACGGGCTGTGGGCGTCGTAGCTATTTATAGCATAGTTTGTAGCTAAATACGTACAGTATAATGTGTAATTCAATTCGTGTAGCATAGTTTGTAGTGTAATTGTAGTGTATAGTTTAATTCATGTAGGCATTGATAGTATAGTCTGTAGTAGAATTACAGTTAAACGAGCCAGCGTTGCCGTAAACTTATATTTATGTAGAAAAGAAAAGTAGGTATGGTATTCTTCCTGTGATTGTTAGAATAATAGGCTATGTTATGTTTCAAACGTAGACGACAGGTTCGCAAGGTAGTTGTTGCACTGTCTGAGGCATAGTCGGTCACATGTAACGGGAGAACATCTTTCACATAATAATAGACACGAATATCGCGCGATACATGATCAAGTTTCTCCCGATTTTTTTTTTTTTTGGCACTAGTGTTTAAAATAGAATTATTATATCCAAACTCTTAGATCAGGCGCTAACAAGCACGTTTAAATGGAACTAACATGTAGCTAGCTCGATGAATGTAACAACCCGTATTCTATTCTCACTACTTGTCATACCTCTCTTGATTGAATAAACACGGCCTTGTTTGTGCATGCGTGTGCAGTAATAGAGTACGTGGGACTGTATTATGTGAACTGTGCTGTTTTGGCTTTAAAGGGTCGTGTTGTTGTTTTTTTTATTTTTTACCGTCAGTGAATAGTTAGAACGAAATTTACTTTATGAGCTAAATCAGGGCTTCTTAACATGTGCGCCATGTACTTCATGGATTCGGGGGTTCGTATACATAACCGAAAATTTACAATGTATTTTGCGCAATTTGGTAGGTACCCCCATGCCACTTCTTCAAATGCCTACGCCCGGGCTTGAACCTTGAACAACTGATCGCCAGCGCAATGTGGTAACCATTACACCAGCACGGCCCCCTTCCCTCAGATAAATACGGAATGACTATAAATAAACCTTCAACAAATAGTAATTGCATGCCAGTATAGACAGCCATTTTTCTGAACAATACGAAATATACCTAAAATGTAAAAACACCAACGAGAGGAATCATACAGAACACAAAATAAATAAATCAAGAAAATAGCACAATAAATTAAACTTGTCCTGACATAACCAACAGCTCCATGTATCTGGTAGATGGTTAAAAGTGCGTGCTACAAATAAAAGTAGCAAACACCTTGTCGTGGTTGAGTTAGACAATGGTAGTGAAATCGACAGTGATAGTGAACTGACAAAATTATATATTACACATAGATAAGGTGTAAATAGGGTGAACTTGAGACCAACCTGGAAGAGGATTCATTAAAGTTATCTCTCTCTCCAAGCCTCAACACACTTAAATAGTCTAAGCACCACCCGCTCTCTCTCTCTTTTCTCTTGTCAAAAATAGAGACTATAGTAAAGAGCTTGTAATATTAAGTATGGATGAAAGGGTCGTGAACAGCGCGTTAATAAATGAGTAAAATTTATTAAAGAAGCAAAATATATATGAAAATAATGTATATCAGCACAACCACATAAGAAAACATCAATAATCACATCAAAGTTTACATCTATGCAATTACACACCAACGAACACAAAAACCACCAACATAAAACCTGTAGAACATCCAGAAATGAATAAACAGAGTCTTCAATCCTTCCGTTTTTGGGGGACCACGATCAATACTCCAGGTAGTGTCTTTAGGTACATATATATATATCCTCCTATAGGTGATGAATTTTTACTATTGAATACACTGTAGAAACTATCTATGCACTGGTGTTTACACCCTAATAGCGAGAGAGGCTTGTAGATTTCTCTGTCTATATTCGGCTGACCACTAATACGTGCTGAGGTTTTGGATGACCCGAAAACACACACAAGACGAGGTCAAATTCAGGAAAATCGGCCCACTGTGCTATTATCCAGCACGTGTAAGTTGGCCTGCGTACTTGATGTTTAAATCCGGTTTTGGCTGGGTTGTGGACTTGATTTATGACTGGGCGCTCCGTTTAGGCACACACACCTGGTCTTTCATAATATCGCTTCAGCAGGTTTATGTGGTAAATTTTCTGCTTCCCCTTTATGGCAATCTTGTAATTGGTGCGCGACATTTTCTCAACAATTTTATATGGACCTCTCCACCCGATTTGCAATTTATTATTGCTACTGGGCAGGAGTAATAATACCTGTTCTCCTACTTCTAGCTCCCTATCCTTCGCAGTGCGGTTGTAGTAACGCGCATGTTTACGACGGGCACGGCGTACATTTTCCTTTGCCAGTTCCCATCCTGTTTTAAGGCGTTGGGTCAACTCATTCACGTATTGGGATGCAGGCGGGCATAGCAATTGCCTCTGCCCACATGGAGCAACAATCCACTAACGTGAGTATATAACTGTTTCTTTTTTTGCTTCGAGTAAGTGGACCCACAATATCCACCGCTACTCGTTTGAAGGGTGTGCCCAAGATTGGCATTTCTCCCAGAGTGGCTGGGGCCGTCCAGTGTTTCGGCGCTGTCCTCTGGCACTGCGGGCATGATTTCACATATCTCTGGATATCGGCGTTGATACCTGGCCAATAATAATGACATGAAATACGCTGAATCGTGGCACTTATGCCCATATGGCCACTAAACGGAAGGGCATGGCCCATTTCTAGGACCTGGGTTCGATATGCTGACGGAACCACAAGTTGCCCATGTTCCTGTCCTCCATTTCCTGCTTTCCGATGCACCAGCCCATTTTTCTTGTAGAAGTCTCCCTTTTGGAGAGGAGTGTGCGCTCTCGGTAGTTTTTTGTAGCAGGGTGCTAGAGATGGATCCTCAGTTTGCGCCTTTTTTAATTCCTCAGGAAGGATGTTGGGTGGGGATTCCAACTCCGTATTCCGTTTGGCCTGTCCTCTAGTGGTGACAGCCGCCACAACCAGAGGGTGAATGGGTTCTCCCAAGAACACATACCTACACCCTAAGATCAAGGGATAAATAGGGTCGTCCAAAATCGCTGCTCTGATTTCCCCAGTCACATATTTCGATTTGACCTGAATCTTGGCTATGGCCAAACGCATAGGTGCCGCACTTTTAGTAGGTCCTTGTATTTCTATAGTGTCTTCTGTCATCTGGTCAGGCTTGACTAGGGATGCACAGACAACGGCGTCGAATGCAAGGCCTGTATCATAAAGGCAGGTCACCTCTTGGTCATTTACGAGGACTGTCTCAACGACCGGGGGATGTCGGGGTTTGTCCAGAGGTTCTTCCGGTCCATTTCCCCTTGCGGCACTTTTACGTAAGCAGGCAGCATGATGAGGTGGGTTTTTCCGGTTGCACTCCTGCGTATTGTGGGTGATGGTTCTACAGTGCTTAACCATTTTTCCCCTTGCCTCTGCTGCTGGAAATTTGATCTCTGAGTAGTCTTGTAGTCTGGCTTGTCATGCTTTTTGAAGTTAGTATACGGTGGTTTCACTTGGGGGTCCATGTGTGACTGAGCTGTCTGTCTAGGTACGTAATCTGGTTGTTTCCGTCTGGGTGGTGGATTCTCTGATAGGGCTGCCTGATATCGTTCTGCTAACTGGACTATGGATTCCAAAGTGCTGGCCCCATTCTCTGTCATGAATCTTCTCATGTCGGAAGTCATGGTGTCCTTCAGTTGTTCGATCATGACCATTTCCTTCAGGCCTTCCCAATCATGAGTAAAATTCCCTAGGGCACCCCACTTCTCCACGTAGGAATCCAGTCTAGCGGCAAATTGAGCAAAGTTCTCTCCGACTTCCCTCCTAGAGTTACGGAACCTCTTCCTATAGGCGTCAGCATGTAGCTCATAACGAACCAATAGTGCCTTTTTCAGAGAGTCGTAGGGGCAAAGTCTACAGACAGGGGGTATGATGTGCTGGTGTTGTGGGTAGTGGGTTTCCCCCCTTGCTTCACCCTAGGCCTAGTGAATTCTGTTCATGAAAGGAGCGACCATTGCGGTGTTAGTCTCTTGGCCTAGCAAAACCTCTCATACCCCAAGATCGTTGTGCGTGGTGAAGAGCCACACCCTCCTCGAGGTAGTCCTGGTAACTGAGGGTGCGAATCCTCAGGCTAAACACAACGGATCTAGAGGAGCAAACCTCGATAATAAAACCGGTGCACTACACCATACACGCCCTCTGTGGGTGGGAAGGAGCCAGATGGATACTGAACAAGTCTTGGGAGTGGGAACGAGTGTGGACTGCTCCCTGAAGATCGGAACCCATCGTACAGGCACAGAGACTCAGGACGTGACGATCCTATTGCCTTCAACTCTTGGTCACATGCCTAGAGCCTCGGAGAACTCGGCGTAACCAGCAGGCAATTTGGTGGCGGGGAAAGAGCACTGTGAGCCCTACCTTGGCTACGTTAGGAAATCCACAGGCACCCCAGCATCACAATGCCAAGAAGATGACAAAGTTGGAATTTACTAACTCAAACCTGGCAGAGCAAGTCCTCCAACAGATGCGGCCGATGCTGGGCCCACTGGCGCGTGGACACGTCCCGATCCCCATCGAGACTTGCCCGGGGAGCCCACCCCGGCTCAAAAAAGCAGAGAAGGCCACTCTCCAAACCTCCGATGTCTTGCGGGCAGTGTTAGGATGTGCAAGAACATGGACAGGAAGACTCCACAACTTCCCCACTGAAGACACGCCCACGGCGACCGTTGCCTCAACTGGCTGTGTGTGGTGTACCCGGAAACGGGGCCTCCCAGTACTGAGACACAGTTAAGTCCCCGATGTCATTTATCGGTGCAGAGTTGAGAGAGATGGCTGAGCATCACAATCCCCCTTGTGTTGCAGCATGATGAGAACCCAGAATTGCACACTGAGCTTGGGGGGAATCACTTGGGCACCAGACTTAATACTGGCTCTTGACTGGATGGCCGCATGCAGGAGATTTCTACAATGGGGGGTTGGCAGGTGGTGGGTATCTGGAAGTGGCTCTGTGCAGGACGTGAGGATTCCTTGGGTAAGCCCAGAACCAGAGCACAGCATTGTGCAAGCTCTGCATAGTTGGAGAGCCCCCTGGATGACGGGGAATGCACAGTGTGCTACCCCACCTGTCCCCAACTGCTAACTTAGAACCAGAAGTGGGGTCCTCTGTATGTGTGCCAGGCCAGGATAAAATGCCTGGGAAAGAGACTGGAGCTCAGAACTCCCTAACTCAAAGTTGCAGGATGGCAGGAAAGACAGGGCTATTTTGAAGATAATGCAACCATATTTTCACCATACGAGCTCGGACGCCGCCTCGGTAAACAAGGTCCGCGCAGAGCAGTGACACCCCCAGGCTGCTTGCGAATAGTCTACTACTGGGAACATAAACAGATTAGGGATGAGCCCACTCTCCCGTTGAACAGGTGCTAAAGTCATAGATACTGGGCCAGAAGGCGCACCGGAAACCACAGTATCACGCAACTCGCTTTTTTTTTCTATGGAGAGTACACCGTCAAATAAATCTCGTACTGGTGCTCGCCCTGTGGAGCTCCACCAGGCAGGTGCAGTGCCGGGCTCTGAGCCTCGACAGAGCCCACCCTCAGCTACTGGAGGACCCTCTAGACCGTCTTGTGGAGTCAGCAGACGGCGGAGGAGAACTACTGACCAAAACAAAACAGAAAAAGAGAAACCCAGAGTGCCACTTGTCATGATGCACTGGAATGCAGAGGGAGTGAACAGCAAGCAGGCTGGATACAGCAAAAAGACAGAGCTGGAAAACATCTTGTATGAGAAGCAAGTCAGTGTTTGCTGTATCCAAGAGACCCACTTGAAAGCAGATCAAACCTTTAAAATAAGGGGATATCAATGCTTCAGATCCGACAGAAAAAGATAGACGAAAAGGAGGAGTACTTACTCTTGTAAGGAATAACATTCCTGCACACAAAAGGAAAACCTTCATGGATGGAGCAGAATATCAGCTGTTGCAGATAAAGGTAGACAAGATGGAAATAGAACTCCTGAACTATTACTGTCCGAACAACAAACCCCTGAGTCTCAGCTCTATACAGGTACCAGCCACCAACTTTATAGCAGTTGGAGACTTTAATAGCCACTCCCAGAGCTGGGGCTATAACCATCTGGATCACAGAGGTGAAGAGGTTGAAACTTGGCAAGATGATCACTCCCTAATCCTAGTCAATAATGCCACAGATACTCCTACCTTCTACTCCAGAGGATGGCACACAACTTCAACACCAGATCTTGCCTTCTCCACACCAGATATAGCTGGATCTATTAGTAGAGAAGTAGGAGACCAACTAGGGGGAAGCGACCATCGCCCAATCTTTCTTACTGTCCAGAGTGCAACTCTCAGTACAGGCCCAGCCATTACAAGATGGAACTACAAAAAAGCCAACTGGGGTTTATTCAGGCATCAGGTGAACACGCTGCTGTCTACCCTCAAGGTACAGAAAAGAGACATTAATGAAGTGGTAAAAGACTTCAACAGATGCATACTACAAGCTGCAAAAGAAACCATTCCCAAAGGATGCCGGCGTAACTACATACCATACTGGTCCAGCACACTCCAAGAACGTCAGGAAGCCATGGACAGGGCTAGAAAGGACGCAGAGTCTCAGCCTTCACTTGAAACTCACAACAAATGGAAAAAGGCTGTAGCAGAGTTTCAGAGAACAAAGCTAGAAGAAAAACGGAAAAGCTGGAGAACTAAAACGGCATCGCTGAACCTTGAGAAAGACGGCAGGAAACTTTGGAGATTAGTCAAGTCTCTAAATGAAGAGCGTTCCTCACCTAGGCAGACTATCACATTGGATGAAGGTGGCAAACTTTTCAGAGGAAAACAAGCTGCAGACTTGTTTGCTAGAAGATACAGTTCAGAAAGCAACTTACCCATTAACATAGATCATCAGAGAGAGATAAGAAAAGAAATACTGGCAACCATGGGACAGACAGATACTCCTGCCCCAATGAGGGAACCCATCACACTAGGAGAACTACAGAAGGCTATTTCCAAGCTTAAGTTTCAAAAGTCACCCGGCCCAGACAAAATCAGCAACGAAATGCTAGTAAATCTGAGCTCAGCAGCAAAGACAAAACTGCTTGAGATATTCAACCACAGCTGGTTGAAAGGAACGGTACCCCAAGTATGGAGAGAAGCCATCACAATACCCATACTAAAGAAAGGGAAATGTAAGACCGAGGCTGCAAGTTACCGGCCAATCAGTCTCACAAGCTGTGTTGGGAAGACTATGGAGCGAATAGTCAACCACAGATTGAAATGGTATTTAGAGTCTGAGGAGATCCTGGTGCCGGAACAAGCTGGATTTAGAGAATGCTACAGTATAGAAGACCAAGTTACTTACTTGTCTCAAGCAATAGAAGATGCCTTCCAGGAGAAGAAAAAGGTCCTAACGATCTGGGTCGACTTCAAGCAGGCCTTTGACAAGGTGTGTAAAGATGGCCTCATTGCAAAACTTAGGAGAAGTGGAATCCAAGGCAACATGATGAAATGGATCCAGTCATACTTGCATAACAGGAGAACTAGAGTCACTCTTGACGGTCTGCAGAGCAGAAAAGTGTTGCTCCATCAGGGGGTACCTCAAGGAGGAGTAATTTCCCAAACACTCTTCCTTGTTTACATCAATGACCTGGTGAAAGATCTCCCTGCAGGAGTTAAAGCTGCCTTATATGCAGATGACCTAGTACTCTGGTGCGCTGATGAAAATGTCACCACAGCAAATTATAGAATGCAGCGGGCAGCAGACATGATAGTGTCATGGGCAGAGAAATGGCTTATCACAATAAACACAGACAAAACCTCCACAACACTGTTCTCCCTCGCCCCCAAGGACAAATCAGCTAACATACACCTAGGGACAACCGTGATCAAGGAAGAAAGCTACCCCACCTATCTTGGGGTGACATTTGACCAAAGGCTTACATGGAATAAGCATATTGAAAACGCAGAAGGAAAGGCCCGAAGACGACTAGGCATACTCAGAAAATTAGCAGGTACCAACTGGGGAGCAAATGAACGAAATCTAAAGAAGATTTATAATGGAGTAATAAGACCACACTTAGAGTTTAGCTCAGCAGCATGGTCATCAGCTGCTAACTCACATCTGCAGTCTTTGGACAAGGTGCAAAATCAAGCTCTCAGGCTCATTACAGGAGCCATGAAAACTACACCAATAACAGAGATGCAGAAGGTTGCTGGATTACCGACATTGTCCCATAGAAGAGACACAAAAACCATGATCCAGATGGAAAAGTACAACAGTATGCCAATGCACCCAATGAAGGCAAGACTAGATGATCTGGCATTGGGACGTCTAAAGCGTAGCAGCTTTGTGCATCGGGGGAAAAGACTTATAAGACAGCATCAAGAAGACCTATCCATGAAGACAACACCACTGAAGCCCACCCTATACCCTGTACCATGGGAGCAGGCCAGCAGTGCCCTCCAAATTAATACATCAGTCAGTGATCTCACAAGTGGATGTGAGTATAATGATCTGCAAAAACGAACTGCTACATTGAGTATGATCCAAGAAAGCTATCCCGATCAATCATGGATACATGCCTATACAGATGGATCAGCAACAAATGCTGTTAGGAATGGAAGTGCCGGTATCTTTATCTCATATCCTGACAACCACTATGAGACTAGGCACATTCCCACTGGTAAATTCTGTTCCAACTATACAGCTGAGGTTCAAGCTCTAGAGCAAGCTGCAAATATGATTTATAACACCAACTCTGACTGCCACCAGGTAGTCATCCTCACAGATGCACTGTCTGTCCTGCAAGCTCTCAAGGGTGGTAAACTCCCGCATCTGAGAAATGAACTAAACAAGGTAGCTGCCAAAAAGAGAACCATACTTCAGTGGGTACCATCTCATTGTGGTGTACCCGGAAATGAAAAGGCAGATAAACTTGCAAAAAAGGGAGGAGAATGTGAACAAGAAGATAATGAAGTCACATACTTTGAGAAAAAGAGAGCTATCCAGACTATCAGAAGAGAACAGAACCAACCCAAAGACGACTATCACACTCTCGACCGGCAGGGACAGATAACTATTTTTCGACTCAGGACAGGGCATAACAAACTGAATAAACACATGCACAAGCTACGATTGTCTGCTTCACCACTGTGCACATGTGGATTAAACGAACAAACTGCTGAGCATGTTCTACAGGACTGTCCTCTGTATGACCAGTTAAGAAAGATATACTGGCCGAATGACTCAACACTAAACTCAAAGCTATATGGAGTTAAAGAGGAACTTCAAACAACAGTCGAATTCATCATGAGAACTTGTCTGACGGTGTAATCATCAAAGATGCGATCGCAAGAAGAAGAAGAAGAAGAAGACAGAGAGTCGTAGTCATCCTGTAAACCTGGAGGAAGCTTGCTATACACGTCATAAGCAGTTCCTCTAAGCCCTTGCGACAGTTTCAGGTTCCACTTGCTCTTCTCCAAACCAAACGTGGTGGCAAACTTCTCAAATTTGTCCAAATACCTATCGATCGAGTCGGCTTGTTCCGAGAAAGCTTCAAATGGAAACGTCAAGGGTCCCAAGTTTGACATGAGTGAGGATGGCAAAGGTCCTGTGCCCCCTGCGTGCAAGGAAGGCATATCATCTGACCATGGCGATAGGTTGCCTGAGGAGGTAGATGCTGTTGCACCAGCTACCGGTTCAACTCTTTGAGCCTGTCCCTGCATCTCTAACTGCTTCATCTTCAGTGCATGCTCGCGTTCATCTCTCTCGCTTCTTTCCCTAGCGTCTACAGCTTTTATCCTCTCATCTATTTCTGCTAACTTTATTCGCTCCTCTCTTTCAGCTTTCGCTGTTTCTCGAGCGTAATACTTATCAGTCTCGACACTGACATAATTCGCAAGGTCCACCCCACTATAACCTAGATCTCGACCGGCCTCCCCTAGTGCTGCCTTAAGCTTAACTATTTCAGCCATCTTTTGCTGTTATAGTCCACCTGAGAAAGCTAGTGCTACCTTCCAATAGTATTTCTAACAACAAGCAAAAACTTACTAATTATCAGACTGCTGTAGAATGAAATTACTACAGTTATGGAGACTTAAGGTCTGTAATTCAGTGAAATACAAAATCATGAACTAACTTAATTAAACACAACATATATAAAGGGATTCACCAATCAATGCCTGAAATTCTAGAAAAAATGTTTTCTGTCTTTCTAGAGCTCACTGTGTGAAAATACATGTGTTAAAATGGTATACTGTAATGACTGAATGAATGATACTATCCCCGAGGTATGATAAAATACATAAGTTCAACTCCCGGACTGAGACCCCAGTGTCGCATAGCGTTTGGAAGATAGGAATTATTTAGAGGAAATAATAGATCTGAATGTGGAAGATTTGGCTCAAGGAATTCCTGCTGGGTTTTCCACCACTGAAGGGAGACAAAGAGGGTAAATTCTCCTAACTAGACAGGTCTGGAAAAGATTGTAAGGAGATATTTGGTCTCTCGCTACCGTCGTCCCCTTCTCAGTTATCTATTATTGTTATTCTTTAAATTATATTATATTTTACGAGCCCTTCCTCCCTTATAAAGGAAGATAAACATCAGACAATATTCAACATCTAATGGAAGGAACAAAGCATGGGGTACAGTATATACACCCAATTGGTTTATTGCAATTAAAACGAATAGATGGTGAATGATAGTTTTGTCGATGGAATTAGTGTCTGCTGTATGTACTATGTGTCTCACATCAAGTGTTTTTCATCATGGATGACAAAATTATGCATTGATTTGGTGAGTTCCCTTTTTCAAGGAACTTATCTTTTCAGCCCCTGGCTGATAGTGAAGTGAGGTTAGTTCTCCGGTCTCCTGACGTTGCCCCAGGTAGGTCTTGAATGGTTCGGATTCGCCTTCTCTGTGCTCGACTCCGTATTCTGCTCTGAGATTGGACTGTCGTGCAAGGCTCCACCATAGACTACTCAAAGATGGACGCTAACCCGCAATTTAGACACGTGGCTTCAGTGCTTTTTAATGCGTGAATTCGCCGATATCTGGGTTAGACCTAGCTGTCTCAAGGTTTCCTGGGCAAGTGAAAACTCGCTGGATTTGCCGCCTTTTAGCGGGTCATTTCCGCTTGGACACGTGATCCGTAGCGTGCATCATGTGACCTTAGCCTCGTATAGACGCTCCAATCAATAACGTTAAAAGTCACGTGATGTTTTCCTAAGTGGCCGAAACTGGTTCTCCCTAAGTTTAAGCAGTCCTAAATTAAAACGGGTTTCTCGCTACCGAGGTCAGGGGTCAACAATGACGTCGTATCTAAAAATAGCGAGGAGAAAATCACCGAACGCTGGGAGATTATCCGCAAGTGACAATTCCCGGGACTTTGCGATCATGCATTGAGGATGGGAAAAAATGATGTCACGTAAATAATAAAAAAAAATGAAGAGAAGATTTGGCAAGTCGTCACACAAGCCCCTCCTCAAGTTTGACGTTCCGTCCAACTCCACTGGTCCTGTCTTCCTCTTCTTTTTCAGTTTTCTCATATCTCCTCGGTTGCGTCCGGATGTCTGCTCAAAAAATCTGCCCCTACGTTGTTCTTCCCAGGTATGTATTCTATGTGAAATGAATATGGCTGCAACAGGAGTGACCATCTCATAAGCCGGGCATTAAGGTTCTTCGACGCTGCAAGAAATATCAACGGTTGGTGATCACACTGCACCGTGAACTTTTTCCCGTATAAATATGGTTGAAACTTCTGCACAGCCCATATTAGCGACAGACATTCTCGTTCGATGGTAGAGTAGTTCTGTTCAGCAGGGTTCAATTTCCTACTAGCATATGCAATGGGGAATAGAGTTGCAGAAGGTCTATCACTAGGCTGCAGGAGAGTGGCGCCTATCCCTATATTGCTAGCATCTGTTCGCAGCGTAAAGTTCAGAGTTAAGTCAGGCAGTCGCAGAATTGGCCTAGCTGTGAGTTTCTCCTTCAGCAGCGTACAGGCATTTTCGCACTCCGCTGTCCAGGTTACTTTGTCCGGGTTCCCATTCTTGGTTAATGCGGTCAGTGGCGCACTCAGGGTATTAAAATCTTTAATATATCTCTGGTAGAAGCCACATAGAGACACAAATGACCTGACATCCTTTTTAGTCTGGGGTCGTGGGGCCCGCTGTAACTTCTCAATATTACGTGCATCTGGGTACATGCATCCATGCGAGATGGTGTGTCCCAGGAATTCTAGTTGCTCGCAGGCAATTTGACATTTTGTAGGGCGAGCGGTGAGTCCTGTTTCTCTAAGTCTTTCGAAGAGTAGGGAAACTGCGTCCAGGTGCTCCTCAAAGGTGTTCGTGGCGATAAGTATGTCGTCCATGAAATTACTTATCCCAGGGTGGTTCAGGGGTTCCAGTAGCTTCCTCATCATACGAGTAAAGACGCTTGGGGCGTTGCTTAGCCCAAATGGCAATACATTAAACTCGTAATGGCCCTCAGAAGTACTAAATGCTAACATGTGTCGAATTTCCTCTTTTACCGGGATCTGGTAGTACCCTTTGCTAAGGTCTATCTTCGAAAAGTATCGCGCTCTACTCAGCTTGGTGAAAAGCTGATTCTGATCAGGTAAGGGCTCCGCTTGAAATTCCGTTACAGCGTTGAGCCTTCGGTAGTCTATGCAGAGGCGATGTTCTCCTGTGGATTTTCTAAGCAACACCACACTCGCACTATAAGGAGACTCTGATTTTGAGATAATATTTTCCTTAAGCAGGTACTCGATTTCCTCACTCAATGCCTTTGCCTTAGCATAAGGAACAGGATAGTTCTTAACTCGTACCGGGGCGAGGTCTGTTAGCTTCATATCAAATTCTATCAGGTTGGTCATGCCAGGTTTATCCGTGAGTGTACTAGTGTGTTTTCTCAACAACTGTTGCACCTGTGCCTGCTGATCCTCCGTTAAAGTTGAACTAATCTGAACATCTTGATGAGTTTCGCACTGACGAAGAGGGTATTCACAGGAGGTCAGGGGTTCTGCCTCAGTTTCCGTCGCAATAGCCAGTGTCAGGAAATGTGCTGGTTCTGCACCTGGTCTTTCATAATATCGCTTCAGCAGGTTTATGTGGTAAATTTTCTGCTTCCCCTTTATGGCAATCTTGTAATTGGTGCGCGACATTTTCTCAACAATTTTATATGGACCTCTCCACCCGATTTGCAATTTATTATTGCTACTGGGCAGGAGTAATAATACCTGTTCTCCTACTTCTAGCTCCCTATCCTTCGCAGTGCGGTTGTAGTAACGCGCATGTTTACGACGGGCACGGCGTACATTTTCCTTTGCCAGTTCCCATCCTGTTTTAAGGCGTTGGGTCAACTCATTCACGTATTGGGATGCAGAGGTGACCGTCTCATCAGCTTTATCATCTGTCCAAGTACGTAACAGTGCCTCTAAAGGTCCTTTTATAGGTCTACCAAACAGCAATGTGGCAGGTGGCATCCCAGTAGAATTGTGGGGTACTTCGCGGTAAGCAAATAGTGCTGCGGGTAAGTATTGATCCCAGCTCTCTGGTTTTTCCTGCGCAAGTTTCCGAAGGATGGAAATAAGGGTTCTGTTAAACCGCTCCATCTGGCCATTTGCTTCGGGGTGGTAGGGAGAGGTGTGGATATGTCGGGCCTGAAATATCCTAAACACTTCCTCGGTGAGTTTTCCTCGGAATTGCGAACCATTATCTGTCAGGATCTGTGACGGAAACCCTAGCCGAGTAAACATGGTGAGCAGAGCCTCAGCAACATGCTTGGAATCACAGGCGGGCATAGCAATTGCCTCTGCCCACATGGAGCAACAATCCACTAACGTGAGTATATAACTGTTTCTTTTTTTGCTTCGAGTAAGTGGACCCACAATATCCACCGCTACTCGTTCGAAGGGTGTGCCCAAGATTGGCATTTCTCCCAGAGTGGCTGGTGCCGTCCAGTGTTTTGGCGCTGTCCTCTGGCACTGCGGGCATGATTTCACATATCTCTGGATATCGGCGTTGATACCTGGCCAATAATAATGACATGAAATACGCTGAATCGTGGCACTTATGCCCATATGGCCACTAAACGGAAGGGCATGGCCCATTTCTAGGACCTGGGTTCGATATGCTGACGGAACTACAAGTTGCCCATGTTCCTGTCCTCCATTTCCTGCTTTCCGATGCACCAGCCCATTTTTCTTGTAGAAGTCTCCCTTTTGGAGAGGAGTGTGCGCTCTCGGTAGTTTTTTATAGCAGGGTGCTAGAGATGGATCCTCAGTTTGCGCCTTTTTTAATTCCTCAGGAAGGATGTTGGGTGGGGATTCCAACTCCGTATTCCGTTTGGCCTGTCCTCTAGTGGTGACAGCCGCCACAACCAGAGGGTGAATGGGTTCTCCCAAGAACACATACCTACACCCTAAGATCAAGGGATAAATAGGGTCGTCCAAAATCGCTGCTCTGATTTCCCCAGTCACATATTTCGATTTGACCTGAATCTTGGCTATGGCCAAACGCATAGGTGCCGCACTTTTAGTAGGTCCTTGTATTTCTATAGTGTCTTCTGTCATCTGGTCAGGCTTGACTAGGGATGCACAGACAATGGCGTCGAATGCAAGGCCTGTATCATAAAGGCAGGTCACCTCTTGGTCATTTACGAGGACTGTCTCAACGACCGGGGGATGTCGGGGTTTGTCCAGAGGTTCTTCCGCTCCATTTCCCCTTGCGGCACTTTTACGTAAGCAGGCAGCATGATGAGGTGGGTTTTTCCGGTTGCACTCCTGCGTATTGTGGGTGATGGTTCTACAGTGCTTACACCATTTTTCCCCTTGCCTCTGCTGCTGGAAATTTGATCTCTGAGTAGTCTTGTAGTCTGGCTTGTCATGCTTTTTGAAGTTAGTATACGGTGGTTTCACTTGGGGGTCCATGTGTGACTGAGCTGTCTGTCTAGGTACGTAATCTGGTTGTTTCCGTCTGGGTGGTGGATTCTCTGATAGGGCTGCCTGATATCGTTCCGCTAACTGGACTATGGATTCCAAAGTGCTGGCCCCATTCTCTGTTAGGAATCTTCTCATGTCGGAAGTCATGGTGTCCTTCAGTTGTTCGATCATGACCATTTCCTTCAGGCCTTCCCAATCATGAGTAAAATTCCCTAGGGCACCCCACTTCTCCACGTAGGAATCCAGTCTAGCGGCAAATTGAGCAAAGTTCTCTCCGACTTCCCTCCTAGAGTTACGAAACCTCTTCCTATAGGCGTCAGCATGTAGCTCATAACGAACCAATAGTGCCTTTTTCAGAGAGTCATAGTCATCCTGTAAACCTGGAGGAAGCTTGCTATACACGTCATAAGCAGTTCCTCTAAGCCCTTGCGACAGTTTCAGGTTCCACTTGCTCTTCTCCAAACCAAACGTGGTGGCAAACTTCTCAAATTTGTCCAAATACCTATCGATCGAGTCGGCTTGTTCCGAGAAAGCTTCAAATGGAAACGTCAAGGGTCCCAAGTTTGACATGAGTGAGGATGGCAAAGGTCCTGTGCCCCCTGCGTGCAAGGAAGGCATATCATCTGACCATGGCGATAGGTTGCCTGAGGAGGTAGATGCTGTTGCACCAGCTACCGGTTCAACTCTTTGAGCCTGTCCCTGCATCTCTAACTGCTTCATCTTCAGTGCATGCTCGCGTTCATCTCTCTCGCTTCTTTCCCTAGCGTCTACAGCTTTTATCCTCTCATCTATTTCTGCTAACTTTATTCGCTCCTCTCTTTCAGCTTTCGCTGTTTCTCGAGCGTAATACTTATCAGTCTCGACACTGACATAATTTGCAAGGTCCACCCCACTATACCCTAGATCTCGACCGGCCTCCCCTAGTGCTGCCTTAAGCTTAACTATTTCAGCCATCTTTTGCTGTTATAGTCCACCTGAGTAAGCTAGTGCTACCTTCCAATAGTATTTCTAACAACAAGCAAAAACTTACTAATTATCAGACTGCTGTAGAATGAAATTACTACAGTTATGGAGACTTAAGGTCTGTAATTCAATGAAATACAAAATCATGAACTAACTTAATTAAACACAACATATATAAAGGGATTCACCAATCAATGCCTGAAATTCTAGAAAAAATGTTTTCTGTCTTTCTAGAGCTCACTGTGTGAAAATACATGTGTTAAAATGGTATACTGTAATGACTGAATGAATGATACTATCCCCGAGGTATGATAAAATACATAAGTTCAACTCCCGGACTGAGACCCCAGTGTCATGTAGCGTTTGGAAGATAGGAATTATTTAGAGGAAATAATAGATCTGAATGTGTGTCTCACATCAAGTGTTTTTTTCATCATGGATGACAAAAATTATGCATTGATTTGGTGAGTTCCTTTTTTCAAGGAACTTATCTTTTCAGCCCTGGCTGATAGTGAAGTGAGGTTAGTTCTCCGGTCTCCTGACGTTGCCCCAGGTAGGTCTTGAATGGTTCGGATTCGCCTTCTCTGTGCTCGACTCCGTATTCTGCTCTGAGATTGGACTGTCGTGCAAGGCTCCACCATAGACTACTCAAAGATGGACGCTAACCCGCAATTTAGACACGTGGCTTCAGTGCTTTTTAATGCGTGAATTCGCCGATATCTGGGTTAGACCTAGCTGTCTCAAGGTTTCCTGGGCAAGTGAAAACTCGCTGGATTTGCCGCCTTTTAGCGGGTCATTTCCGCTTGGACACGTGATCCGTAGCGTGCATCATGTGACCTTAGCCTCGTATAGACGCTCCAATCAATAACGTTAAAAGTCACGTGATGTTTTCCTAAGTGGCCGAAACTGGTTCTCCCTAAGTTTAAGCAGTCCTAAATTAAAACGGGTTTCTCGCTACCGAGGTCAGGGGTCAACAATGACGTCGTATCTAAAAATAGCGAGGAGAAAATCACCGAACGCTAGGAGATAATCCGCAAGTGACAATTCCCGGGACTTTGCGATCATGCATTGAGGATGGGAAAAAATGATGTCACGTAAATAATAATAAAAAATGAAGAGAAGATTTGGCAAGTCGTCACACTAACAGAGGATTTGGAGTTGGTCAGTCTTCCTATCCATCCTGACAGATGTTTTGGAGTTGATCAGTCTTCCTATCCATCCTGACAGACGCTTTGCATCTTTGAGTTTGCTTCTTTTAGTTCAGCTTTTCTGTGTCAGAGGGATAATTCTTTTTATAAGATACAATAATTCTGTTTTTCTATTGACAAACTGGCCTTTCTTTTGTCACGTATGTTTAGAATTGAACAGATTAGCATATAATTCTGGTAAATGTTCATCTTCAGATTTATTTAGTGGGTTAGTTCTCTAACATCGAGTGAGGTATAGCACTTTGCAATAAATTAAAATTTTTCATTATAATCCATTCTCGGGGTCTCAGATGAGACAGAATAGAATTACTGCTCCCTGAGACATGTCATACAAGGCAACTTATACAAGGTTGAGCATGAGGCAGACAACCTCATCATATCAAACAAATAGCAACCGCAACCACTGCTGCAAAAGCATGTGAATTCTTTGTTCAGGTTTCCTGCAAGGGAACCAGCTGTAGTGGTGGTTCCATGCTCCATAAGGAGCGAACAGGTGATAATGAATGGTTGTAATCCATAAATAAATGCTTATGATTCTTACAGGTGTTATAGAATACAAAGTAAGTAGCCTGATTCAGGCTGTGACAATTGTATTGATGTCTCTATGTCAGCCCAGCCCAATATGTGCGTTGTGGTGATAAGTTTGATTCTTTGTGTCTTTTAGCGTGGAATGTTTCATCATGTCACTGTAAAAATGAATCTGTGGTTTCAGTGTAGAAAAGTTATTTAGAAGCTTGTAAAGCTAAAGGAAACCTCTGATTGCTTTAGAAACAAAAGTGTGCACATGAAATAATATTTTGATGAAACTTATAACTACAGTGCTCAGAATTGCTTATTACATTCATGTAAAAGTTTAGAAAGACAGTTCGGCTACCTGTAAGATCATTTCTGTTGAGGTTTCACTTGTGTTATTGCTTATGTTCCTGTGGAAGCAGTAAGAAATGACTGCCATGGTGTAGTTTTAGTGTTGTTTAATTTTAAAACATGAACAGCAACATTGTGTAATAATGATTGTGCTCTTGTACATGTAGCAATGATTGTGACTTGTGCGATGATGCATTAACTAACTCTTGTGCTCGCACTTGAATAGGCCCTAATGAATGAGCAAATAAAAACTAGTTTCTGTTTTAGTTAGTATGTGAACTCTGATGTTTACCACATCTTGATGGCGTCTTCATTAAGACATGAAATGACTTGCTGGGGAATATTTTGATGTGAGGACGAAGTTGACAATGGATGAAGGTAGTGAAAGAGACTGTTACACTGACAGATGGGAACGGACTGTAGAAGGTGACAGCAGTGATGGTGAATCTGCAGTTCCGGGTGAAAGCATCTGTAGAAGACGTTTTGTAGTATATAAAGGTTGTCGTTTTGATGTTGCCACAAACACTGCTTTTGAATACAGAAATGAAAGTGAATTTCAGACACTTTATTACGGTGAAGATGCTGAGAACATAAGTAAAACAAGTTACATGGACAAGTTAGAACAAACAGTTAATGATTTTGTAGAAGGCAGTAAAACTGATGTATTAGTTTGCAGTCAGCAGACCATTCCATTCATCTTAAGCATGGACAAAAATCAATCTGTGGCGATGCAAACTGAAGAGCACATAATATCTTCTGATGATTTTTTTAGTGATATCTCAGAAGAAAGTAGCAAACTTGTGCATGAATTAAGGGACATTACTAATAATGCAAAAAGAATAATAGAGATAGATGATGCAGATAAAGATCAGGATGACGGGGCTCCAAAAGTTATTGATGAGTATTCTGATGAAGGGAAAACCACATTTGACCCATATAATACATTGAATTTAGATTTGAGTGAAATGTTAGTACCCAGCTATACAGAGAGGTGGGAAAGGACCGAGGGTGCAGATGCTTTTATTGATAATCGGCAAACTTTTGCTCCTAGAGTGTGCCATCCGCAGGGATCATCACAGTTAACTGATTTTATGTCAGTTATGCATGACAGCAACAACAGTATTATTAAACTGAAAGACATTGAGGACAAGGGGGACAGTGAAAATGTTGGTAGTATTGAAACTGTGCCGAAGATTGAAAGATCTAGTATTCTCGAGGGTGATGGCAAAAGTCAGTATTTAGATGAAGAAACCACATTAAAGCCACATGAGCTAGTTGATCAAGATCAGAGTGAAAAACTTCACTACATAGACAGAAGGGAAAGGGCTGAAAACATAGATGCTTTTACTGATAATCAGCAAATTCTTGCTGCTGATGTAAATTGTCCTAGGGAATCTTTGTGGATTGCAAATTCTATGTGCATTATCCATGATGATGAAAACATTCTTATGTTTGAAGATGATAGGGAGAAGGAGGAAGAGAATAACACTAGTAGTAGTGAAATTATGCAAGAGAAAGGATGTTCTGTCAGTATTCATGGGTATGGTGGGAAAAGCTTGGTGTCCAGCAGACTTCTTGAGAAACAGAAGGTCATCGAAGTGGACAAAGATGATCTGTCAGGTGTAGAAGCCAAGCACACATCTTATTTAAATTTCACTATTGGATCAGAGACAAAGGGGAAGGATATCTTGCAGGTTTCTGAGGTGAAAACAGCATTGCACAAAATAATTGACACTGAAGTCATCATTGATAGCAGTGATGATAGGTCTTTTATTTCAGAACTTCATTTTAACATGCCATTGAACACATCTTCAGAAGACTTGGATTACTTGAGTGCTGACATGTCCAATGATACAGTCATGACCAGTGACTCCAATGAAACATTTGTAGAGACTGGGGATTCTATGTATACAAGTGACTCAAATGACTCATTTCAAGAACTGTCTGAAGCACTCTTTCAGGTAATAGACTCAGTAGATTCATTGACAGAACCAGATTTCACAACACTGTGGGAAAATTTTCCAGATCTGTCTGAAGGAATCAGAAAAATGTCTGATGTTGAATCAAGCAATCCAGTAAATCAAAGTGGGTCCACATTTGCCCTTGATGAGTGCATGGATCGATCTGAGAAAGAGTTTCAGACTGATGACAAGGCATTATTTAATATATCTGAAATAGGTCTTGAAACTGAAAAGGTGGACTCATCGAAACATCTCCAGAAACCTTACTTCCTCAGAGACTCTCAGTCAGAAATTATTTCCATGGATTTGAAGTCTGATGCTGATACCAGCACCAACATGCCACAGTTTCAAGTGCATCATGAAAAAAGTTTAAAATATGCTGGCATGAATAAAATCAAAGAGCATAATGATAATAAAGATGCATATAGTGATGGTGATGAAGACATCAAGAAGAACAATGGAATTGTAGATGTTGAGAGATCTGTTGAAGTAAATGACATTGCTAAGGTAATTAAAAATGTTGATAGATCTTTTGAAGAAAGTGATATCAGCAAGAAGATGGGCAATGCTGAGAGATCTGTAGAGGAAAGTTATATGAACAATGAAGTGCTAGCTATTGAAGAAAGTGACATCAGAGTAGTGAAAGATGCAGAGAAATTTGCTGAAGAAAAATATATCAGCAAAGAAGATGTTGAGAGATCTGTTGAAGAAAGTGATATCAACGAGGTGGTGGAAGATGCTGAGATATCTGTTGAAAAAAGTCATATCACCTTGGAGGTGGAAGATGCTGAGAGATCTGTTAAAGAAAGTGAAATAACCTGGGAGGTGGAAGATGTTGAGAAATCTGTTGAAGAAAGTGATATCAGACAAGAGGCGGAAAATGCTGAGAGATCTGTTGAAGAAAGTGATATCAGCCAAGAGGTGCAAGATGCTAAGAGATCTGTTGAAGAAAGGGATATCAGAGAGGAGTTTGAAGATACTGAGAGATCTATTGAAGAAAATGACATCACCAGGGAGGTGGAAGATGCTGAGAGATCTGTTGAAGAAAGTGATATCAGCAAGGAGATGGAAGATGCTGAGAGATCTGTTGAAGAAAAGTATATCAGAGAGGAGTTTGAGGATACTGAGAGATCTATTGAAGAAAGTGACATCACCTGGGAGGTGGAAGATGCTGAGAGATCATTTGAAGAAAGTGATATCACCAGGGAGGTGAAAGATGCTGAGAGATCTGTTGAAGAAAGTGATATCAGCAAGGAGATGGAAGATGCTGAGAGATCTGTTGAAGAAAAGGATATCGGAGAGGAGTTTGAAGATACTGAGAGATCTATTGAAGAAAGTGACATCACCAGAGAGATGGAAAATGCTGAGAGATCTGTTGAAGAAAGTGATCTCAGCAAGTTGGTGGAAGATGCTGAGAGATCTGTTGAAGAAAGTGATCTCAGCAAGTTGGTGGAAGATGCTGAGAGATCTGTTGAAGAAAGTGATATCAGCAAGGAGGTGGAAGATGTTGAGAGATATGTTGATGAAAGTGATATCAGGAAGAAGGTGGAAGATGCTAAGAGATCTGTTGAAGAAAGTGACATCACCAAGGCAATTAAAGATGTTGAGAGATCTTTTGAAGAAAGTTATATGAACAGTGAAATGCATGCTATTGAGAGGTCTATTGAAGAAAGTGACATCATCAAAGTAATAAAAGATGCTGAGAGATCTGTTGAAGAAAGCGATGTCAGCAGTGAGATGGAAGATGTTGAGAGATCCTTTGAAGAAAGTGAGATCATCAAAGTGACAGAAGACATTGACAGATCTCTTGTAGCAAGTAACATCAGCAATGAGTGGAAAGATGCTGAGAGGTGTGTTGAAGGGAGCGATTTTGGCATTGACATCGAAGATGTTGAAAGGTTTATTGAAGAAAGTGACATTGCCAATGTGATGAAAGACAATGTGAGATCGTTTGAAAATTATCAGGATATTTATGAGGATGAAAGTGCAGTCTTGAAAGAAGTTGACAGACTAGAGTTGTTTATCCAAGCAACAAAAGATACATTCAGATTCACACATTCTAGAGTGCTGTCTGACAGTATGGCAGGAAATGGTCAAGAAAATGCAGAAAACAATGAACCTTTTGAAACTGGTTTTAATTTATTTAATGTTGCAACACCCAAGGATGTTTCACCAAATCAGGAACTTGTTGAGACATTATTTGAAGAAAGTGATATCAACAAGATGATGGCGATTATTGAGAGATTCGAAGAAGTAAGTGACATGAACAACGGCATGAAAGATCCTGAGAGATGTGATGAAAAAACTGTTATCAGCAAGGAGATGGAAGATTATGAGAGATCTGTTGAAGAAAGTGATATCGGCAAGGTGATGGAAGATCCTGAGAGATCTGTTGAAGAAAGTGATATCTCCAGGGAGATGGAAGATGTTGAGAGATCTATTGAAAAAAGTGATATCACCAGGGAGGTGGAAGATGCTGTAAGATCTGTTGAAGAAAGTGATATCACCAGAGAGGTAGAAGGTGCTGAGAGATCTGTTGAAGAAAGTGATATTGGCCAAGAGGTGGAAGATACTGAGAGATCTGTTGAAGAAAGTGATATCGGCCAAGCGGTGGAAGATGCTGAGAGATCCGTTGAAGAAAGTGATATCAGCAAGGTGGTGGAAGTTGCTCAGAGATCTGTTGAAGAAAGTGAAATCGGCCATGAGGAAAGATCTTTTGAAGAAAGTGATATCGCACAAGAGGTGGAAGGTGCTGAGAGATCTGTTGAAGAAAGTGATATCACCAGGGAGGTGGAAGATGCTGAGAGATCTGTTGAAGAAAATGATATCACCAGGGAGGTAGAAGATTCTGAGAGGCCTGTTGAAGAAAGTGGTGTCACCTGGGAGGTGGAAGATGCTGAGAGATCTGTTGAAGAAAGTGATATCACCAGGGAGGTAGAAGATGCTGAGAGGCCTGTTGAAGAAAGTGGTGTCACCTGGGAGGTGGAAGATGCTGAGAGATCTGTTGAAGAACAGGATATCAGCAAGGAGGTTGAAGATGCTGAAAGATCTGTTGAAGAAAGTGATATCAGCAAGGAGGTGGAAGATGTTGAGAGATCTGTTGAAGAAAGTGATATCGGTCAAGAGATGGAAGATGCTGAGAGATCTCTTGAAGAAAGTGATATCACCAGGGAGGTGGAAGATGCTGAGAGATCTGTTGAAGAAAGTGATCTCAGCAAGTTGGTGGAACATGCTGAGAGATCTGTTGAAGAATGTGATCTCACCAGGGAGGTGGAAGATGCTGAGAGATCTGTAGAAGAAAGTAATATCAGCCAAGAGGTGGAAGATGCTGAGAGATCTGTTGAAGAAAGTGATGTCAGCAGAGTGGTGGAAGATGCTAAGATATATATTCAAGACAGTTATATCGGCCAAGAGGTGGAAGATGCTGAGAGATCTGTTGAAGAAAGTGATATCGGTCAAGAGGTGGAAGATGCTGAGAGATCCGTTGAAGAAAGTGATATCAGCAAGGTGGTGGAAGATGAGAGATCTGTTGAAGAAACTGATATCAGCCAAGAGGTGGAAGATGCTGAGAGATCTGTTGAAGAAAGCAATATCAGCAAAGTGGTGGAAGATGCTGAGAGATTTGTTCAAGAAAGTGAAATCGGCCCAGAGGTGGAAGGTACTGAGAGGTCTTTTAAAGAAAGTGATATCACCCAAGAGGTGGAAGGTGCTGAGAGGTCTGTTGAAGAAAGTGATATCACCAGGGAGGTAGAAGGTGCTGAGAGATCTGTTGAAGAAAGTGATTTCAGCCAAGAGGTGGAAGATGCTGTGAGATCTGTTGAAGAAAGTGATCTCAGCAAGGTGGTGGAAGATGCTGAGAGATCCGTTGAAGAAAGTAATATCAGCCAAGAGGTGGAAGATGCAGAGAGATCTGTTCAAGAAAGTGATATCAGCAGAGTGGTGGAAGATGCTAAGATATCTGTTCAAGACAGTTATATCGGCCAAGAGGTGGAAGATGCTGAGAGATCTATTGAAGAAAGTGATATCGGTCAAGAGGTGGAAGATGCTGAGAGATCCATTGAAGAGAGTGATATCAGCAAGGTGGTGGAAGATGAGAGATCTGTTGAAGAAACTGATATCAGCCAAGAGGTGGAAGATGCTGAGAGATCTGTTGAAGAAAGCAATATCAGCAAAGTGGTGGAAGATGCTGAGAGATCTGTTCAAGAAAGTGAAATCGGCCATGAGGAAAGATCTTTTGAAGAAAGTGTTATCGCACAAGAGGTGGAAGGTGCTGAGAGATCTGTTGAAGAAACTGATATCAGCCAAGAGGTGGAAGATGCTGAGAGATCTGTTGAAGAAAGCAATATCAGCAAAGTGGTGGAAGATGCTGAGAGATTTGTTCAAGAAAGTGAAATCGGCCAAGAGCTGGAAGATACTCAGAGATCTTTTGAAGAAAGTGATATCACCCAAGAGGTGGAAGGTGCTGAGAGGTCTGTTGAAGAAAGTGATATCACCAGGGAGGTAGAAGGTGCTGAGAGATCAGTTGAAGAAAGTGATATCAGCCAAGAGGTGGAAGATGCTGTGAGATCTGTTGAAGAAAGTGATCTCAGCAAGGTGGTGGAAGATGCTGAGAGATCCGTTGAAGAAAGTGATATCAGCAAGGTGGTGGAAGATGAGAGATCTGTTGAAGAAACTGATATCAGCCAAGAGGTGGAAGATGCTGAGATATCTGTTGAAGAAAGCAATATCAGCAAAGTGGTGGAAGATGCTGAGAGATCTGTTCAAGAAAGTGAAATCGGCCATGAGGAAAGATCTTTTGAAGAAAGTGTTATCGCACAAGAGGTGGAAGGTGCTGAGAGGTCTGTTGAAGAAAGTGATATCACCAGGGAGGTAGAAGGTGCTGAGAGATCTGTTGAAGAAAGTGATATCGGCCAAGAGGTGGAAGATGCTTTGAGATCTGTTGAAGAAAGCGATCTCAGCAAGGTGGTGGAAGATGCTGAGAGATCCGTTGAAGAAAGTGATATCAGCAAGGTGGTGGAAGATGAGAGATCTGTTGAAGAAACTGATATCAGCCAAGAGGTGGAAGATGCTGAGAGATCTGTTGAAGAAAGCAATATCAGCAAAGTGGTGGAAGATGCTGAGAGATCTGTTCAAGAAAGTGAAATCGGCCATGAGGAAAGATCTTTTGAAGAAAGTGTTATCGCACAAGAGGTGGAAGGTGCTGAGAGATCTGTTGAAGAAAGTGACATCTACGAGGTGGTGGAAGATGCTGAGAGATCTGTTGAAGAAAGTGATATCACCTGGGAGGTGAAAGATGCTGAGATATCTCTTGAAGAAAGTGATATCAGCAGGAAGGTGGAAAATGCTGAGAGACCTGTTGAAGAAAGTGACATCAACGAGGTTGTGGAAGATGCTGAGAGATCTGTTGAAGAAAGTGATATCACCTGGGAGGTGAAAGATGCTGAGATATCTCTTGAAGAAAGTGATATCACCAGGGAGGTAGAAGATGCTGAGAGATCTGTTGAAGAAAGTGATATCACCAATGAGGTAGAAGATGCTGACAGATCTGTTGAAGAAAGGGATATCCGCCAAGAGGTGGACGATGCTGAGAGATCTGTTGAAGAACAGGATATCAGCAAGGAGGTTGAAGATGCTGAAAGATCTGTTGAAGAAAGTGATAGCAAGGAGGTGGAAGATGTTGAGAGATCTGTTGATGAAAGTGATCTCAGCAAGTTGGTGGAAGATGTTGAGAGATCTGTTGAAGAAAGTGATCTCAGTAAGTTGGTGGAAGATGCTGAGAGATCTGTTGAAGAAAGTGATATCAGCAAGAAGGTGGAAGATGTTGAGAGATCTGTTGATGAAAGTGATATCAGGAAGAAGGTGGAAGATGCTAAGAGATCTGTTGAAGAAAGTGACATCACCAAGTCAATTAAAGATGTTGAGAGATCTTTTGAAGACAGTTATATGAACAATGAAATGCATGCTATTGAGAGGTCTATTGAAGAAAGTGACATCATCAAAGTAATAAAAGATGCTGAGAGATCTGTTGAAGAAAGCGATGTCAGCAGTGAGATGGAAGATGTTGAGAGATCCTTTGAAGAAAGTGAGATCATCAAAGTGACAGAAGATATTGACAGATCTCTTGTAGCAAGTAACATCAGCAATGAATGGAAAGATGCTGAGAGGTGTGTTGAAGGGAGCGATTTTGGCATTGAAATCGAAAATGTTGAAAGGTTTATTGAAGAAAGTGACATTGCCAATGTGATGAAAGATGATGTGAGATCATTTGAAAATTATCCAGATATTAATGAGGATGAAAGTGCAGTCTTGAAAGAAGTTGACAGACTAGAGTTGTTTATCCAAGCAACAAAAGATACGCTCAGATTCACACATTCTAGAGTGCTGTCTGACAGTATGGCAGGAAATGGTCAAGAAAATGCAGAAAACAATGAACCTTTTGAAACTGGTTTTAATTTATTTAATGTTGCAACACCCAAGGATGTTTCACCAAATCAGGAACTTGTTGAGACATTATTTGAAGAAAGTGATATCAACAAGGTGATGGAGATTATTGAGAGATCCGAAGAAGTAAGTGACATGAACAACAGCATGAAAGATCCTGAGAGATGTGATGAAAAAACTGTTATCAGCAAGGAGATGGAAGATTATGAGAGATCTGTTGAAAAAAGTGATATCACCAGGGAGATGGAAGATGTTGAGAGATCTATTGAAAAAAGTGATATCACCAGGGAGGTGGAAGATGCTGTAAGATCTGTTGAAGAAAGTGATATCACCAGAGAGGTAGAAGGTGCTGAGATATCTGTTGAAGAAAGTGATATCGGCCAAGAGGTGGAAGATGCTGAGAGATCTGTTGAAGAAAGTGATATCGGCCAAGAGGTGGAAGGTGCTGAGAGATCTGTTGAAGAAAGTGATATCATCAAAGAGGTGGAAGATGCTGAGAGATCTGTTGAAGAAAGTGATATCAGCAAGGTGGTGGAAGATGCTGAGAGATCTGTTGAAGAAAATGATATCACCAGGAAGGTGGAAGATGCTGAGAGATTTGTTGAAGAAAGTGATCTCAGCAAGTTGGTGGAAGATGCTGAGAGATCTGTTGAAGAAAGTGATATCACCAGGGAGGTGGAAGATGCTGAGAAATGTGTTGAAGAAAGTGATATCACCAGGGAGGTAGAAGATGCTGAGATATCTTTTAAAATAAATGTCATCACCAAGTCGTCTAAAGATGTTGAGAGATTGTTTGAAGAAAGTTATATGAACAATGAAATGGAAGCTAATGAGAGGTCTATTGAAGAAAGTGACATCATCAAAGTTGTGGAAAATGTGGATATATCTGCTGAAGAGATGGAAAGTGTTGAGAAAACTGTAGAAGAAAGTGACATCTGCAAGGAAGGGACAGATACTGAGAGATCTATTGAAGAACATGATATCACCAAAGTCATGCAAGAAGCTGTGAGATCTGTTGAGAACAGTGACACGGCCAATGTTATGAAAGACACTGGGAGATCTTTTGAAGAAAGTGGCATCATCAACGAGGTGAATTATATTGAAAGATCTGTAGAAGTATGTGCCACTAGCAAAGAGAGGGAATATGTTGAGAAATCTAATGAAGAAAGTGACATCATCAAAGTTTTGAAGGATACTGAGAGATCTGTTGAAGAAAATGACACCAGAAAGGAAACAGAAGGTGTTGAGATATATACTGAAGAATGTGAATTCCACTATGAAATGAATGATGTTAAGAGATCTGTAGAAGAAATTAAGATCATCAAAGTGATGGAAAATATAGAAAGCGACATTGCGAAAGTGATAGATGATGTTGATAGATCTGTTGAAGAAAGTAACATCATTATGGAGATAGAAAGTGCTGAGAAAACTGTAGAAGAAAGTGATATCAGCGATGAGAGGACTGATTACGAAAGATGTATTGAAGAAATTGACATCAGCAAAGAGATGATGGATTCTGAGATATCTGTTGAAGAAAGTGACACTGGCAAGGTCATGAAAAATGGTGAAAGATCTGTAGGAGAAAGTGACATCATCCAGGTGTTAGAAGATATTGAGAGATCTTTTGAAGATAGTGAAGTCTGCAATGACTTGGAAGATGTTGAGAGAGATGTAGAAGAAAGTGATATCATCAGAGTGTTTAAAAGTGTACAAAATGACATCATAAAAATAAATGAAGATGTTGATAGATCTGCTGAAGAAAGTAACATCATCAAGGAGATGGACAGTGCTGAGAAAACTGTAGAAGAAAGTGACATCAGGGAGGAGATGAAAGATACTGAAAGAAGTGTTGAAGAAAGTGATGTTAGCAAGGAGATGGAAGATTCTGAGAGACCTGTTGATGAAAGCGATATTGCAAAAGTAATGAAAGATGGTGAGATAACTGTCGAAGAAAGTGACATCTTCCAGGTGTTAGAAGATGTTGAGAGATCTGTTGAAGTTAGTGATGTCTGCAATGAAGCAGAAGCTATTGTGGGATCTGTAGAAGAAAGTTATATCACCAAAGTCATGCAAGATCCTGAGAGTTCTATTGAGAATATTGACATTACCTGTGTGATGAAAGACACTGAGAAATCTTTTGAAGAAAGTAAAGTCATCAAGGAGATGGAAAGTGTTGAGAGATCTTCTGTAGAAAGTGACATCAGAGAGGAGAGGCAAGATGCTGAGAGATTTATTGAAGAAAATGACATTAGCAAGAAGATGGAACATTGTGAGAGATCTGGTGAAGAAAATGACATTGCCAAAGTGATGAAAGATGGTGAGAGATCTGCACTAGACAGTGACATTCAAGATGTTGAGAGATATGTTGAAGAAAAGTACATCAGCGACAGAACAGAAGCTATTGAGCAGTCTACTGAAGAAAGTGACATTACCAAAATCATGAAAGATGCTGAGAGAACTGTTGTAGAAAGTTATGCTAGTGAGGATATTGAAGTTTCTGAAAGACTGGCTGAGAACACTGACGCCGCTGCCAATGTGATGGAAGATGCTGAGAGATCTTTTGAAGAAAGTGACATCATCGGGGAAATGAATTATATTGACAGATTTGTGGAAGTAAGTGACAACAGCAAGGAACTGGAAGATGTTGAGAGATCTATTGAAGAAAATGATATCACCAAAATAGTGAAGGATACTGAGAGATATTTTGAAGAAAATTACATCACCAAGGAAACAGATGCAATTAAGAGATCTGTTGAAGAAAGTGATGTCAGCAAGGAAATGGAAGATGTTGAGAGGTCTGTAGGAGAAAGTAAGATCATCAGAGTGATGAAAGATGTAGACAGTGACATCATGAAAATGGCTGAAGATGTTGATAGATCTGATGAAAGTAACATTATTAAGGAGATGGAAAGTGTAGATAGATCTGAAGAAGAAAGTAACATTAAGGTGGAGAGAAAAGATGCTGAAAGGTGTGTTGAAGGAGGCGATATCAGCATTGAAATGGAAGTTGTTGAGAGATCTATTGAAGAAATTGACTTCACCGAAATAGTGAAATATGTTGAGAGATTGTCTGAAAATTATGAGGATTATTATGAGGAAGTTGAAGATGACAGTGCAATCTTTCTTGAAAAGCAGATCAGAAAATTGCATGATAATGAATTGAAGGACAGCAGGCTAGACAGTAAAGAAAGAATCACTGATAGAGAAGGCTACTACGTGCTGAATGATCCTGAAGAGCAAACATTTAAGAAATTAGAGGATTGTAAGATGGACCAAAGTACCAGTTTACAAATAGAAAACAAGTCATTTGAAAACAAGAGGGAAGAAAACGAACAAGAAGTTGACAGACTAGAGTTGTTTATCCAAGCAACAAAAGCAGAAAACATTGAACAATCTGGAACTGGTTTTGATTTACTTTATGTTGCGACATCCAAGGATATTTCACCAAAACATGATTATGTTTCACTCGGTTCGACAATGGTATCCTGTGATAGCATAGAATCTGTAGAGAAAATGTTATGCAGAATCAGTGAAAACTCTGATGGAGCTAGTGCTTTAGCACCCAGTAGTGCTCAAGTACATCAGAGTGACACCAGAGGGAAAGACATTCATTTGGATTCCAAGAAGAATAGAAAGAAAAACAAGAAGATGAAATCAGAGGCCAAGATAGAAAGCACCTTGGATGACTCTGAGAAATCTCCAGTGTCATTTACTAGGGCCTCAGAGAATTCTGTCTGTGAAGTGAGAGGCATAGCAGTAACATTAGAGAATCTGGCTGTTCAGCATAGTGGCATTGATTCAGAAGTGGGTGTAGCTGTGATGGAAATGTTGATGGCATCGTTAACTAGTTCTGAGGAAGAGTGCAGATGTCAGGAAGAAAGATCTAATGATGCGTCATGTGCTGAATTCTCACAAAAACATGAAGATACCAAGAATGGCGTTGAAATTGTGGAATCTGGAAAAAACGATAAAGGTGACTTGAATAAAGTTGACATTTCACATGTACATGACAATACTGAGAAATACGTGAAACAGCTTGTCACTTCTGACCATGCAGTGTTAGAAGAAGGCAAGATTGCCAGAAAGGAGGATGTGAAAAGCAATTATGTTATTTTTAGAGACAGTGATTCTTTGGAAAATGTGCAGCAATCATTAGGTGTTCACAGTGTGACAAGTGGGGTTATAGGAAGTAGTGAAAATGAAGTGTTGAAAAACGTAGAGGGCTCACTAAGGGATTACAAAACTGAAAAGTCAGCAAGTGTTGATAGTTCAGAACTCAAGGCTAGTTCAGATAATAGGGAAAGGGGTGTGACAGATGTTGAGAACGCTGATAATTTACATGTTTCTGTAAACACTCCTTTGGATTATGAAATTGAAACCTCATCAGACTTCTTTGTTGATAGACGAGAGAATTGGCTTCCATACACCTCTACAACCAGGGTAAGAATTATTTTAAGTGCTGCTTCTTTAAGTAGTGTATGATTTGAGTAATTGTTTCATCACTGGCTAGTTTTGATTGTTGTTGTTTACTTATCTCTTTGTTACCAGTATTTAGTAACATGAGTTTCTTAGTAACCTCTTCATATCTTATGTACTGCTGCCTACGGTTACTTCATTTTAAATGTCTGTTAGCTTCTGATTTTGTTCATTTCTTGATTAATGATCCACTGATCTTTCTCATCCAATTCTTTCTGCAAGCGTTTGTTTTCAATAACCCTTTAACAAAATGGTTACACAATTTGGCCATCTTTGTTCACTTCATTTTGTTATGGCAGCATCTATGTGCGCACATATAAATATGTAAGTTAGCATTAGGGGTCATACTTGTTACATACACATACTGTAATTTGAACTATATTTTAAGTATGTATGGTAGTTTTATTAAAAAATAATAATAATAAAAACGAAGCAGGAACTATTTCTGAACATTTCTTTATTTTTATTCATTGGACATCAATTTAGAAGTTTTTTAAACACTTAAAGACATTTAGCCGAATGTACAGATAACAGTACAGAAAGAAGAGGTGCTTACAAAGGAGAAGAAGACAACGAAAATGCTGGTGTTGGATAGAACTTACAATAAGAAAACCAGTTAACTGCATTACAAGGCTTTGGTCTGGAATCCCCAGGGTAAGAGAAATAGGAAGGGAATAAAGATGACATGGAAATACCTTGAATTAGGAAGGGAATAAAGATGACATGGAAATACCTTGAATAGATAGCACAGAACAGGGAGTCTTGGCTTTTATTTGTTGAAGCCCTGTGGTCCACAAGGAGCCCGGCACATAAAACTAGTTTGTTTTTTTAATTATGAAGAAAATGGTTCCATTCAACCTCTGATGGGTTATAATTAGGATATGTAGTGTCTCTAATTCCGATTGCAGATAATATCTTTAGTCGCTGATATTTGATCATAGTATCATTTCTCCTTTCCAGTTATTGTAAATTGAGAAAATGAAAGTGCCAGACTGTTTGTGCATGTTTTTTCCTTTGTCTTAAAATAGTAGTTTCTCTGTATCTGTCATGGTGTTAACAAGGGGGAGGAGGGTGTGAAAGCCTGGGGTGATTGGGATGACAACTATGTCACTATTTATTTGTCATTATCAGTATGTGTTACAAGAACTTCACTAGACCTACACTTTCCTGCCATGCCCTCACCAATTATTATATATTAACTATTGCTCTTGTTGCATACTGTTTTACTATACTTTTCTCTAGGTTTGTCTAATCTCAGCACCTGCTCTACAGTTATTGGGGAATTGCATGCCTGTAAATAATCTAATATTGGTATTCTCTGTTGTTCATACTTCCTACATTTTAGTAGAAATGCTCTAAATTATTTTTTGTAGACATTCTCCACTGTAATGTTCTTCTGTTCTAAAATTGCCCAATTCCAGTATAGTCTAAATAGCTTCTTATTGCTGGGGATTTTTAGTTCCTTAGATACTTGCCACATTCTTGTCAGAGACTTGAACATTTCAGACTTCTATCACATGACATTGTCCATTCATCAGTTAAAGTTCTTTTAATTAAGCTTTTGACCTGTGTTATAGACATCCCCACATTTATTTGGTTTTTTATTAGATGTTTACATAAAAGCAGTGTATCTGAGAACTGATTCAGAAGAAAAAAAAAAGGAAAATAACACAGAAGCCAGGAAATAATTTTGACAGTGGGCAAAGCACAGTTTTGGAAGATGTTCAAGACAGTTGAGATGACACTGTCTTCGCAGATCATTCACACTTCTTTTTAAATTTTTATTTCAGTGATCACAGGTAAAGTGAAATCTTTGTATTAAAAATTTACTTTCAGAAACCCAAATTAACATATATGCATTTTCTTACTTTCACCCTAATTTTGTTGCAAATAACAGTTTGTTCACAATCCTTTGTTCTTTATTGCTTGCATTCTCTTTTAAATGTCGCTACTGACATTTTTGGTTGTTGCAGAAACCTTTTTTTTTTTTTTTTTCAAAGATTATTCATCATTTTGGATGTTCTTTTTGAGATGAAAAAAAAAAAATCAAAAATAAGGGTGGTTGCATCAGCTGAAGTTGGGGGCATAAAAAAAAAACATTTTAGATTATTTTTGTTTGCCATATATTTCGTATAAGATCTTTAGGGAAAGGAAGGTAAACATGAGTCACCCAGTATTACTTCTGTGCATTAATTTGACTGCATTCACTTTTGTAGCTGCCAGAAAGGGCATTGTTCCTCTGGCTTAGTTTTTGGAGCCCTACAGAGATGCAAAGTATATCACCATCATTTCCTGGCATAATTGTAAATAACTGTAGCTAGTGGATGAGTATAAAGCCAGCAGCCTTGCTGCCTGAAAAAAAAATTGTAATTAGCAGCAGAAACAATAGAAATTTCGCCTAGAGCCATCTTCAAGTGCTTCTGCACACATTGTGAACTAGTATTAATGTATGCTATGTTGGCAAAATACAGTATGATCACTTGCTGTGCAACCCCGTGTGTGAAATATCTGAGAAGCAAGACAATAGCTAAACTATATAAAGTTAATATGATGCCTTACTTCACGAGAACCAAACCTCATTAGAGAAGATGTTGAAAATGTCCGTCGCCGGCTACCAGCCACATTTATTTCAGTGCATACATCTCTCTTTGTATGTCCATCTCTCTTTGTATGTCCATCTCTCAGTGCATACACCTCTGTCTGTGTGTCCATCTTTCAGTTTGTATGTCACAGTGTCCGTATATGTCTCTATGTGGCCTTCTCTCAGTATAAGTTCCTGCCTCACTGTATGTCCCTCTTTCAGTATGTATCACTCTCTCGCTATATTTCAGCCTCTCAGTATATGTCCTTTTCTCACTGTATGTCAGCCTCATATAATATGCCCCTCTCTCAATGAATGTCTGTCTCTATGTATATCTGTCTCTCAGTGTTTGTCCCTCACTCAGTGCATGTCTCTCTCTCTCTCTCTCTCTCTCTCTCTCTCTCTCTCTCTCTCTCTCTCTCTCTCTCTCTCTCTCTCTCTCTGTGTATATCCCACTCTCATTTTATGTCTCTCTTTGCACATGTGTCCCACTCAGCTTATATCTTTCAGCATACGTGCCTTTCTTAGTTTTTCTCTCTGTAGGCCATGCAGCTGCTGCCCTGGCAAAATAAAAATACAAAATTAGGAATCTACCCATCGCAAAAATACTTATAGAATGTGTGATTCTTGTATACATACATTGGGATCCTCACTGGTGTTACGGAGTTTGTGCACTGTGTTGAAATCCTCCTTGTGTGATCTAAGGGAGGAGATTGGAGCACTAATGGAGATGTCTGTGTGCAATGAAGATGGTCCTTAAAAACCAAATCAAACTCTCTGTACTCTCTGTATATGAACCTCTCTCTCTCCGTGTATGTCTCTCTGTCAGTGTATGTCTGTGTCTCTCTCTCTATCAGTGTATGTCTCTCTGTCAGGGTAAACCCCTCTCTTAATGTATGCCAAGTATCACTTTATGTCAATATGTCATTGTATTTCACTGTCAAGTGGATGTCACATTGTCAAGTGTATATGTCACTGTGTGACAGTGTCGGTGTTCCTTCTCTTGTATTTCAACTAGGTGCTTGAGGCAGGCCTAGTTATTAATCTATGTGGTCATATTTCCTTCCTTGACCTATCTTCCAAGTAGAGCTATCTCTTTGACTGGCCCTTTTCGCCAGAGATGGTGATTCCTGGATGAGATAAGGTTCATCTCTTTCAACCCAGACCACGTTCTTCTCTCCTTGTTGTTATAGCGACTTCCTTGTACTAGTGGTTTTAAGGCTATATATGCTATATAGGTTTAACTCTTTCTCGCATACCCACTCCACATCCTTTTTATTGATTAAACCAACTTGAGTGTTGCATTTCCAAACATAATGGCTTTTATTTACATAACATGTGTTCCACAATTCTTTTCTCATAAGGGTATGTTTCAATCTCCCTTTTATCCAGGCCTCCAGACTTAGGCTCAATGTATTTTTTCCAAGGTATATCTTATATGAGAGAGCGCATGAAATGTTTCATAAATGTCAGATACAACTGTGGTGGCGTCTTCATACTTACTCTTATATGAGAGAGCGCATGAGATGTTTCATGAATGTCAGTGCTGTAAACCAGTTGTTCAACATATTCTTGTTTAATGACGATGCCTCATCTTCTTTGTATGACAGCCCATCCTGGCTATCTGATAATAAAAGTTATCCACTTTTTAAGCTTTAATTATGCCTTTGCTTCAATAGTCTCTTCTGTAGCTCGCTCCCTTAAATATGAGCGACATTAGCCTGCGACAATATGTTGAGCGTGTTTCTAAAAAAAACATGTCTCTCTTCACATAAGTTAAGCATAATTAGAGTCAAAGACCTCTTACCGTAATATACAGAAGTCCGTTACCTATCACTGTCCTACTAGCACCACCTATGAGCTAATCCTATGTTTAACAGCACAAATTATCAATCAAATCTAAGTGTTCTCCTGAATTCCTATCACTACATTTCTATATCTAGCTATTTCTGTAGACCTTCTGCAAACCGCAGGTTTCACATTTCTTGAGCGCCCAGCGCGATACGTCTACCCTGGTTGAGGTTTCTGGAGCGACTAATCTCTTTTTCCCTTCAATTTATTCCCATGATCCTCAGTTCACTCACCTAATCTCACCTTTCACGCTTTTAACCCTACTCTGTCAACCCCGTGAACTGTGCTACATAACTGTTTATATTTCGCTCACTTTTCACGTGCGTTTATTCTGCTCTCTGTTCTCTTAACTGTAAAGGGCGCTAATAATATTGTTATCTCCCTTAGTGATTTTTACCTTAGTTTCATTTATCCTTCTATATCTTTACTAAAATTAATCTGATATGCAAAGTTGGTAAACTCTAATGATGTATACTTAGATTACTTTAAAGTCTAAAAAGGTTCCCTCCCTTACTAAAAAATATTACATTCGTTAACTTTTATCTCCCATCTTAGGAATAAATAACTTAATACTCATATTATTCAAATTTCTAAAACCATATTCTCATACTTTGTTATATTAACGACCCAAAATTACTGTTCAACTGACTTTAAACTCAGCACTAATAATGCTGCAAAAACCCCACGGTGACAACTGTATCAGCATATGCATCAGTATATATCATCATCATCATTTTCTGTTGTGCTCCTTATGGAGCATGGACCCAGCCCTGTAGTCAGTCTCCTTGCAGGAAGCCTGTAGCAAACATTCACATGCCTCACCAGGGACCCAAGAAATAGTTCTTCTTATCAGAAATTCCTCTTATCCAGATAAGAGTTCAAGCATATGGTAATGCATTTACAACGTACAATACAATAATGAATTAGCGTTGAATACGACAGATGTATGACACAGAAAATATGTAAATCACCAAAAGTGTTAATGTACAAAGTTGGCACAAATATCTAGAGAATAACAGCACTTTTTACACTTTGAAATGAAAATGCTGCAATTTTCCTTAGTATCTTAGTACCCGTACTGGAGTTAATAAAAATGTCTTTCCATGACATCCTTAAATTCAAAGAAATGATAAATTTAATCATCTTGGCATCCAGCCTGCATTATATACATGTTAATTTTATCCATGCAATTTGAAACTTCCATTTGTGAAACAGTTTGCACTGGCAACCCAGTCATCATCATCATCTCCATCTAGGTCAGGACTGGAAATGACAGAAGATGAAACTGTTGGCATACACATCCCTAGAATATCAGCACTGGCAAGGCTAGCACTACATGTAGTAACAATATCATTGTCAATGTTGACAAAATCTTCTGCTGAAATGTTCAGTTCCTGATATAGTCGATGAAGCAAAGGTTCCACAGAAGTTTCAATTATAATACTGCCATTACAAGTATTTGATACAACCGTGTTTTCATCATCTGTATCATCTCCAACTTTAAAGCCTGCTTTTCGAAAACAGTTTGCAATAGTCACAGGCAACACTTTACCCCATACAGATTTCAACATAACAATAGCGTCCAGAAGGGATATCTTGAAGTCTTCAGCAACCAAGTCTGCATCAATGTGACCTACAAGTTTGGACAACATTGCTGACCTATAATGAACCTTCAGATTTTGAATAATACCTTGGTCACAAGGCTGAAGTTTGGATGTCGCATTTGGTGGTAAAAATAAAAGTTCTGTTGCTTTTAGATTTTGAACATTTAGGTGGGCTGAACAGTTGTCAAGCACCAAAAGAACTTTGCGATGTTGACGTTCCATAGAATGATCAAATGCATGTAGCCACTTGGTGAAAATGTCTGATGTCATCCAGGCTTTTGAATTAGCTGCATAATCAACACACAATTTTTTCAAACCTTTAAAACAGCGTAGATTTTTGAATTTACCGATTACAAGTAGGCCTTAATGGCAATTTTTCTGAACCATCCATATTTGTACACACAACAATTGTGATTCTTTCTTTCGATTCCCCCCCCCCCCCCCCCCAATGACACTTTACATTTCTGAAGGAAAAAATCTTGTCAGGCAGCAATCTCCAAAACAATCCAGCTTCATCAGCATTAAACACATCAGCGGAATTATACCTACTCATGGCTGGTTTTAGCACCTCCTCCGTCCATGATTCGGTAGTCGTTTCATTAACAGAATGCCTTTCCCCACACAAAGCTTTGTAAGTAATGTAATGCCGTTTTTTAAAACGACCCAACCAACCAGGACTACATTTCCAGCCAGTCCGACCTTCCAGAAGTGCTAACTCTTCTGCCTTTGCAGTTAATATAGGTCCATTTACACGAACATTTGCTGATCTCGCCATGGTGAACCATTTTAGGAGTGCCGTGTCAACCACATCACACGCCGCTTTTCGGTTCTTCATTCTGTGACAATCAACTTGTCCACCATAAAACATTTTTCTGTACCGATCCTTATTTTTTATGATTCCTGAAAGCGTTGATTTTGGAATGTCGAATTCCTTTGCTATTTCCATTTTCTTTTTGCCACTTCTTGTAATAGCTCAATCTTTCTTTTCAAAGATATGGATTTTAACTTTCCAGCCATTTTTAGAGAGGGGAAATAACTCAAATTCTAACACCGACAAAGCGTGCAATTTCCGAAAATAGCCGAAAAGTTGTACAAATTTCCAAGTACTGTATTTGAAAAAAGTTCGCCTTAAGCAGATCAAATTATATAGTCGGGACACGTTTAATCGTTCGGCATATCCGAAAATTCGTGATGAACGGATTCTGCTTAACCGGACATTGTTTACAAAGACAAAGAAGAAAAATTGCCGGGGATAAACAAATTGTTCTTCACAACAGAAATTCGCCACATCCGAGATCGCCTTAAGCGGTCTGCACTGTATCACTAAACTGATTTAAAACACTGTCATTTTGATATATATCAGCGTATGTTACTGAGCTGACGTATTTTTCACTGTATGTCACTTTCAGTGTGTGTCACTCACTGAGCTGATGTATCCACAATGTGTCAGCGTTTACCACTGTACATCACTTGTCACTGTGTTAGCATGTGTCTCTGACATGATGTAACCTTCTTCACTGTATTTTATATATATATATAGATGTACGTCACTTTCATTGTCTCTCTGCATCACAGTGGCAGTGTGTGTCATTGAGTTGATGTACCTCCCTGTCATTGTGTCTGTTTATGTCACTGAGCTGATGATTCTAAGGTAGTTGTCTGAAACTCCATTAACCAGGGCAGTTATTATCATGGACTCTCAGTCCTTGCCTCAGTAGGTCCAAAATGGATGGCTATGACATGAATGGAGAACATACATAGAAGCATCAAACTTTCAGGAACTGGTGTGGATCTACTGCTGTGGTCATGCTGGGTTATGCGGCAGTGAGAGAGCTGACAGACTAGCCTCCAGAGCATCCATTATGGTGATGCTGGATGTGGACAAGGAAGAGACACTAAATATAATTAACGATAACCTTTTAGTGAACAACACTGCAGTTGATGAATCAACATGGCTAAGATTACAGGAGTTTGTCAATCAAACATAAGACTAGCAGGGATGGACAAATGAGAGGATACATCAGGCATATATTCAGCCATTGCAGTGCACTACAGTTACAGTCATCACTCATACCCTTCGGTATTTGCTGAGGGAGACTGAGAACCTATTGGTTTGCCTAGAGTGCAATGGTATCATTTATGAATAAGTATGTGTGTTACTGATTTGAAATCAGAGGCACATCTTCAATCCAACCTGCAAGTCTGGAAGGAAGAGCTGGAGAAGAGAGGGATGATCATAAGCAGCTCGAAAACAAAAACCATGGTGATATCACAAGAGGAAAGAAGACATCAGGTTAAGCTGGTAGAACAGGTCCTGGAGCAGGTCGACCACTTTAAATACCTTGCAGCTGTCATAGACCGGAAGGGAGGCATCAAAGAAGGCTACCCGAAGAGCAGCAGCTGGGAGACTTTTTCAAGCCATAAATCGAGGATTCCTCAGCAAAAAAGAAGTTGGTAAGAAGATGAAGATGGCTGTATACCGCTCCACCTATGTCCCAGTCTTGACGTATGGATGCGAGTCATGGGCAGTGACTACAACCCACAAAAGCCAGATCCAAACCTCAGAAATGAGGTATCTGAGGAAGGTGGTTGAAGTAACAAGAAGAGACATGGTCCGCAACCAGACGATAAATCAAGGCCTAAAAACCCAACCCCTGCAGACCCAAGTAGAACAGTCCCAACTGAGATGGTTTGGCCATGTCTGCAGAATGGGAGAAGATCGGCTACCACGACAAGCATGGGAAACCAAGAGCCAGGGATCCAGACCTCTAGGACGAGACAGAGTCCGCTGGGAGGACAATATTAGATAGTCTTTGAAGGACCGAGGACTAGAATGGAACCAAGCCAGGAGGAAGGCAGCCGATAGAATAGTATGGCGCTCTCTCTTACAAATCTCTACACCTCATGGTAGAAGAAGAACGAATAAGTAATTAAGTTACTGATTTGGTGTTCTTCACTGTCACTCTGTAAATGTCAATTAGCTAATGTACATGTCACTATGTCGGTGAATATTACCAAGTATCTAATATCATCCATCACATTGTCAGTGTGTGTCACTGTTGGTGAATGCTACTGTATGTTGCTCTGTTGGTGTATAATCCTATCATTTTGTTGATGTGAAATCGTTTGTTCACATATCTCGTTATTTCTTGCTATCGTTATTCTGTTTTGCTAATTTTTTTATTTTCTTACATCTATTTTCATTTGTGTTGCTCCAATTAGTTCTTCTACCATCTTCCTTTCACCTGCTTAATCCATTCAGTTTATAAGGAATACTGTGTTATATAAATGGCTTTATTGCGATTCATACAGGAACATTTGGTTGGAAAGTATAAAGCTGTTTTCCTACTGAAATTAGTAATATTCAGTGACTTGCAACAAATGTCAAGTGTGTGTCATTTTGTAGGTGCTAGACATAACGTTTATATTAACACAGTCCATGTCTGGATAACAGTATTTACAGAGACATGAGTAAAGTATCCATGGATAAAATTTAGTTGCCCTCTCATTGTACATTAATTTTGTCAAAACTCTGCATTACTGAATGGTGTAAGAACAACAGCTTGTTAAAATTCATGTTTATGCTTTAATGTGTTGATGTCATGAATTTTTCAGCATCTTCTGGAAGATGTCATCAGAAATAAATCTCGAGCTGAACAGATTGTGGCTGAGAATCCACTTGTCGGTCAGGAACATGGTGCACAAGATTCTACATCCTCATCAGGAATGGCAGCCTTCATCCCAGCAGGTCGTATTATGTCAGAAATGGCTCTGCTGGAAACAGCAGCCCAAGACCAGCTGGAGAGTCTGAAGTTGGCAGTAACAGAGGATGAGAAATACAAGACTGAGATTCACAGCCTGAAAACTTCCATCGCTGAGGCCAAAGAAAAGCTGGAGAATTCTACTATCACTGTCACAGGTGTGAGGGAACTGAAGCAGAATATCAGTGAACACAGTGTATGTATCTGACTTTCTATTTTTGGCATGTCATGCATGTTGTAAAACAGGTTGTCTCCTGAACTAGTGATTGAGTGCTTGTGTAAAACAAACTATGACATACCTGGCAGGACTATCAGCAAACAATGAAAACTTGTGTGAAACAGATTATGATATAATGGGTAGCCCTGTCAGCAAATAATATGTAAATACTAGTGTAATACAAACTGTGATATAACAGGTAACAAGATAAAAGTAGTGTCATAGCACATACTGCCCTAGAGGAGTGAAGTGTTAGAGATTTCACCATGCTAGATCCAGCTTTATAAAGTGAGGTGACCAATTCCCTTCAGCTGTCTTCACCTTCTCTAACTCAAGAGCAGAGTCAGGTACCCATTTACAGCTAGGTAGACTGGAGTGTGATTCTATCAGGTTTCTATCCCAGAACCTGGTAACTCTGCCGCTATAGGAAGATGCTTTATCTGCTTAGCCAATCAGATGCTTATATAACTGGTAGCATTGTCAGTAACCAATAAATACTTGTGTGATATAGACCTGGTAATTAACGTCCATTGACTAAGGACGTTTATTAAGACATCTGGCAATAATTTATATCATACTGTAAGCAGACTTAATGTTTGTAAAATTCTTGGATAGCATATCCAATCCAACAAAAGGTAGTTAAAATACCAGCATCTGAAGGGAAGAGATAGACATTACAGTCTATGTTTAAATGCTAGTGTGTTAGAAACACTGTCAATCAACCTGAAAATACGAGTATGTGAATGGAGGGAGTAGACACCATAACTCATACATTTTTAAAAAAATCTTATAAATTAGACATGAAATAAATATATTGACAGTATTTTTGTTTGTGTGACAGAAATTAACTGCCACTGTCAGTAACATTAGTACTGGTTATACATTAAATGCATGCTCAAATGAACCTTAGTGTATGACCATGTTAGTTATTTAATAATGTTTATTATAGTGTAACATTCTTTTTTTAATCTACTGCTAATGGCATTAAGCGACACAATGGGATTGGTTAATTACTTGTCTCAATTCTACTGCACATACACTTTGCTGTCATGTGTTTATTTAAGATGTCTGCCACTCTCTTGATAATCTTCCTTTGGGTCATCCTATATACCTGGTCTTTTTCATTTTGAGGTTGTTTCGTTTTATGTCCATATTCCGTATTGCTGGTTAGGATTCACCCTCCCAGTTTGTCAGATCAACATATTATTTGTTTCTTAAAATATTCTTCATGGGACTGTTCCAACTTCATTTCTTACTTGTTTTATTAGCCACTTTTCTTAAACTTTTCTGATGATTGGACAAGAGGAATGATGCCAAAATTCAATAGTGGTAATTAAACATGTTACTTAAAATTACAGACACTAAATATCCCAGTTATAACCCATTAGAGGTTGAACAGAATAGTTTACTTCATTATTTAAATTTAATCTAATGATCTTTCTTTCTTGTTCTTTAATTTGTGTCCAGGTTTTTCATGGAAAGCACAATTGTTTTTTTGTTGTCATTTGGGTCTTTGGATGCTTCACAGTTGAGTTGAACTGATCATTTACTTTATCGGCTTGTTCAAGTCTCACTTCAATCTTGTCAGTCTAATCCACTGTCTGTGATGAACATAGAGTTAAGCTTTATGAACTCTTTATTTGACCAACTTTATTTCTCTCTTTGCATTTTCCTTCTTGTCACGAAGTGGATTTAAGTTTAGAGTTTGTCTGTGTATAGACAAAGACACTAGTTATGAGAAAGTCTGAGAAGATAGATTTTGTGTGAGAAATGACAGTGAATGTGGAAAGATGAGACTTATAGCTTCGAGGGTGAGAACCGAGATTGACTCTCCCTCGCCACTCGTGACCTAAGTACTAACTATGGTCTCACCACCTCTGACTATTATAAAGGAGATAAGGTTTCACTAAAGTCCACAGACACCACTATACAGACAAGCATATACGTACAGTATAGTTATAGAGAAACTGATCCAGTGTACATTTTATAGTTTTATTAGACAAATTTTAAAAAATCAAATAACACAGAAAAATAAATAACCTGCGAGGTCGCACAAACCTGGAAAAAGAACAATTAAAATGTCAGACCCTTATACACAAACACGTCCACCCTCTCCTTCACCTGCATGGAAAAGAACAAAGGATTAAACACAATCTAATTGGTGGGGTTCTCTAACTTGAGAGCCACCTCTCCTAACTATCCTATTCTTATTTAAATCTAATCCTCTGTCCTGCTGCAGACGTATACCTAAATGTCTACACAAATCTGGAAAAAGAAAACCACTATATGATGTCCTACACAACTACCACCTGTACCACAAGCACTGATCCACTAACGGACTATTCGGTGCTGACTCAGAGGCTGACCTCTAACTCTGTCTATCAAAACTATCTAACTTCTTGCTCTCCTCTGCTACTGCTCAGTGTCTCTCTGACACAGCTGTCTTCGGCTGAGTGGCGTCTCCGTTACGCCCCTCTTCTTGATAGCATTCGGAAAGGAATGATTTCCTTTTCTCCTTCCCAAACTACAGATGCTGATGACTTTGGTATTAATACGATGGACTAGACTCGGGATATAGATGCTTCCCTGCTGCTGAAAACAACTTCTCTCAACTGCCCGTTAACCTCTTCAGGTTTAGGACAAACGACTTTATTATGGTCGTATAAAAACCAACAACACCAGGCCACGCCTATGTAGTGTGTTATAATGAGCTAAGAGCTCCGGATTTTTAGAAACCATTCCTGCTGAAGACAGTGCTTCACTGCATGAGAACTTTGTTTTTTTAATGGTGCAGACGTACTGGGCACCGGTATTTTCCACGTCACCAGTTCTCTTCACCTCTGGCGATGTCTCGACCTTCTACTCTTGAGAAGGCCAAGTACCTTGGCAAGTTGTAGGGCAGTTTACAACCCTCCCTGTGTGCCGTGAAAATGCTGTAAAACGAAATAATAACAACAGATATACAACACGTCAAAATATTCTCATCTCTAGCACATAAACACCCTAAATAAATACATCTCCTGTCTTTCCCCTAAAGTAATACCTCTCCCCTACACAAATCTACGCACAAGCGATAAACAAAAATTCCTACCCAAGGGTCAACTAATCTACCGTCTCTTTCCCCACTCCCACTTAATATCTGTCTGTTATTTGAACTCCCAGACACAGACTGACCTAATCTGTTACGCTAGGCTAGTCTAGCCTCAGGCGTCAAAACATTTACTTTGTTGAAGCGAACCATTCCCCAGTAAAATTCCTAGGCCCTACTTTTTACGACTGACCCGAGAAGGTTATCAAATAACACAATATTAAACACACTGTTACGACCCCATCTCAGTAATATAAAATTCTCTTCACCCCTGTCTCCTGACGACACACAAATTAATACACAATTAAATAAAATACACAAATATGCTCGCGTATACATACACTGCAACTTATCATAATAAAATTGCGATTATACGGCCGTTATAATTGCCTATTACAGAGCGCCCGTTTATCTAAGTGCTTATCCTCTTACAGTTAATATCTCAAAAATATCTATTCACAGAAAACTTATATGCACAACTTACATTTTTATTATTTCTAAAAGCAATTGATGGCACTTCTGTCTAATTAAATTAAATTAACTCCCCGAAGAAAACTTTACTTTAACGTGCTAAGATTTTACAGACTATCTACGACGCTAATAAGTTTATAACTAACTATCCACGACGCTAATTAAGATGTAAACAAACCCAAAATATCGAATATCTCTCGCTGAGCAATTTATAACTCGCTGAGCAAACGATTCACGGCAGATTTTCTTGAGACAGAGAGAGGGCTAAAGACTAAGACTCTGTTATTTATCATAGAAAACCGACGCTATAACCCACGCCATGAGTCATCGCATGGTGTTCCTCTAGGCCCGCCCTAGACTAATAATATTCCTGCATTTAAATAAACTCTGACCTCCACCAATGATATCGTAAACTAACTCATGAGTCATGTTTATGTTGCTCACGTGCAACGGATTGCGTCATGTTAGCTAATTGTTTCGGACCGTTTTTCGTTATCAGAAGAAATATGATTGGTTCGTCGTAGGTTCAGCGTACCTGGGTTGTGGTTTCTACACACACACCCCCCGTTTAAACCGGGCCGGTGTTCCTAACGTCGGAAAATTTTACCCAGCCTAATAATATAACTCAAACACCTAATAAAATAAAATGCACGCAATTACTTACAGAGCGAAGAGGACTGGGGCGAAATTAAAATTAAAAACCCCCAGTAACTCCTCTTAAACGAACTCAATTAATTACATGGAGAAAATGACTGGGACAAGTTGAAAATAAAATCACAGTAAATCCTCGCACTTCTTCTTCCAGTGTTTTTTCTTCTTCTTTCAGTGTTTTTTCTTCTTCTTTCAGTGTTTTTTCTTCTTCTTTCAGTGTTTTTTCTTCTTCTTCCAGTGTTTTTTCTTCTTCTTTCAGTGTTTTTTCTTCTTCTTTCAGTGTTTTTTCTTCTTCTTTCAGTGTTTGTCTTCTTCTTTCAGTGTTTTTTCTTCTTCTTTCAGTGTTTGTCTTCTTCTTTCAGTGTTTTTTCTTCTTCTTTCAGTGTTTTTTCTTCTTCTTTCAGTGTTTTTTCTTCTTCTTTTGGCATTTTTCTTCTTCTTTCCTTCCCTTGTTTGCTCCTTATGGAGCATGTGTCCACTACTACAGTAGCACCCATTTAGGAAGCCTGTACCACAGCACTCATGTGCTTTTACAGTGTTGGTTTTTGTAACAATTAGTTTTATGTGGTGATGTTTCTAGACCCATGCACATCGTCACCTTAGTTACCTTTTACAATACAACATGCCTGGTGGGAGCTGTAGTCATATTCTGTCTCTATCTGATTTGAGACTGCTGGGGACTACATGGCACTCTTGACATTTACATACATGCCAACTTGTACAGGTCACCCATTTTCTGTACCGGTTTTTTTCATATTTAGATCTGGATAGCTGTACATACTTTCTGTACAGGTTTTTCGCCTAATTATTAACACTTTGCAGTTTCATTTGCCCGAAAAATGCCAGCACACAATGTCTAAAGAGTGTAATGTAGATTATTAAAGGACCTAAACATTTGACTGATTTGGGGGGGGATCCTTATAATGATCAGATTGTCTCTATTTGTAATGCTCCATAACAAGTTCCATATCATATCATACATGAAGAATTATACAAAATGTGCTCAATGCAAAGCAGGAAAAATGTTCTCTTGTTTTCTCAAAGAACAAAACGGTCATTGTATGGGTTTTTTTTTCTGTATTTGCATGGTTATTTTTTTTTGGTACAGGTTTTTCAGATTTTTTTGTACAGGTTTTTCGTCTCCGGGGGTTGGCATGTATGCCTTTAACTAATTGTTAGTAATTCTTTTCTCTGAGCTGGCCTTCATGACATGCTACAGGGTTGCTAATGTTTAGAAGATTTATACATTTCTACAATTAATGTTATGGGGAATGATGAACTGTTATCAAAGATGTTTAAATATAAGTACATTACTAACCAGACTGTCAAACCTTGTAATAGTAATGACAGAATAATGTAGTTTCCAAACCCTACGACACATTAGGGAAGTTGTGTATGGATGAATTATATATCATATAAGGCAGTTCTAGTTCTAAATTAATATGAAACAAATATAAAGGTATGTTATCAGGCACTCGCAGGAAATAAAGAAGTAGAACACCAGACAACAGAAAAACAACAGACATGAGTGGCTTACCCAGGATTTGAACACTGGACCTTCCGTGCGACAACCCCGCCTAGCCATGCAAGCGAATCACACTATCCGCCCTGCCATCTACGCATCATCAAAAATGATGTTTCAATGGCAGGTCGGATAGTGTGATTCGCTTGCATGGCTAGGCGGGGTTGTCGCACGGAAGGTCCAGTGTTCAAATCCTGGGTAAGCCACTCATGTCTGTTGTTTTTCTGTTGTCTGGTGTTCTACTTCTTTATTTCCTGCGAGTGCCTGATAACATACCTTTATATTTGTTTCATATTAATTTACTGTTTACAGGCCTCGGGTTTCCCTCCCTTATGTGTAATAAATGTTTATACAATACCAAACCTACCCACTATCCTGTTCTCACTGTTCTAGTCTACTATCATTTACTGGACACAGTATTAAGGTCCTTGTCTTGTTGGATTCGGCCTATACTGCTTGATAGAAATACAACAGAAGTGATTGCGTCATTAATAGGCTGAACTGCCCATGGTGGACTTCTGGTGTCATGTATTGTGGTTCGCACTGTTGACCTGCCATTGAAACATCATTTTTGATGATGCGTAGATGGCAGGGCGGATAGTGTGATTCGCTTGCATGGCTAGGCGGGGTTGTCGCACGGAAGGTCCAGTGTTCAAATCCTGGGTAAGCCACTCATGTCTGTTGTTTTTCTGTTGTCTGGTGTTCTACTTCTTTATTTCCTGCGAGTGCCTGATAACATACCTTTATATTTGTTTCATATTAATTTACTGTTTACAGGCCTCGGGTTTCCCTCCCTTATGTGTAATAAACAGTTCTAGTTCTGGGATCCCAAGGATAACAGAGGAAAGGGAGAAAGAAAAACACATAGAGAAGAAAGCTAGAGACAGAAATAAATGGGATTACGAAGGCTGGCATACATTTGATGTTGGCCAATACTATTTATCCATGAAATTAACACTTGTCTCTCGTAACCAATCAACAGTCACGTTAGATTAAGTGTCAAGGCTTTATTTTTATAGAATACTCTGCTGGCTGATGTAGGTGCATATTTTTTCTATGTTTCATTCTTGTTCTGGAACATCTGATTAATTACTTCTCTGGTCAAGTTGTGCCACCTGTATCTTTTAAGGTCATTGTAATCTTCGCTGCCATTTTGTTTCCAGCACCCCGCCTTCTCAGTCCAATAAAGTCCATTAAATATGTAGTGTTACTTTATAATTTTACTGATAATCTCTTATCCAAAGTACCTAGGACATGTTTTTTCCTCATAACTAGAAGTATAAAACACCAACAAAAAATCTACTTATATTCATTTAAAATATCACAACAGAATAAGTAATGTTCTTCCTTCAGAATAAAGGTTATTGGCTTAGTTAATGCGTATCTGCTACTAGAGAAAGGAAACATCTTAGGAGACATCATCAGAAATATGTAATGAACAAACTAAGGAAATGTAACACACATGAAGTTTAACACCGTCTTAGAGGCATTTTGAAAAGTTCTTGCACAAAAGTTGTTTCTTGATGTGGTCTGTGCTTAGTTTTGATGTAGTTATAATCACATTTAGCACACTAGGAGTACATCATCAAATATTATCGGCAGAATTCTTTGTGGTAGTAACAGTTTATAGGTGCATTGCTCTTCTATTAACCTTGTTCACACTGAACCCTAGTCTTCCATCATGACTATATTTCCCACCACCAAAACACTTGAGCACAATGATACAGAGTTGGTGGTCTGTCTCAGGCTTCTATCATGGCCACATGGCTTCTCCCTGAAAGGTGTTGGTGAAGGCCATGCTATCTTTCGGCGCCTCACGTTGAGCTGACTTTTTTGGAGTCTACTATTTCTTTGTTTTCTCCAAATCAGCACTTGTCTATTTGTATGATTTTTAATTTGTTGAATAGATGGCGTTTAATCCTGCAGCGACTGGTTCTCAGTCTGAAAATGATTCCTTTTTTTCCTTCATGGTAAGGAGTAATTTGCTTCTGTTGTTATCTTACTTTTGGTGTTCTCTATGCCCTAAAATTCATTGAAGCTGTTTTTTATTATCAATTTTATCTCTTTATATCCACTTATTGCTAGGGGCTCTATCTCTGGTATAATGAAAATGAGTTTTTTTTTTTTTTTTTTTTGTGTGTGTGGGCAAAGTAGCTTCTGAGGAGTCTACCCCAGCGATATCCTTTCAGTCTAAGTCTGTTATTTAGTGGGTGATTTGTAAACCTTTTAAATTAATCTGCTTGTTTCTGTGAAGTCTCTTCCATCATACATGGGTCGTAGTTTTATCTTCTTGATCATTGCATTTATTGGTGCTCATTTCATTGCTCCAGTAATGACTGTCTAAGCCTGGTTTTGTATTCTGGCTGTTTTGTCAAAGTTGATTTTAAAACAGTTGCCTAGCCTTAGATTCCATAGTGCTGTGCTGGTCTAACATTTCCTGTATGTTACAGTTTTTGTATATGATGGTCCAATTTAATAATTACATTTATCTTAATGCTATATTTCACTGTTTCTTGCCCTAATGCACTTTGAAATCTTTTAAAACATGATCTAGTTGAAAACTGTTTGTAAAGTAGTTTTTTTTTTTTAAATTGAAGCAATACTAAAGCTCCATTTTTATTTCTACTTTGAAAAAAGAAGGATATCCTAGAACCAGATTCCTGTGAAGGAAGCGATTCCTTTGAGATCAAGTTAACACCTTTTGGACAATCACTTCAACAAATACAGACAGAGAATATAGTGAAACAACTTCATCTGTCAAGAAGTACACTCCAGGGACAGGTGTGTTGTTTGCTTATCCTGTGTGACAAGAATGACAACCTCTTTGTTAAAGGATTGAAATAATTATTATACTCAGCCAGAAATTAATTTGACTCATGTATCTATTAACGCAGTAGTTATGATAGGTCTGTTTTATGTAAAAATTCTTCCTCCCTATTGTGCATTCACCTCCGTCTCAGCCTACCTGAGATTGTTTACTTTACTGCTGTCATTCAGTATATTTGTGCATGTGATAATGAACTCCTGTTTGCACTGAATTGTAAGCATTGTTCTGTAGATTGAATTTTTGGGGTGTGTAAACTTTAGTTCTCGTTTTGTTCATATTTAGAGCATTCTGAATTAGAGCTTTGATACATGAATTTTTGTCATTGTGGATAACTTACCAGTCACTTGGAAAGCTTTGTTAACACATTAACTACTGCAAGCCGGTGGGATCGGCTTTTGAAATCCTATCATTTGGACCGCAAGCAGCTCAGAGCGTCGATCTAATTTTAGTAATAAAACGAATGAAAAATTTACTGAAACACTTTCTGATCTGGTTTGAAATTTTAAGTTGCTACCGGAAAACAAAATTACCAAAGCATGGTTGTTGTAGAACACTGGAAAATTGATATTATGTTCATGTTTTTCAGCGTTTTGGGTTAGTTACCAAATCGTGTAAAACTGTTTACCATGGCAACTAGTGATAGGACCACAAAAAATGCTTGTACATCTTTGTCTAACGGCTGAATAGGCTAGAAACTTGTTTCAACAATTGACTGATAGATCTAGCGACGACGACAAAAGTGAAAACGGTTTGCACATTGATTGAAATAGGGATTTTGATAGAGATGGGGCGCAAGCAGTTATAATTGTGAAAATATTGCAAGTCCTCGGCCATCAGAGGGCCGTTAAATAGCAACAACCTCTATTAGAGTTACAAATGGTGCTTATTGTAATAGTACATTCATTTATCTTTAAAATGACGTGTAATTCATAAAAATCTGTAAACAATTGCGAAAACTACCGCTTACTTTGTGCAAACACCTACAGGATAAAAATGGGAAAAAAATTTAATTCGGCCACAGTGTGTTTTTCAATTCGGTAGTTAATGTGTTAAAAAAACCAAGCATGTAGTTGTTACTGATGATGCCTGAGACAGAATGAAAAATCTCATTAAAGTGGCACAGAAATCCAGGTTTACTGGCAGTGACACTGTTTTTATCAGAAACATTTCTCCTAAAGGCAACCCTTGGTTACGGAGACCCACATGTATCATCAGACACATACACCCATGCGCTAGTGAGGCCTGCAAGCGACGTGAAGAATAATAGCACTGTATGTACTAGATATGTCGTAGGAGGTGAATAAGGAGGGTTAGTCATGGGGTCGACCACCCCATCCTGTAGAAATTTAAAGTTTAAAAAAAAAATTATTTTTAAACAATATGAACATGTCATCCAAAACAAGTAATTCAAATAATTCAACACAATCATGCAAGAAGAGTGAAGGTCTTGTTTTATTGAGATTTATGACATAGTCCAGAGACAGCCTGAAGGAGTTTGAACTGCTGACCACTTTTTAATTTAAGAAAAGTCTCCAGACTGGGCATCTGGAATGCTCAAACACAAAATTAACAAAGGAAAACCGCATAGGTGGCAGCAAAAATGAGGAACTATAAAACTGACATCCTAGTATTGCACAAAACAAGATTAAAGGTAATAGAAAGGAAGAAATTGAACACAGTGATGGTGTTGTCATCAAGACATGAGGAAGAAAGTGCACACCGTAATGAAGGTGTGGCTGTAGTGCTGTTAAAGGAAGCACAAGAAGCACTTATAGAAAGCGAAGCACTATCAACAACATTCAAAACTGCCAAAAGGGAAATAAAGATGAACATCATCCAATGTTATGCATCAACTAATGGCCAAGGAAAATCTATGAAAGAAGAATTTTACCCCAGCTTTCAGAATGTCACTGACTAAATGAGAAGTAAGCCATATTACAATCTTGATGTGTCTGTCTATTTCTCTCTCTCATTTTATCACATAACCACATACATAAACATACATTGCAACAGATATGTACAGATAGCACAGCATGCAAACATACACAACACAGCATATTAGCATGTGAGCATGCATATATACATTAATTAATTAATTGTTATGGATCCCAGGCTTAATGTGTATGTGTGTATATATATGTATGTGTGTCTGTATGTGCTTTGGTGCAGACTTCCTGCAAAGGGACCAGCTGCAGTGGTGGCTCCATGCTCCATGGGGTGCAACAAGAAACATGATGATGTTATTTATGTATTTTATGTTGTAATCACACGCATACAGACATATTTTATTATTATTTACTCATACATATATACTACAGCATATTTATCATAACCAGACACACATATATATAATGCACTACAACAGAAAAACTACCAGAAAAAGAAATTAAATTAAAACCTAGAGTTCAGTACTGGGGAGCAAAGAAAAAAAGACTAGTGTGCTACCAAGCACATCCTAAAGGGTCAATTGGAACGTTTTTACATAACACTAGCAACCTCATTGTATACATTAAATTGCTATAGAAACTGCCCATTGCAAAAGCACATGAAGGACTTTAGCACAATCTTCTAACAAAGGGGGACAATAACAGTGGTAACTCTCTAATGGTAAAAATATGAATAAGATATCCATATGAAAGAATTGCTTGTATATATATCATTCAGGTACAGCCCAAGGAAAGGGACCTCCAGGTAGTCCTTCAGAGACAAGAAAGATACCAGCAGAGTGTCAGGGACCTTACAGTCAGAATGAAGGAGATACACATTCAGCTAGCTCACAGCCCTACTTCCTTAGCTACTCCTTTGGAAACTCAGACCAGAGAATATAAGGTGAGGGAGAAAAAGAAAATAAGATTATCTCGAATTGACAGAGTGGTTAGAGCGCAGGTCTTTCACGGCAAATGTGCCTAGTTTGATTGATGGTATCGACACGTTCCATTCTACCCAGCTGTAAATGGGTACCTGACTTTGCTCTTGAATTAGGGAAAGAAAAGGCAGTGAGGAGGGAAACTGGTTACCCCACCTCTCGATGCTGGATCTAGTATATTGAAGTCTGTAACACTTCTATCCCCAACATCAGTACCTGCTATGGGACTGCCTTTACCTTTACCTATGAGCAACCATAGTGCTCAAAAGAGAACACAGATACACACAAACTCTTGACATTTGAGGTGACAGGAGAGGGAGGAAGGTAACGGAGTAAGCCAGAAAAACACCAAAATAGAACTTCAGGATTAGACACAAGTTAATGTAGCAAGAGAATGAGAGTTATGACGCACTAACAGGCTGAGATGTGGATGTGACAGGTTGAAGAAAAATGAACTTTGGACTTGTTAAAACAACATGTGAGTGAGAGAGAGAGACCAGTACAGAAAGAACAGAGAAGGTTTGTTATTTATAAACATATCACCAGATGTCTAGGTAATAAAAATAGATTTTTGACAAAAGTAATAATAATATGAATAATGCATTCATATTACAAAATTCTAGTAGCATTTCCAACAAATTCAGACAGCAGACTTATTTAGAAAGAAAAAAAGGATGTCTTTTCACATTATTGCCAAGTTGAATGTAATTTGTGTTAGTCATTTTTTTAAGTAAACATATAAAAGGTGCTTTTTGAAGAATGTGGCACATCTCATGGAACGGGGGGAAAGCATGTAAAGGATTCTAGAAAATCTAGGAATGAAAAGAGAATTAATGAAGGATATCAAAATTAGACAACTAAAATATTTTGGCCAAGTAAAAAGACAACACTTAACTGAAGACTGTAATAGAAGGAAGAGTTGAAGGCAAACGTGCAAAAGGAAGACAGTGTTGTAAATGGGAAGATAACATCAAGAGATGGACAGGAAAGTGTCTGTCAAAGTGCACCATTAAGACAAGAGACAGGAAAGTGTCTGTCAGAGTGCACCATTAAGACAAGAGACAGAAGACATTGAAGATCCATTGCAGCCGACCCTCAATGTGGAGATGGCAGCTGATGATAAAACTTTGTATTCGTTTAGTACTATTGATATGTACTTGACAAGAGGTACTATTGATATATACTTGACAAGAGGTACTATTGATATATACTTGACAAGAGGTACTATTGATATATACTTGACAAGAGGTAGGCTACTATTGATATATACTTGACAAGAGGTAGGCTACTATTGATATGTACTTGACAAGAGGTAGGCTACTATTGATATATACTTGACAAGAGGTACTATTGATATATACTTGACAAGAGGTACTATTGATATATACTTGACAAGAGGTACTATTGATATATACTTGACAAGAGGTACTATTGATATATACTTGACAAGAGGTACTATTGATATGTACTTGACAAGAGGTACTATTGATATATACTTGACAAGAGGTACTATTGATATATACTTGACAAGAGGTACTATTGATATATACTTGACAAGAGGTACTATTGATATATACTTGACAAGAGGTACTATTGATATATACTTGACAAGAGGTACTATTGATATGCACTTAACAAGAGGTACTATTGATATGTACTTGACAAGAGGTACTATTGATATGTACTTAACAAGAGGTACTATTAATATATACTTGACAAGAGGCAAACACAAAACAAATATTGTTACTGCCATTGTATGTTTCCTTCAACAGGAAATACTAGCAGAGATCAGAAGTGTCAAGAACGATATTGCAGAAGTCTGTGATTCAGGTGAGCAGCTGCTACACTATCCTGATTCACAGGCCCACAAAGCAATGAAGGCAACACTGACAATGTTGGTTGATAGTTACAACAATCTGGAGACCATGGCAGATAATAAGGGCAAGCAGCTGGAGGTAAAGTTGTGTTTGTTTGTCCTACGCTCATCATTAGACTTTAAGTCTCATCACACCAGCACCTTTATGATAATTTCAACTAAATCTTACTTAGTCGTTCCCCGTCTACCGTGAGGTGTAGAGGTTTGGAAGAGAGAGCGCCAGACTATCCTATCGGCTGTCTACCTCCTGGCCTGGTTCCATTCTAGTCCTTGGTCCTTCAAAGATTGTCTAATGTTGTCCTCCCAGCGGACTCTGGGTCATCCTGGGGGTCTGGATCCCTGGCTCTTTGTTTCCCATGCTTGTCGTGGTAGCCGATCTTCTCCCATTCTGCAGACATGGCCAAACCATCTTAGTTGGGACTGTTCTGCTTGGGTCTGCAGGGGGTGGGATTTTAGGCCTTGTCGTATCGTCTGGTTGCAGACCATGTCTCTTCTTGTTACTTCAACCACCTTCCTCAGATACCTCATTTCTGAGGTTTGGATCTGGCTTTTATGGGTTGTAGTCATTGCCCATGATTCACATCCTTATGTCAAGACTGGGACATAGGTGGAGCGGCACACAGCCATCTTCACTCTCTTACCAACCTCTCTCTTGCTGAGGAATCCTCGATTTATGGCCTGAAAAACTCTCCCAACTGCTGCTTTTCGAGTGGCCAACTCTTCTTTGATGCCTCCCCTTCGGTCTATAATAGCTCCGAGATATTTAAAGTGGTCGACCTGCTCCAGGACCTGTTCTCCCAGCTTAATCTAATGTCTTCTTTCTTCTCGTGATATCACCAACTAAATCACACTTCATAATTATAATTTTAGTCCCTTCACAGTATTGTCATTGTAGTTCCCTTTCAGTCACTTCTTAATTATAGTTTGTTCCCATGGTGACATCTTGATGTCAGTCCAATAACAGCAACAACCCATAAAGTTCCCATGATGACATCTTGATGTCAGTCCAATAACAGCAACAACCCATAAAATTCCCATGATGACATCTTGATGTCAGTCCAATAACAGCAACAACCCATAAAGTTCCCATGATGACATCTTGATGTCAGTCCAATAACAGCAACAAGCCATAAAGTTCCCATGATGACATCTTGATGTCAGTCCAATAACAGCAACAACCCATAAAGTTCCCATGATGACATCTTGATGTCAGTCCAATAACAGCAACAACCCATAAAATTCCCATGATGACATCTTGATGTCAGTCCAATAACAGCAACAACCCATAAAGTTCCCATGATGACATCTTGATGTCAGTCCAATAACAGCAACAAGCCGTAAAGTTCCCATGATGACATCTTGATGTCAGTCCAATAACAGCAACAACCCATAAAGTTCCCATGATGACATCTTGATGTCAGTCCAATAACAGCAACAACCCATAACGTTCCCATGATGACATCTTGATGTCAGTCCAATAACAGCAACAACCCATAAAGTTCCCATGATGACATCTTGATGTCAGTCCAATAACAGCAACAAGCCATAAAGTTCCCATGATGACATTTTGATGTCAGTCCAATAACAGCAACAACCCATAAAGTTCCCATGATGACATCTTGATGTCAGTCCAATAACAGCAACAACCCATAAAGTTGCCAGGAGGCTTTGAAGAGACAAAGAAAGAATAGGACTACTGTTTCCTCAGGCTTATCATTAAAGACAACCAATATGAGGTTGTGACCAATATGAGGTTGTGACCAATATGAGGTTGTGACCAATATGAGGTTGTGACCAATATGAGGTTTGCACATATGGCTGGCAACCTCATCCTGCAAAATAAATTTCTGCAGAAATAACTGCTGCAAGAGCATATGCTTTAGCGGAGGCTTCCTGCAAAGAGCCAGCTGTAGTAGTCACTCCATGCTGTCGTGAGGTTATCTGCAAATATATCAACATTTTCATTTTCTATGTTGATAATTCTTCCATTTCATTTTGGAAAGCTGTCCAATTTGCATTATTATAGTGAAATATTGGTTTCTCCACATCTTGTTTGGCTTGTAAGTGTCATTTATTATCATTTCAATGGGCAGATGATCTGAGTTTGTATTCTCAATAATTTCCCATTTTGTATTGGCAAGATTGGGTGTTACCATTCTTATATCAATTGCTGTGTCTTGTTGATTTATACAAAGATTAATTCTTGTTATTGAACCATCATTTAGTGTGATTAATTCATTGTTTTCAGTGAAATCTAACAGTGTTTTTCATGATTTGTCTATCAATCTTAATTCCTTTCCACAGTGCTTTTGAATGGCATGCACGATAAGAACTGACAGGGAAATCAGTTGTATAACTTCAGCAGAAGATAGCTGTTGAACTTGACCTTGAAATAGTTCAACTTTGAATCATTGATTTGAGATTTTTTTTTTTTGGGGGGGGGGGGATATCATGGAAGGGGTAGCTCAAAGTAACAATGCAACTTATCCAGCAATGTCTACAGTTAGAGAAACTCATGAAAATGTAAAATATTTATGAATAACATTAAAGCTTAGGTAGTATCACTGAAAGGTTTAGAGTGGGAATGTAATAAATTGGTTGTATTGGGGATGGGGGGATATGACTTTTTAACCTAAATGTATGGCCTACCCAGAGCTCAGGAAGCATACCTTTGTCTTTGGCATCTTCAGTGAAATAAAGAAATAAAAATACCCAGCCAAGATAATAGTTTCAAATCAAGAAGTTTAGCCACATTAAAGAGAGACTATTGGAGACGTATTACATTTGGGAAATGGAATAAAAAACAAATGGCAGAGAAGAACAACCTGTTGCCCAGACTAGTGTTAGAGACTGAAACTAAGAATGTGGCTCCTCCTTGCCATATATTTATGTTAGGTATTGTTCTAACACACCACAGATTGCTAGAACAGGGAGTGGATAAAACAGATGTTGCATCTTGGAGAATCCACAGGAAACAACACTAACACCAACATTCTTGAAAATATAAGAAAGCCAGTAATCATTTTGGGAAAACAGGCAAAGGGGAGTTAGAAGCACACACGAGCATACCTTCATTTTGAAGGACTATATGCTAGGTCTGGTCCCGATTGTTTGTCCTTGGACACTGTACTAGCCAAACACAAAGTTATACTCCTATAATTTATAGGTAACCACTGCCAGAAATATCTCATGGAATCAAAGAACAAAATAATATGCCTACCTTCTTGTGTTGTAATCTGGGTTGAAGACAACAGTTACAGCTAGATTATTTAGTTATATTTATCTTTATAGTTACCAGTGGTGACCTGATGTTTCCCAATTTTAACTGAAATCAAACAGGTCACTGCTTTGAGTTTCACCAGTGCTACCCACATGAGATAGAACTAAAAAAGAATATGAGTTGGTAAGATGAACATGTTTCATTAATTTTGACAGAATTTTATTTTCTACAAATGCAGCATACAGCAGCCCCCAAATCTAATAGTGATCCCAGTCAGAAGTATCTTGAATTTCTGACACCATGCTGCTGGATTGCATGATTGAAGTAATTCTCCAAGAGTAAAACTTGTGTTCTTTCTCAAGGATGCAAAGCGATACAAAGAGAAGCAGACAGTTACCCAGGAAGCATACAGAACGCAGATTAAAGATCTTCAGAACTGGCTGGAAGAGAAAAAATCCTGCCAAGTGTCCACAGTTTTGCTTTCAGACACAAGGCCACAAGTACTGCTGGATGGGAATGTGGTAGGTGTTTTATTTTCAGGCTGCTGGGGATTTCATTTATTCTTGACAAACCCTTGTCATCGTGGGAGATGACATACTCCGTTTGTTGAATGTTGCGACAAATTTTAGAAATATGCTGCCAATTGAACCCATCTTGTCTTAAGTATTCTTATTTTGATGTCATTGTCAGCCTAGTCTCTGTTTTTTTTATATATTTCTTCACTGGTGATGTTCCAGTGTTAGCTCTGATTGTTGCAGACTTTCAGACTTTGATAATTGAGCTGATATTATGTTTCACTTCATGTATTTTAAATTCATCTGTTCTGCCATCACAGACTATCTTTCTGCTGCAACTTTGGGTTTATCTACGTTATTTTTTTATAATGTTCTTATCAGTGTTTCTTTCATTAAACTTGGTATTAAAGACTGACAGTGTTTATTTCTTACTATTATTAGCAGCTGGTATGGAAGTGTTCTATTCTGAACCGACCTTGAAGGTTAACGGTCAAAATGCATACAACATTTGAAACTGGAACTGTAGAACGTTTTTCCATTTAACAAGTCTCATTTTGACGACTTATAATCATTTAATCATCACACAACTTTCCATCATGATTTATCAACGCTAATATGTTTCACGTTAAAGAACACTTAATGTAGCACAGTCTTAGAGTTCACAGTTTATCAGACATTATACGTCTGTTTCTTTGCCGTTTAGTTAACGTACAATATCTTGTAACCACATGTATTTTTCTTTACCAAGCATTTGGTATAATTATTATATTTACACAGAATTAATCATTCTGCTAATAGTTCCATTAGGGTCACTGCCTAATATACATCTCAAAAACTATAACTATATTGTTAATTCAATTTGGCATCCATCGCCTGGCTCTATCAGCCTTTCATATTATAACTGCATTTCGCATTTCATGACTTACGCTACTAATAAATTATTGCAGTTAATAATACCGACTTATATCTTCGGACTCAATGGTCCTTACACATTATTTATTTATTGCTGTACCAGCTTTACATTACTGTAATATAACTTCATAGTTATACACTATCATATGTTAGTGGCCATGCCACATATTCCAAACACTGCCATAAGGCTCGAAGGCCACACAAAGACTCTCATTACCAGTCTATCGCGTCATACAGCAACACACGCGAACTATATCATTTTTATTCGGTAAAAGTGTTACATGGTGCGATCATCTGAATCAGGGCAAACCCAAAATGCTCGCCGACCATGCAACCATCCTCAACACTGATCACTTCGTTTATCAGTAGGTATCTTATCACTTTGCTTATCAGAAGGTATCTTATCACTTTGTTTATCTGTAGGTATTTCATCACTATGTTTATTGGTAGGCATTTTCATGTTTTATTTGCTGCTTGTCTCAGATCACATTTCTCAGGTGGTCATTTTCTTTATTGTTCATCGGTTAGTGCCAAGCTCTGACACTCATTCATTCATCACTGTTTAGCTCCCCAAGAAGTATAGGCCTTCAACAAACTTATGCCAAGTTTTTGTTGTCCTGTGCCATCAGCTCCAGTCTTTCAATGTCTTCTTTGTCCCCTTTATGACTGTCTCCAGTTCTCTTCTCCATGTTCCTTGGTCTCCCTCCTGTACCTCTCTTACCCTGGGGATTCCAGAACAAGGACTGCCAGGTAATGCTATCAGAAAATCAATGTGTGTCCTATCCATCTCCAGTGTCATCATCTCATCTCTTGTTCTGTTGATACTTGTCTCACATTAGTGATCTTGACGTACCACTTGAATCCTTCTATTGTATGCAAGCACCCATTTATGAAAGTCTATAGCATTTTTGGTTGTTGTTTTTGTTTTCCTCCATGCTTCATAACCATACTATAGGACTGACCTTGACATTTGAATTCAAGATTTTTGTGTTGGACTTGATATCTTTTGATTTCCACACATTTCCAAATATAATGAAATTTCCTCTAGTATTTTATATTCTTATTTTGTCATTGTCCCTCCAACAAAGTCTACATTACTGTCAAGGTATATGTGTCATTCTATATCTTGCAGTGATGTTTCTTCAAAAGCAATATTGTTATCATTTCCTGCATTTATTCTTATTATCTTTGTTTTCTCCCTGTGTATTTTCAGAACCACTTGCTGTGACCTCTCATCCAGTATTTTCATTTTGTCTTGCATCTGATTACAGTTATGGGACAGGAGAGCCAAGTCATCGGCAACATCTAAATCATCAAGCTGTTTAGTCAGTCCACTGGGTTCCATTTCTTTTGGCTAAAGTCAATGTTTTTATAACCCAATCTATAGCCACTTATAGCAAAATTTGTTGCTAGTCTTCTGGTACCTTTGTTTTAAAAAGGAAAATATGTTCAACTCCTGGTGAGTTATACATTTGTTTTTCATGCTTTATGAAATATAGGTCATAACCAGTTCTCTCTAGTTTACTCACATGTTGTTATTTTATCAACTGTTCAGCCATCTATTCCTACAGTTTTATTATTAGGACTGTTCTTGCTGACCGCTTTGCTCAAGGGATTTCATGTGTTGTAGTAAAAAAGGATCTAGTTACACGCCCATTGAGGCATATTCGGAATATGGTATTAGGCCCATATTTTCTTGTCTTTCGGTACACTAGGGGTGATGGGGTCAGCATCACGCCAGCCACCTTAACCTTCCCAGAATTGCTCTGGTACCCAATTCATGAGGCTGGGTTGACCCCTGGGCCATTTGCGGTCTAAAAAATTCCAGTGTAAAGGCTGTGTTTCTGTAGCAGATGACAAGATCTGTAAGCTATATCCATATATTTAGTTGAGGTATGTAATATCAACTTTGTAAACTACATGCTTTACATCTTGATAATGATGATGGAGATGTCTGCATGTTATGTTTAATGAATTCAGTTTCTATAAAGCCATCACATGTAGGAGGCAGCTAAGGTCAGGATGTGCACGGGGCTGGTAATTCTGTCATATAAAACTAATTGTTACAGAAACAATCACCGCAAGAACAAATTTAGTGCCTGGAGGTTACTGCGGTGGTGGGTCCTATTTTCCAGAAGGAGCAAAATAGTACAGGAAGGAAAACCATTATAAGTTATTTGTTGTATTCTTAAAATTCATGTTATGAAGAGCCATTAAGTGTTATTCCCCATTGTTTTTAGCTATTGCTAGTGCTGCGTGTAGGGTAATTTCCTATCTTTCGTACCTTTTTGGTCCGCAGTAAATATATGTAGTTAAGTGTTGTTTCGCGGGAGCCGCGCTGGTGTAATGGCTACGACATTGTACTGGCGACCAGGTGTTCATGGTTCAAACCCGGCCGTCGGCGTTTGAAGAAATGTTTACGACCGGAAATTTGACTGAATAACCTGAACGGCTCCTGCACATAAATCCCGTGTGGATGGGAAGGAGCGAAGCTCCTGACCGGGTTGGAAGGAAAGTCCACTGACCCCCCAGCCTCGCAATGACATGTCATTGGGCCGAAAGAGCTCGAAAGCTCCGTGTAGGGTGGTCGAAGTAGACTAGTTAGATCTAGCTTTATTTTAAAGTATCTGGGTGTAACTGACAGACTTGTGTCTAGATGGAGCAGGCCATGTTTTAGCGAGATGAAACAGAATTCTAATAGCAGGTGTGCTCTTGACCAAATATCTTTGTGTGTGAGAGAGAGAGAGAGAGACGTGCGTTAATACACTTGATGTATTCTTCATGACTTGTGTGATCTCTGCACTCATTTTTTTGTGTGTATTCAAAAAAGGTCATTCTTGGAAATAGTATTAGAAGGGGAACAGTTGTAAGACGTGGAATAGGGTAAATATGAAAACAAAAAAATTGAAAATATGGGATTCGTCTTACTGGGACAGAAGATAAGGAAATAATATTAATATAGTTTATTATCTTCATCTGTTTGTGAAGTATGCTAACACCTAACTAAATCTAGCATTATTATCCCCAGTTGTATTAATCATGACAGGCTGACTAAACAAAACATCATGTTTTTTTTTGGTTTTCTATCTCTCTGTCTAATGATTAGGCCTTACTCTGGAAATGTTTCTTTAGGAATTATTGGAAGAAGTCAACAGTCATCTGCAATACATACCTGATCTGATTGAACAGTGTGACAGTATTTGTGGAAGTGAGTCTCCAGCATCCACTGAAAAACTGCACAAAGAATTGATAGATCTTCAGGTAATGGTATTTCATATTATAAATACTACTTTGGTCAAGTGTAGCTTTTTATATTTCCTCGCTTGCATTGTTTTGTAAAGTGACTTGTGTCTCTGAGGAGACAAGGATCTCTGAGGAGAAATAGAAAAATGAGTACTATTTCTGCTTCAGACATGTCATAATAGGCCATTAATATCAGGTTGTGCTAAATAATGCCCACTTCATCATGTAAAAGATATTTGCTACAAAAACCATCACTGCAAAAGCGCATAAATGCTTTTATGCAGGCATCTTGCAAGTGGGGCCACATGCAATGGTGGCTGCATGATCTGTAATGAGTGAAAATATAAATGAACTAGTGTAAAAGCCCGTCATAAGACAGGAATTAAAATCCAAAAGCACCAATACTTAACGGCAATTTTACTTATTCAAATACTTGTGAAAAATAATGTTAGGTGTAAATATCTGATTGTTCATCAGAAGAGTACACAGATTTTCTGTTGTTTTAATTTCTAATTTTGCTTTGTTGTGATTTCTCGATCGAGACAATGTGACGTACAGCTGTCCGTGAGAGAAAACTGGCTCGATCAAGAAAATATTGTTAACCACTCTGTCAATCGGACGCTCCAGAACTAACGTAGCAACTTTTAATAGCGGGCAAACAGCCGTGTTCTATATCACTTGGAGTTACTCCTCTCGAAACTGATATAGAACACGGCTGTTTGCCTGCTATTAAAAGTCGCTACGTTAGTTCTGGAGCGTCCGATTGACAGAGTGGTCAGAGCACTGGTCTCTCGCGGCAAAGGTGCCGGGTATAATTCACAGTATCATTACGGTTCAGTTTACCCAGCTGTAAATTTGCACATGACTTTGCTCTTGAGTTAGGGAAGGAAAAGGCAGCGAGGAAGGGAACTGATCACCACACCTCTCGATGCTGGACCTAGTATAGTGAAGTCTCTTAATTCCCCATACTTGTCGTGGTAGCTGATCATTAGGAAAATACCAGTTGATTTTATTCTAACAAAAGCATGAAACTTAGATCATTGTACGCGCATTCCTGTTAATTATAGTAGTAAAATAATTTTGTACAAAGTCTGAACATGCACGCCGTTCACATTGTGCATATGCACACCAACCTTTGCGCACTTTTCTTTGTTGAGCATTACTATTTTTGGGAGAGTATTAAAAAACCAAAATATTTGTTTTACATCCGAGGTTTAAAAAAAAAAGTCTGAACACGCCCGCTGTTAACATGGCACATGCATACCGTGTTTTGCGCACTTTTCTTTGTTGCATGTTACTATTTTAGGGAGCTTTACCTACAGACAGAAAAAGCTGGGATATTATACAGGGTGTCCTAAAAGTTACTGTGCAGTAAAGTACCTCGTACAACGTTGCAGTACCACGCAGCAGTTTCTTCTACAGCAGATGTTAGAACTGCCAAACCTAGGGAAGAACAGACAAACGTTGCTCTCGTCTGCTGTCAAGGTCACGCCTAGGGTAGAACGGACAACTCTCACATCAAAACCACTACTCTAGTCTGTCGTATATTCAAGTGCACAGTAACTTTTCGGACACCCTGTATATAGGATGAATGAATTGTTTAGTAAAGTGCAAATTAAAGTTGGTGTTAATGTAGGTCGAAATGCAGATTAAATTTTATTTTAATGTATTTTCATGACACTACTTGTATGGTGCAAACAGTTGTTGTATCTTACACTATTCTTGCTCCTTCAGAGAGAAATGTACCAATTTAAGTTGGCTGCAGTAGAGAAACAGGCACAGCTTTGTATGGTTGTTAAAGAAACTGGACAGAGATCACGAGAAAGAGATGAAGTAGATTCAAGTGTTGAGAGGCTGGAGAAATGGGCGGATAATACTAAAGAACTGATTGTAATTTCCAGACACCAGACATCACAATTGGTTTATGAGCAGATGAATATCCATAAGGTAAAACATTTGCTGCAGGAAGTCTTTGAACTTCCTGTATAACTGTTGTGATTTTTGCATCAACTGCTGTATTCACCAGCAGCTTTTGCATTTAATATTATCAACTCTCTCTCTCTCTCTCTCCCTCTCTCTCCCTCCCTCCCTCCCTCCAGAGGGTCAGTGAAAAATCATTAATATAAATAACTGGCATGTTGAGCAAATGTTCATGTTGGGTGATCTTAGCAGTATATTGGACTGATGGAACAACTACCAATGGACATAATTTTTTTTTAAAACTAACCCTAACATGTAAAAACTAATATAAAAAGTGTCATGAGAAGAGGAACACTTGAAAACAGTGTAACAACAAGAAAATAAAGTGTGTGACAAGTTGAACAGGATGGAGATAAAAGATAACTGAAGGCTTGACATGGGAAGAGGTCAGTAACAGTTTTGGTGTGGATCATAAAGGACCGATTTATGTAGATCATAAAGGACCAATTTCTGTAGAAAGACTCACAATTACCTTTACCTTGCAAAGTACAATTTTAAACAGTAACCTCACTGTGCTTGGCTACCATAATCCTGTCTGATAGAGATTATGGCTAGACATGGTCCTGTGTTAGTTAATTAAAGTGCTCCATTCACTGGTGCCTATATTTTTTTATTCACAGGAATTTGCCACAGACATCAAGAATCACAGGCAGCTAATCAGTCAAATTTCTGACCAGAAATGGCACATGGCCCCATCCTCTGCAGAAGTAATGTCTTCTGATCAAGAGTTTAGGCAAGACTGGGAGAGACTACATAGAGTCCTTACCGAGAGGAAACATCAGTTAGATACCATTCTGAGAACAGGAAAAACCAAAGTATGTTCTAGCATGCAGAAAAATTTCTCCTTTCTTCTGAATAAATAAAGATTTTAAAAATTTTGTCATCCTTTCATCCAGCAAGATTCCTTATGGGTCATGCAAATATGTTTTTGAATTTTTTTTTTTTTTTTTTCAAATTTTAATTACCATATATACTTGAGTAACGTTTGATCCATCTATGTCAACCCCTAGACTAGGACTTGAAAAAACTTCCAAAAATGAGTGATCCGATTGTAAGTCAAATGAGTTTTTTTTTTTGTCGATTCTGAAGAGCCACGTCGCAATGGATTTTCCATTGTTTTCTGCAAATTCTATCACTTTCAGCATCCTTTCCCATTTAAAATGCCTGAAATCACTGCCTGGAAAGTCTGAATACTGTTGTCAGTCATTACTAAGTAGTAGCAATGATATCTCAGTATTTAGCGAGACCTGAGTTATAAATAGATTTCTGGTACATCAAAAGCTTTAGTTTTCTTAATTTTTTCTAGAATCGATCAATATTATGATTTTTCTTGATTGTTTAAAGCCATGACTTTCCAGGTGGCCAAATCTTTGCTTTCAAAACTGAGAAGTAACTTATTATTTTATCAGGACGCTAGTGGTGCGGTCGAATCAGATTTGGATATTGAATAAGGCCCTGATTTAGACTCTAACATTGACACTGATAAAAGTGAATCTAGTGAAAATGGTATTGCTGATAGATCAAATGAAGGAGGCTGGTCAAAAAAGCGTACTCCAGTTGAAATTTGTGACTTTATAGAAATTCAAACATGTATTTCTTAAGATATTTTGATATGTACGGGGGTACGTTTTTTAAGGCCCAAAATGGGAATAAATTTCTCCACTTATTTTCAAGTATATACGGTAGATTTCAACACATAGACTACCAAAAAGTTTCCTTGCAGACACAGTATCAAACAAAAGAAGACAGGGCAGATAGAGAATGAAGTGATTGATAGCATAAAAGAATGGATACATCTTCCTGTTGAGGAACTAAATAAACATTTGATAGACAAAAGTGGAAACTATTAGTCGAACACAAAGCTGTGGTGTTCATGTGACCAAATGTTATCGGACGAGTCACGTCATCTAGATTTCAGGCACTGAATATAATTTGAATCAATGATTAGTTCTTAAATGCTCATGGCTTTTACTAAGATTATTGATTGCCAAAGAATGGTCTCTGCTTCAGCTCAAAAATCCCCCAGAAGCATCTTGAGTTCATCATATTGTTGGGGATTCTACAGTTTTCTTTCTTTTTTACTGTTTCATCATCATCTTTCAACCTCCATTTTTCTAACATATCTAAAAATATTTTAAAAGAAAGTATTTGTGCATTATACACACTAATTTATGTGCATTTGCCTTCATTTTCATATACAACAACAAATGTATATTTATACATAAACATCACAAAAGTGTATTTGCCAAAAACCCCTATTAACACATGCACATGGGGGGCAATTTGTTTTTGTTGCTTGGGCCTAATCCACATTTTTTAGCACTTTCTGTGCTTCTGTATGGAATGCTGGAGAGTAACAGAGAAGGAAATATCAATATTGTCCTCTTTCCACACAATCTGCCTAATGAAAATTCTCAGAATCTTTTGGCCGAATACCATCACTAACCAAATACTGCTTACTTGGAGCAACCAAGAAGACATGCGCACCATCATAGCTGGCAGATGCTGGAGTTGGGTTGGACAAGTTTTCAGAAGAGATCCGACACTATCGCAAGAAATGATTTGCTATGGACCCCAGAATGAAAGCGAAAGGGAAGCTGACCAAATACAACTTGGTGGAGAACTGTGGAGGCCGAGATGCAAAACATAATCCAGAGTTTTGGGCACTGCATGTAGGATGACTGCTGACCGAGCAAAAGTGGAGTCAGTTTGTTGCTGATGCCACAAGGCGTGATGGCCGCTGACTGCTTTGACAATCAGTTGATAATGATCCAAGAAGAAGAAGAATCCACATTTTGCCTAGTACTGGAAAAGTTATTTAGGTGGACTGATTTCATAGACTGATTTCATTGACTGATTTCATAGACTCATTTCATTGACTTGTTTATTGACTCATTTCATTGACTGATTTCCAACATTATTACACAGTAAGGGGAAAAACCACACATAATTAAATATGATTTCAGGAACTTGTGAGAGTTTCAATGAATGCATCAGGCAGACAAGCAGAATGTGTCAGACAGCTTGAGGAGGTGAAGAAGATGTTGGCAGATGTAAGTGCCTGCTGGGACTGGTTGCAGATGCCGCATCAGAAGAAACAGCTGCCACTGAATGAGATCATGACCCTCCAGCAGCAATATAAGGTAACTTCCTACATACAGTAACTGCATATTGTTAAAATTATTGTTATCCTGATGTCATTTTTCCCACCCAGTGGTGAAAATAAACTATTATCAGGCTCCTGAACACTGGTACTTTTGATATCTGAGGCATCTTCCAAGAGGATAAAAGGCAAGTAATTAAAAAAAAACTTAACATTCAGTGTAATTTTAATGTATGAGTTAATTTTTTCACTGCACAGAACTTAATTTTGTTGAATGTGTTCCAGTGGGATAACTATCATTCATTTGATTTAAAATTATTAGGAAAACAAATGTGTGTTTTATGACCAGTAGACAAACAGCTGGAAGATGAACAAGCAGATTTTAGGCAAAACAGATCCTTTACAGATCAGATATCCATATTGAGAATAATAGTGGAACACAATCTAGAATGGAATTTGCCTCTTTACATTGGATTTGTGAACTATTAAAAGGCATTTGACAGTGTAGACAGAGAATTACTTTGGAAATTAATGAGGCATCATGGAGTCCCCCTGAAGATCATTAACTTAATAAAGAAAACTTATGAAAACGATTTACAGAATTCTGGAAGGTAAAGGGTATTGACTGATTGAATATCCTTCCTTGTCATGTGGCTTGACCAAAATGTCCTTCATTTGAACATTGATAAAAACTCACATCTTTTTCTCAGAATGCATACATTATTGCCATTTCAGATTGCTCTTCATGATGTCTCCACTTGGTTGGACTTGGCTCAACAGCAGCTTTTCAGTGTCCCAATAACCTTCGAAGAGCAGATCATCCAGAATGAGGTAAGTGTCACGGCGATATTTCGACGAAAATATCAGATTGGCGACATTGTGGTTTTGGCCACATTTAATTTATATATACATATTTCATACGTGTTGTTGGCCGTATGAGGCTTGATTCTGTGTGCTTATTATTATATTAAAGGGAATTGCCTGTTAAAGGTGTTGATTTCTTGTGTCAGCCATTATGTTGTGGTCGTACCTTTAGAAGGACGAGCCTTAGTTATCATTAGTATTGTTGTGATTGCAAATCCACAGCATAGTCGTAGTTCTGACAGTAAGCTAATGAACTTTCACTTATTACATGTCTGGTATCTGTTTCGTATCTGAACTATAATGTTAAATGAACAAAGGAAACCCACAGAGAACTGAAAGAGTATATAACTGACATCCAGGAACTGTGTGAAGCAAAATGGAAGGGAATAAAGAAGAAGAAACTGAAAACAAGAGAAATAGTGCTATCCTGAAGGCACAATGAAAAAAAAGCATGCCTCAAAGTGAAGGTAAAATTCTATTGCTGTCATAAGAAGTACTGAAGACACTTTTAGAACAGGAAGCAATGCGAGCCTGACCAGTATCACCAATATTTCAAACTGCAGGGAGGAAAGTAAAGATGAATATCACCCACTGCAATGTGTGAGCTAATATCAAAGATGAAGCAGATTTCAAAATGTCATGGATAACAAGTAAAGAAAAAACTAATTTTAAGGATCTACTTTTAATATTGTTACCAGATGTACTAAAAAACAGAAAATAGAAGTCCCATACATTCTATTGTGAATGATATAACATAAGGCTGATTAGTGATGACTGGTCTACCACTTTTATTGCAGTGTAGTTAGCCGTGTTTCATGTATTTCTTTGTTGTCTTTGTTATTTGAAACAAAAGAAGTTCTTTATTAAAACTAATCTTCTATTTATGAGTTCACAGTATATTGTAATGTTTGTATAGTGTTTTTCAGTGTCTGTCATGTTACTCATGTTTTGTATGTGTATATATCATACCATCCAGCGATTATGTGTGTGCGTGTTCTGTAAATTGTTTTTCACAGATTTTTCAGAGTGTTGTTTGATTATAATAAGGATCTCGGACTTTGATACTGTTTTGATTCCTGTTTATTTACTGCATCAGGTATTCTGGCTAAACATATTTTGGTATATCCCTAGGATGTCCAGAGACAGGTTAGATCACTTCAAGGAGAGCTCACTAAAATCAACATGCAAGCAATTACTGTCTTAGCATCCATAGATTTAGCTCATCAAGACCTTATTGAAATCTGCTTCAGCAGTTTGAGTGCAAGGGTTAAAATGTTGGAGGACATTGCTCATTCACAACTAGAAGATCTACAGCAAGCAGAGAAACAGTGCAAATGGTTTAAAGATGAGGTAGCAGAAGTACAGGAACTAATAGAAGACACACAAAAACTTGTCCCATCACTAGCTTCAACACGCACCATGGACCAGCTTCTATCTGACAATCAAGTAAGTCCGACGTATTTTTAACATGATGCTGGTTAAGTGCATAAAACGCAACAATTAAGCCAAGGGGTTTATAACATGATGCTCCTTAAATGCAAAATGCACAGGAGGTTGATAGATATGGAGGAAGACCAGAAAAAAGAAATGAAAATAGATTAAGTTATTTGAGAGTTCAGAACCAATAGAGTACCCATATAAGCGAGTGTGTGTGTGTGTATATATATATATGTATATACACATACATACATATACAGCTAGGTCGCAACGTTGCGATTAGTACGAGTTGGAATAGTGTGAATTCGTAAATGATACCCGGATCACATTTAATGGGAGCCAAAATTTAATTACCAACGGGCTGATCACCCGTTTGCCAGTCACTTCGATTACGGAAACAGCAGCAGATGGATTGATTTGCCGTTGCCCTAAAGACGCCAATAGGCGTGATGGGAAACAATGGCAAAGAAAACCTATCTGCTGTTGCCCTAAGACGCCACTAGGCGTAATGGCCACTGACTGCTTTGACGGTCGGTGGCTAAGGACGGAAGAAGAAGAAGAAGAAAATTTAATTACTGCAAGTTTATTTATTTATTTTTTTCTGATTTTCCGAAACTCTTCAAATTGTGCACAAAAATTACAAGGGAGTCAAGCTGATAAACTAGCATTTTACATGCCGCTATGTCAGTCTGCACTTGCCTATCGTAGCATCTATCGTAGCATGTGGATGTGCTACTGCTTGCTTTACCATATACAGTTGTATTTTTTTTTAAAGTCCCTTTAACAAAATGGACAATAGGAAGAATACTTCAGATGGAAACACTCACAAGGCAAAAAAGCAGTGGCTTGTTATTACATTAGAACAAAAATTTGATGTAATTGAACGCCATGCACGTGGTCATAGTAAATCTAAAATAGGATGAGAAGTCGGAATGCCTGAATCTACAGTTGGGAATATTATAAAACACACAGACAAAATACCAGCGTATGTGTCAAGATTTAAAGAAAGAGAAGACAGTTCAGTCTACGTTGCTAAAATATTTTAAAAGACAATAATATATACGAGAATAAGATATTCAGTAATTTTTGCTTTCTATAACTACTCAATTAATTTGTTTGTAATATTGTAATAAACTTGAATCAGATAAACATTTTTCTTATCCTTTGCTGTTACCTTAAAAAACAGATTTAAAAATACTTATGTTAAAAATTTTCATTGCATATTTTCATTGAGCTGGAACCAGTTACCATATTTTACATATAATTATAACTTCAAATACAAGGTAGTGTGAATTTGAATATTGTCACCACTTCATGGGATTCATTATTCGCACTAATCGCGACCTAGCTGTATATACAAGTGTATATATATATATATATATATATATATATATATATATATATATATATATATATATATATATATATATATATATATATATATATATATATATATATATATACAGTACTTTGCAAAAAAAATGGCAGTCATATTTTCGCAACGCAGCACACTCACAGAAGCAAATAATAATAATAACTGTATGTCCAGAGGAAGATTGGTATCTCCCCTATCTATTAACAGTGGTTTCAGTACAATATAATGTTGCCTTCTCCAGCAAGGCAAGCCTGGTTACGGCGAGGCATACTTCCCACAAGTGTTTGTAGGTAATTGTGAGTCAGACTGTCCCAGTATTTTTCAGCTACCTTCTTCAATTGTTCAACGTCTCTGAGTCCACTCTTTTTTAAATGATTCTTGAGTAGTGCCCAAACGTTTTCAATTGGGTTTTGGTCGGGACTGTTGCTGGGCCACTTCAGCACTATCACATTCTTCTCTTGCAGCCATGCTTTGGTGGTATGAGCTGTATGCTTTGGGTCATTGTCATGTTGAAATGTGCACCCATCGTGGTACATGACCTGCATAAATGGCAGAAGGTGTCCCTCTAGTATATCGATGTACCTTTCTTTCGTGAGAATTCCTGTGAAAACACACAGTGGGGTGGCACCTCTTGCTGACACCCCTCCCCAAAGATGGAATTTCTGGGTATGTTTCGGTCGCTGTTACACAGGCATTACAGAGTCTTTCGTCCAAATATTTATTTGAGCAGGATAAGACCAAACAGAACATTCATCTGAAAAAATCACATTGTCCTATGACAAATTTTTGTTTTCGTGGCACCAGTTCAAGCGCATCTGTTTGTGAGTCTCTGTGAGCAATGGTGACGAAATTACCCGCTTATTTGTGTAATTCATCCTGTGTAGCTCCCGGTTGACAAAGGCATTAGATACCTCTGGGCTTCCCAACTCGATCATGCGCTGCCGAATGTTTTCTACACTCTTCATTGGCCCAGCCCGAACGCTTTGGGCGAGACGCCGATGGTCCTTTGTGTCCAAAATTCTTGGCCTCCCACTACCTTCTTTTCGCTCGATTCAATTACCTGCTTTTAATTTACTCACAACTCTGTAGACAGTCCGCTCAGGAATGTTCAAGGTTTTAGAAATGTTGGAACATGTTTGATTTCCTTCATTCCAAAGCTGTGAAATTAACATACACTTTGTCTTGGTATCCATTTTCTGCCACTAGCATTGGAAATTGTCGTCTGCTCTATTATCAAGGGACGTTACTCTACGCTAATTTTTTTTTATACTTTTGGTAGTGTTTGCTCACTTCAGTGGAGTGCGAATTTGGGGCAGAACATGCATATTTAATTAGATTTCAGCTTATTTAGCTGAGCAATATGACTGCCATTTTTTTTGCAAAGTATATATATACACACACACGCGCGCGCGCGCGGGTGCATGCACACGCATGCACGCACGCACACACGCACACACACACGTATCAACATTTCCCCACTTGCATAACATTCTTTCATATGGTAAAATATACCATGTGCTCTCTCTTTCACTCTCTCTTTTTCTTTCTTTTTTTTCTCTCTCTCTCTGTTATATTATTATTTTGACGAATTTTTCTCCATCATTTTGGTATAATTTTCATGGTCATATATGTCTATCATATATAACATAACTCCATATAGCAAGTCTGTGTGATTTAAAATTTATTATCTGTCAACAGCCTACCAATAGAAAATACTCATTTGTAGCGCATAGTGGATATTATTGGTATTTCAGAAAATTGATGCTTGTCTCAAGAAATGTGAAGCCCAGTTGGTAGAGTTGAAGGACAAAGTGTCCAACCTACCCCAGAGCAGTATGACAGAGGCTTTTTCATTAGAACTTGAAAGACTGCAGTCTAGTTACATGGAACTTTTTAGGAGGGTGAGTAGGGCATAGCTGTATTCTTGTACATTTACATCAACTTCTGTGAGAATGTCCTTCTCCATGCATGCAAGTTTCTTCTACCTGAAGTATTGTAAATGGTTTCACCTCATGTAGGCCAGGTGTGGAACCTCAGTGCCACTGGCTATTTAAGATGCTTACATTAAGAGTATTTCATGGAATTTGCTTACTGAACTCCACTCCTGGCTGTGACAGTATTTACAACCATAGGGGTTGTCCACATATGGCGTCACACAATATCACAATATTTGCCATTCTTAACCCCCTTATCACATCCAATACCATAATTCCCACTGTAAGGTACTTCGGTCAGTCGGTCTGTTACACTTTGCACACCGTCATTTGCGCACTTTTTCTATTTTCGAGAGAGTGCATTAACTTTCGAGCACATCTAAGGGGGTGCAACTGTGGTTGAAAGTTAGACAATAATTGTATTGTTTCCCCTTATATGTACTCTCGCGACAATAGCAAAGTGTCACCAGACAATCAAGATACTCTTCTGTCCAGTTTCATTCGGGAAACGGATTTAACTCATCATTTTTCTAAAAAATAACCTTAAAATGTAAGTTTCTGATTGTTTCTTCAAGACTAAATTTTAATTTAAAGTATTGCAGACTTATTATTATGGATCAAAATGATAAGAGGGCTAAAAGGAAGAGATGATCACGTCATTCACAGTGAGCAAGCAAGACTATAGGAGAAGCAGCAATGTAATACATGTAACAGAAACAACGGGAGCCACGCTGGTGTAATGGCTACAACGTTGTACTGTCGACCAGGTTTTCAAGGTTCAAGCCCGGGCGTCAGCGTTTGAAGGAATGTTTACGACCGGGAATTTGACTGAATAACCTGAACGGCTCCTGCACATAAACCCCCTGTGGATGGGAAGGAGCAAAGCTCCTGACCGGGTTGGAAGGAAAGTCCACTGACCCCCCAGCCTCGCAATAACATGTCATTGGGCCAAAAGGGCTGGAAAGCTCGAGTGCCGCTGGTTAGAGAAAAAAAAAAAACAGAAACAACACACTATAATTAAAAACCTGCCAATTTTGGTGGGTTGTTGCTAGTTTTTCATAAAAATCCAGACAACCCCCACCCCCTTTTTGTGACTTCACAAATCTCTTACACCCCATCCCCCCAATTTTAAGTAAAATAGTGTTTAATTAATGAGACTTACAAATATCTTCTCTTTCATGTGCTTCGTCCCAGCACAAAACAGTGCCAAACCTTTGCCCTACTCAGATAAATGCTTCTGCATTTTTTCCTTAAAAATAAAAAAAAAATTAAAACTTTACACCAACCCCAGTTCCCTCTTTCAACTTATTGAACATTTATGTTTTTTGATCTCATTGAACTGTTTTTTGGGATGGTGATAACTTGTAAATGTTTTATTTTTTTAAATCTAATTATATTCAGCAGTTCACTTTATTTAGCCTGCTTTTTGTTTTTTAAGGTGCTCATAACATTATATTTAAAAAAGGAATATATATCATTAAAAACAATTTAAACCAGTTAAAGATTATAACAGTTATCTGATGTTTCAGTCAAGATTAGAAAATGAATGTGCCATCCATGAAACAGTTATCTGATGTTTCAGTCAAGATTAGAAAATGAATGTGTCATCCATGAAACAGTTATCTGATGTTTCAGTCAAGATTAGAAAATGAATGTGTCATCCGTGAAACAGTTATCTGATGTTTCAGTCAAGATTAGAAAATGAATGTGCCATCCATGAAACAGTTATCTGATGTTTCAGTCAAGATTAGAAAATGAATGTGTCATCCATGAAACAGTTATCTGATGTTTCAGTCAAGATTAGAAAATGAATGTGTCATCCATGAAACAGTTATCTGATGTTTCAGTTGTTATGGGCTGGAAGTGTCGATCGGTTTTACTTATAATTATTTCATTGAGTATTACACTACTCAGGCCAATGTCCATAGAGGGATGTAACTGTACCCCGCACACCGCTGATCTTCCTCCAACACAAATGATACTCCAAAGGCCAGGTTGGACGATTCAATAAAACATTTATTAGACATCTCGAAGCTCCAAGAAATACTTGAGCAATATGTACATAAGGTTATGGCGTCAACTAGACAGTCTCTAGCGTTGCCATACGGTCTTATAACTGGCACAATGTCGAAGACATTTCCATACAGTTTTATTATAATTCAACTCACGTTCATCAGGTCAAACATCATTCCTCTTACATAAATTCTGGCATCATATCACGGAGGTGTATGTATGATCCAGAGATGGAAAACATAGGAATATGACCAATAAATCTTCTAACACTCAGGAGCCGAGAATACATACGTCCAACACCTTGAGAAGACACACAGCCAAGGAACGCTACACTCAGCAGATGGCAAAATCTGGCGTCTGCCACTTCGGCTACCAAAAGTATTGACATCACTTCCTGTAACTAGAGTCAACGGTCGTAAACAAATAAACTACATGTTGAACTGAATTAATATCGACATACATGTTATGAACTTTACTCATAACATCAGTCAAGATTAGAAAATGAATCCATGAAACAGTTATCTGATGTTTCAGTCAAGATTAGAAAATGAATGTGTCATCCATGAAACAGTTATCTGATGTTTTAGTCAAGATTAGAAAATGAATGTGTCATCCATGAAACAGTTATCTGATGTTTCAGTCAAGATTAGAAAATGAATGTGTCGTCCATGAAACAGTTATCTGATGTTTCAGTCAAGATTAGAAAATTAATGTGTCATCCGAGAAACAGTTATCTGATGTTTCAGTCAAGATTAGAAAATGAATGTGTCATCCATGAAACAGTTATCTGATAATCCTTTATTATTTTTTTTTTTTTGGTCGGGTGTGCGGTAAAAATTCGATAGCAGTTGATACTGTAAGTGATTTGAATTGATTTGCTTAATTTTTCGTCAGAGTTACTTATGGGTTCATTCTAGGCTAGACAAGGTTGTATTATATTTTATTCATTGATTGCTAAAGTTATTCTGTATGATAACAGATAATTATGCTCCATTCTACCAGATCTTAATGGGTTCTTCACTTTGCTCTTAAGTTAGGCAATTCAAAGACAGCTAGGAAGGGATATAGTCACCCTACATTGTAAACGCCGAGACCTAATACAGTAAAGTTTCTAACACTTCACTTCCCTACTGCAGTAGATCTGGTGTGTGACTACTTTTACCTTTACTGTTTGCTGAACAACTCTTCAGACATGAAGGTTTAAGAAGAGGATATGTCATTATATTGAGTTCCCTGTATAGATAAAGTAGTATTCCTAATTCCATAAGAATTAATAAAGGCAATTTAAAATAAAAATGGTATGTGTATCAAGTGTTACATGGGAATAATAAAATAATAACTATTAGCGTACAGAGGAAAGCCATTTATCAGCTAAAATAAAAAAATAAGGGGCACAGAGAAAGTAAGAAAGAGTGAGTAAGTCATGGTACAGAAGTTAAAAAAAAATTACATACAGAACCAAATATAAATTTAAATATCTTAAACCTGGAACAGTAAGTGAATAAATGAAATTGAAATGTAATTACGAAGAGTAACAAAATGCACAATGCTGACTGCATTTTTAACTGCAACTTGTAGATTTCCCTGCTTGCTTCTCTCTCTTAGTGCTTTCTCTAAAGTTTTTATTTTTCAGGCCGTAGAGAAAAAAGCCACAATTCAGAACTTGGAAGTGCTACAAGACCAGTACCAGAAAATGCTGAATGATTATGCAGTTTTCTTGGAAACAGCAGAAGACAAGCTTCAGCCAGACTCAATTATAGCTAGAGATCTCAGTCATCTGAAACAGCAGTTGACATCTCACAAGGTTAATTTTTGAAAGCAACTTATTTATTCTTTGATTTCTCTTTTACATCTTTAGTATTTTTCTTTAAACGCTCATAAATTTTTGATAGGATGCTATTTTAGCAGATGTTTATAATTTATGTGCTTAGGAAGAGAATTTCATTTTTTTTCATGATGTTTTGAATTCATCACATTAGCTCACCTGCAGAAACTTTGGATTAACTTTTTTCCCATGAAACGTGCTTGGGCAAATTCATTTGAATACTGTTTTTTCAGAAAGATTCTGAGTTTAGAAATAGTAATAACTATTATTAAAATTTACAGCAATTTGGATGATGTCCCAAGTGGTTCAGTATAGATTTTTTTTTTTTAGATCAAATGTTTTCACATAATCTAATTATACATATCAGCATCTTTCTTTACCATAAAATACATTGCTTGAAGTGGTTGCTATTAAATACAACAGTGGTTTTTTTCTACAAGGACTTCTTTGGTGATCTTGAAGCGCACAAGGCCATGTTGGACTCATTAGCCAGTCATTGTGACCCAGCAACTAGGACCAGGTCCCAACAACAACACTCCACTCTTAGCAGCCTGACTCTTGTCCTTGTCGACAAAGCCACCTTGCATGGGCACAGGTGAGGCTAGGAAGTATACATCATAAATCAGTCTGTTGAAAATTGGTATTTGCATTTTTTAAAAATATGTATTATTTATTCACAGATTTATACATTTGTGTTTGTCTTCAACTATTCATTGAGTATCATGTGGAAATTTGTATTCTTCTCTCTCCCTCCCCTCAATAAAACAAAATTACACCATAGTTTCACTTTAAGGGTGGAGAAAACATTACACTGTATATAAAAACTGTATTTTAATTATTGGTGTTTTTAGTGGGACCTACTGACTGATTTAACAAATGAATATGTTCTTGTTTATGAGGTTGTGCATGCTGCTGGCAAGCTTATTATGTAAAACAAGTGCTACAGAGACTACCACTACTGGTGCACATGAATGCATTAATGCAGGTTTTCTGAAAGAGGACCAGTTCCAAGGGTGGCCTCCTGCTCCATAGGGAGTAGAACAAAAGTGATGATGATGATCTTGTTTGCTACAGACAATGGGTGTATATCATTCATGCAACTTGTCTGATCCTGTCTATCATTGTCATGTCTTTACCAATGTATCTTCTGTATATTTTCTGAAGATTGGAGCGTTTGACTCATCGCTGGACTGAGCTTAATGAGAAGTACGATAAACTTGAGAAAGTGTTACTGGCCATTGAGTCCCAGATGCCTAGACCAGTTGTTAGTGGAGATTCCCTGAACACTCTTCAGGACAAATATAACAAGTATGTAAAGTCTGTCATTTAGTTTGATTTTAATGTGAACAAATTTGAGAATAAAATAGGATTAAAATGGTATGACAATATCACCAATGATGGACACAAATAGACAAAAACCAGTGGAGCAAGAGATGAGGAAAATAATTTCGTATGGGATATGACACACATTGAGGAAACCAATTGATATGACACACATTGAGGAAACCAGTTGATAGCATTACAAGGCAGCTCTTGTTCAGGAATCCTTAGGTTAAGGGAAATAAAGGGAGATCAGAAAAGCACATGGGCAAGAATAATGGAGATGAACATAAATGGAATTGAAAAAATGAGTTGTTGTTATGTTGTCATTGATCCAGCTGCGCTTGTGCTCACGTCCTTCTGTCCAAGGCCAAGTCTGTTTTACAGACAAGGGGTATGACGTGTTGGTGTTGTGGGTAGTGGATTCTCCCCCTTGCTTCACCCAAAGCCTAGTGAATTCATTTTTCATGAAAGGAGCGACCATTGTGGTGTCAGTATTTTGGCCTAGCAAAACCTCTCATACCCTAAGATCATTGTGCATAGTGAAGAGCCACACCCTCCTCAAGGTAGTCCTGGTAACTGAGGGTGCGAACGCTCTGGCTAAACACAACAGATCTAGAGGAGCAAACCTCGATAATCAAACCGGTGCACTACACCATACATACCTTCAGTGGGTGGGAAGGAGCCAGATGGATACTGAACAAGTCTTAGGAGTGGGAACGAATATGCACTACTTCCTGAATACCAGAACCCATCGTACAGGCACAGAGACTCAGGACGTGACAATCCTATTGCCTCCAGCTTTTGGTCATATACCTGGAGCCTCGGAGAACTCAGCGTAACCAGCTGGCAATTTGGTGGTGGGGAATGAGCACTGTGAACCCTACCTTGGCTACTTATCTCAAGGAGATGCAGACACCCCCTTTATCTCCGCTAGAGCTGGCACAATACACTTCTGGCTTCTAAACGGAGTGGGTAGGAAATCCACAGACACCCTAGCATCACAATGCCATGAAGATGAAAAAGTCAAAAATTTGTTAATTCAAATGAGATCAGACAATGCCTCGGTTATCAAAGTCTGCACCAGACAGTGGGTAACCAGGCTGTGATGTGCACACACACACAAAATTTGAAAAAAGAGAATAGAAAGACCTTGCAGTGATGGCACAGGATAGGAAGGCTTGGCATGAACATGTTGAGGGTTATGAATGAGTGAATGAAGAATTTAACCCGAAGAGTTAAATATTGTGACCATACCATACTGTTGGGATGGTACATTACATCCTGTTCAGTATTTATGGGCTGGACAGATATGCTTATTTAAACTTGAATTCATCTGAGTGCAGTAACCTCATAAAATTGTAACTTAAATATTTTCAGTTATGTCGTCACATCTTGTTTTATATTTTTAGTGCTCTTAAAAGTAAATATAAGCATAAAACATACAATGTTGGGATTGGGCTGATTGAAATCGGTTTTACCCAGACCCAATATGCAGAATTTTTTTTTCTACAAGTTGTGAAATAATGTTGAGTTCTTATGTGATGTTATAATTGTTTGTTATATCTTGTGAAGTGTAGAAACAATAAAAAATCAAATTAAAAAATGAATAAAAATTATGCACATACTCGTAAATATTTCAGCTGTACTTAATTCCTTGGTAGTAAAACACAAAGAATTGAAACATATTTCCAGTTGACAACTAATTCAAAAAGTTTGATAAAAAAACAAATGAAAATTATAATTTATATAAATTTTTGTGTGAAGTCACATATTGCTGAACTGGAATCTCACTTACACATTCCTGTCCCATGCAAATTAATTAATTTATTACTTAAAAATATCACGTTTGTTCAACGTCCTTATCGGAATCGAAAATAGGTTATTATCGCTACCGATATCGCTAAAATACATTTCAAAATTATATATTGAGGTTGATTCGCTAATAGTTTATGAGTGTTATGTATGTGACTACACTACATGTAAACAAATAACCCTATGATGTCATTAATTGACCAAAGTATGCAAAAACTAAGCACCAGTATAATTATTTCGATACCAGTTCAAAATACGATGTCCACAGGAAGTGTTTACATGATATGAACACTCTCTGGCCACTTATTTTCTAATTTTTTGTTCAATTTCGTAATCTTATAAAGCAGGCATACTATGCGGCCTGTGGCTAGATCCAAAGCAACTCTTGCAACGGATATAAAGCACACAATTATAACTTCATAATTTTTTTCGCTCACAAACATTCACACACATGTGCCGGATGTAATTAAATAATTTTTAACTGGCTTATCGCCAGATATTCTATAATTTTCCGCTCAAATGCGGCATATATCACCTTTGCGCGCCATACGCCCTGGGTATTACAAAAGGCCTATCTGGTGCGCCATACGCCCGTTTGGGCAGAATGAGTTAATTTCAAATTTTGCTACACAATAACAATACCAGCATTCTTAGATCTGATCAATTTTTATAAACTCTCTTAATTTCTGATGTGCTATGTTTTCAAAATTCATAACTAAAATTACAGTCATTGACCTTTCATACCTCTGTTTATAGGCCTACCTATCCGCTAAATAGTGGCAAGTCATAGTCATTTTCATTTTTCAGGAATGAAATTTGACAAATTGTCAAATTTTTAAATTTTCATGGGCACTGAATTATATTGCTATGTGCTACCTATTGTTAATTATAGCTTCATTGTGGCATAACTTCCATTTGACAAAACCCTCTTAAGCGACGGCATGATTTGGCTTTCTCAAATATGTTTAATAGCTGACATTGATTGGGCTGATTTAAATAACAACAGATCTAAAACCTGTTTATATAATTAAGTATAATTTTTGACAAATCCAATATATTAAAGGCACCATAGTATAATAGACATTGGCCCAAGCCTACAAATTCAGGTCAGCTATATCAGAATACTGAGGTTTTGCTTTCAGAACATTAATTTTGTGAGAACTTGATGTGAGACTCCAGGAACTTCATTGAATATAATCTTATTCTAGTAAAAATATTAACATTTAAATGTACTGTAATTTCATTATAGGTGAGTTTTATTATGTTTCAGTTACAAACTACTCCAGTCTAAACTAGCAGGGGAGACAAATATGATGTTTGAAGTGGTGGATGAAGGGAAGAAAATCTTACACAGTGTCAGCTGTTATACTTAATCCTGACCACAAGGTCTTTTATTTTTACAGGCTTTTCTTTAACTTGCAATGTTTGTCACTCTCTTGTCACCTTCAAATCTTGCAGTCGATTTTTCAATCACTTGCAGATGAGCAATAGCTCTGAAACTTGACATAGTTGTGTATTCCCCATGGCAATACAATAATCAGTCGTAAAAATAATAAAATTAAAATTAAGTTTTTTTGTTTGTATTGTATCATCAGTGAAATGGGTGATAACTGCAAATAATCTAGGTGTATTCTTTCCAACAAGATTGTCTCTCTTGAGAGAAATATTGAAACTTAATGCACTAAAAAGCCACAAATAATTTTTCAAGGAGTTTATAACTTGCAGTAAAAAAATATGCTTGGATTTTATTAACAAACTCATGTGAGAACAGTCGTACTTTTATTCCTTCATGCATGAGGATGGTCTGTTTACATTATCACAATGACTTTCTTTCCCTCTTTACATCTGTCAGGTGTATTATTACTCACATATACATTCATACACTCTCTAAGACACACTCAAGCCTTTGGGATAAACATGTTTTCCAGTTGTGATATGAGATTATTAACAAAGAAAGTGCAAACACTCACATACTGAGGTGTCCTGTTAATTCACTTCAGGCTAAATTAATTGCCTGCAAAATTTTCAGAAATTATTTATGCTTTTACATGTGAGGCACTCTATAAGCAAAGTCTAACACGTAATAGTAGTAGTATTACCTTTTGTTATAGTAATGGAGGTAGTAGATCTGTAGTAACTGTTATAAGAAAATCCACTTATTCTTTCCAATAAACAAACATTTCTGATACAACCAAACAACTTTAGTCCATCCATCTTACATAGAAGCATTTTCATGGTCATCATCAAATGTCATAATTAAGTTCATGAAATTCTGAAGAGAATTAAATGGAGGTTATTTTATTTGTGTCTACATTTGGAATCTGGTATATTTAGATTGTGAATGTATTTAGCACTCTATGAATTTGGTCTGTGATGAACAGAATGAGATGAATTTACAAACAGTCAAACAAAGTATTGCATCTCTGTGTCTCTCACATACACACATATACAGAATTGTCAATCTGTAGTACATGCATGCCGATGTGAAAATTCCGTATTTGCTGTCTGAGATGCCATAAGTCACTAATGTCTTTAAATCTGTTGCAGAAAGCCAACAACAGCACATCATTTTTATTTTATTTATTTAAGTGTTTGCTACTTTTCTTTGTAGCATGCCCCTTTCAACCATCTACCATGTACATGGAGCTGTTGGTTATATCAGGACGTGTTTCCTTTATTGTAATATGTTTTTGTTTGTATTTATTTTATACTATATTATCTCTAGTAGGTATTTTCCTTGTGTAGTTATAGCCTAGTTCAAAATGGCTTTTTTATCCAAAATATGATATTTTCTAAGCTGGTATGTTTTTAATTTTCACTGGACGGTTTATTTGGTTAATCTGTATGTATCTGGGGGGAGTCTTTCACCAGTGTGGACTACTGGCTTGGATACTTATTTATTTTTTATATGTTAGCTTTAGTTTTTGTAATATAGTGTTTTATTAACTTTTGCACTTCTGAAGGTGTCTTTATGCCTATGAGATTTTCTACACTCATTTCTACCTTGTGGTTACTACAGTATGTCTTAATGTTTTGCCTCTGCTGGTCATATTTTGGCAGTCCACCAGAAAGAGTCTAATTGTGTTTGGTTCTTGACACTCTTCACATGTGGGTTCCTCAATCATGAAATATCCCGTTCCAAGCTTGAGCCTCAGCAATTTTTTATTAATTGGTATTTTTAGTTCATCTTGTATTTGACATTTTTTGCTTGGTTTTTTTAGGATTTTATATGAGTGTCTTGCTTTTTTACTTTGGTCCCATGCTGTTATCCACTCTTTAGTTATTACTTGAGCAATTAAGCTCTTAATTTCAAACTTCCCTAAGCCTACTTCAATTTTGTTATGGCTAGTTCTTCCCCCTTAGGCTTCTTTGTCTGCAAGCTCATTTCCTGCTATCCCCACATGTGATGGTATCCATGTTAGTGTTGCACAGCATCCTATAGTGTGCAGATATGTATTAACCTGTAGTATTTCCTCTATAATATCTGGCCTGCTACATTCACTTCTGTTTCTGATAGCTAATACTGATGAAAGGGAATCTGTTAGAATGGTTACTTTATATGGTGGGTTTTCTGCAGCTATTTCTAAAGCTTTTAGGATTGATACTAATTCTGCTGTAAAGATGGATGTATTACCTGTTACTTTGTATTTTTTATAAATTTTTAATTTTGGTATTGCTATTCCTGCTCCTAATTGTCCTTCTTCATCTTTTGACCCATCTGTATATATAGTTAGGCTATTATTTATATACCTTTCTATGTACTCTAGTGCTTTACTTTTTGCTGAGATTATGTCGTTAGATTTGCTTATGATCTTTGATAGGTTGGAGTCAGTTTCTGGCACTTTTAATTCCCATGGTGGGATCTTTGCTTTATACCGAGCACTACTGTTTATCATATTAAATAGGTTTGGGTGTTGATCCACTTCATCCATCGTTTTCCACCCTGACGGGTATCTATACTGGTTACCCCTATCAAAGGTTTTGTGTGCTGGGTGAGTTGGATCTTTTGCCACTCTTGCCCAGTAGCTGAATCTCAGTTCTTTTCTCCTTAGCTCCAGGGGTATAATGCCTAGCGCTGCTTCTAATGCCTCTGCTGATGTTCCCTTTGAGGCACCTGCTATTATTGACAGTGCCTGGTTTTGGACTGTGTCTAGTTTTTTCTTATTGCTCGGGGCAGCTGATGCATAAACAACACTGGCATAGTCAAGTTTGCCCCTAATAAATAATTTATAGAAGGTTAACATTGTCTTATTGCAGGCTCCCCAACCACTTCCTTTCATATATTTTAGCATGTTGATAAGTCCCCTACTGCTTTGCACTAATAGGTCTATGTGTTTGTTC